>OX421505.1:9605782-10145782 GCA_949126835.1 Anisus vortex | reverse complement strand
TCTACATATCTATCTATCTATCTATCTATCTATCTACATATCTATCTTTATATCTATCTATCTATCTACATATCTATCTATATATATATCTACATATCTATCTACATATATATCTATCTATCTATCTATATATCCATCTAGCTGTCCCCATCTATCAATGTATTTATATATGTACTTATCAATTTATTTTTCTAACCATCTATCCATCTATTAAATTATTCACTTATCCATGCATCCATATGTTTACTAATGGATTCGCCTATTTATCCATCACTACATTTCTTCGGGCCTGATCTTCCGAACTTGAAATTTCCATCAAACTTTAACAAAAACGCTTGTAAATTTTAACAAAATTATTTTAATTCACTGCATTTAGTATTATTGTTTCGTGAATAATATCTGCCCTATAAAATATAATAAATATATAAATTTCGAAACATTAACAAACAGGTGGCTAAGATGTTTCAGAAGCTCGCCCTAGCCTCGGCACTGCTACTTGCAGTCATCTATGTCTTTGTAAGCAAACGTTGATCACATACTTTCGATTTAACAGAAACTTGTGCGTTGGTTTTCTTTAACAGCATAAAGTCATGTTAAATAACTCCATACCATAGTAATATACCATGTTACTGTTGTTTTTTTTATATTCTATTTGTTGTTGGATAAATTGTATCTAAATTTTCTGCAATTGTACTTTCCGTTTTTTTATATGGCGGCGAAAGTGGGACGCTGAAAGCAGAGGCTGAGAGAATTCAGGCCTTTGAGAAATAATGGTAAAGAAAGCTATTAGGAATAGGCTATCATGAAAGAAAAGCAAATGAATATGTTTTGCTTCAGGTCCGTAATCTGGCAGAAAAACAGGAGGCACTCCTTTCAACTGTAAAACGAAAGATGAGATGATTTGGTCTTACATGACACCTTTGTCAAAACCATCGTACAGGGTACAGTGGAAGGAACACGCAGAAAAAGTCGCCAGAAAAAGGATTGGTTGAACATATCCCTACTAACTTTATCCTTCTATATCTTATATATTATTCTCTCTTTGACCAATATTCTATTTTCTGTTTTTAATTCCACCACAACTTCACTCTCACCATCTATCTATTTCATGCATTTTTTTTTAGTTTTAAGGTTCCTGTACATTACCAAGCATTAAAAACAATAGGGAAGCAGGGTCAACTTTCAATCACTTGTGAATCTATAACTTTTCCTTCCCAAAATACTAAAGATAAATCAATCAATCGGTTATCAAAGGACTAGCGTTTACTAAAGTGACCTGTATATTGATTTAGTTTTCCCAATATTTCAGACATCACTCTAATATTTTTCTATGAAGAAGGATATTAATTGTGGTTTATATCTGTTTACATTATCAACAAAGTGGCAAAGAGCAATGTAATCCCACAATTATGTTTTACAAATTTGCATCAATACGTAAATTGGTTTGTTTTTAAACATTTATTTTCAAAAACAAAAGAGATTATTAATTTAAAGAAACATACTTGAATTAGATCTATATGTTCAAATTTTTAACACGCTTATAAATGAATGTTGAATGCATGGTTGTGGAAAGATAACCACAAAAACAAGTAACCGTCATAACTGCTCAGAAGATTGTCTTTATTGACATCTGTTTCCTCTTTTAAGAAATGTTCTTTCGGAATTTCTGTTGAGTTAGAGAGAATTAAAAAAAATATTTTAAAATCTTGTACTTGTGTGTCTTTAAAGTAGTAATAATACATAAGGGATAAAACTATAATTTAGAAATACTACCCAATAACAACATGTTGCAATAATCAGATAAACATAAGGACAGAATAACTTTTCTTATCCCTTATGGGAGAACAAATGTATATATTTACTCTTTCTTTTCTTCTCGAGTGGCATTCGGGCATGGAATGGGCTGCCTGAACAAACCAGGGAAACCAGTAACTTAACATCATTTAAAACATGAATAAAAATGCAAGACTAGATTCGGACCACTGGACGAATGACCGTAGGACGCAATAATGTTCTTAACAGAAGGAGCGTCTGTAATGTATAAGATAAATCAGAAACCAATAGACTTAGTCCTTACTAGAGACACTTTAAGTAATAGCCCTGGCAAAATTTGTGTTTTAATAATTCTCTGGTGTGTTGGAGCTCTGCGCTCTATATGACCTGTTTTCACCCTATCTGCGCCCTAATTAAACCTAACGCAATTTTTCTTCGTACTATCTAAGCCCTATTCAGGTCCTATCTAGATTGAAGCCCAAGTCTACGTCTTATTCAGATCGATAGTCTATTTATGTTTAAGACTTTTGAATACCTTCATTTAAGTATATTAGTCTTTTAGAGTTAAAATCCCTTTGTTTACCTTACATATCTATCTACATATCTATCTATCTATCTATCTATATATCCATCTAGCTGTCCCCATCTATCAATGTATTTATGTGCATTAGGCTACCTTAAACAAACGGATGAGTTTTCGTCTCTTACGTCCGGGGAGTAACAATGTTCAGCGGTAAACCAGAGGGAAGGGAGGGCATGCCAAGGTACTGTCCGGGCGCCAGCCACCCCACAGCACACCGACAGGCATGGCGTGCTGTATAACTTAGGGTACGCTTTCCGCGGACACATTTTCTCCCACTGCGCAATCATTATCGTGGTGGCTCGCCCTTATACTTGCAATGCCGTCCGGTAGCGGAAATTCCATACTATAGGTATGGGCGCCCAGGCACCAGGGCGGGTTTTGGGGGCGGGTTTGCTGTGATTATTTCTTCCTCCCCATCGGGGCCACAGACCTCCAGAATGAAATCAGAGCGGGACACCCCGAGTCGCAGCAGGGGCTGTCCGCCATGCGTTAGCCCACCGGTGTGCTCTTGATGCAAGCGTACTGGTGGTTTCCACACTTCGCCTATTTGAGACCCAATAGGTACAGACATGCTCTTTGCTTACCTTCCGTTTTAACCGGAAGCTCTTCGTTCCCAGTCCTCACCACGTCGGTCTTGAGCTAAAGTCGACAGGAACCGGAAATAAAGAATATAGGTCAGAGCTGAAGTGTGGATGATTGATTGATTTGATGATCGAATAATATGATTGATTGACCAAATGATCGAGTGGAATGATTAATTGAATGATTGATAACATGGTGTGATTGATTTAATAAATCACCGAATGGTATGATTTGTTGACTGAATGATCTAGTGCTATGATTGATTGAATGAATAATAGAGTCGTATGATTGGTGGACTGAATGATAATAGAGTGGTATGATTGGTTGACTGAATGGTCGAGTGGTAAGATTGATTAACCGAATGATAGAGTGATATGATTGATTGAATGAATGATAGAGTGGTATGATTGATTGACTGAATGATCGATTGGTATGGTTTAGTGACTGAATGATTTAGTGGTATGCTTGATTGACTGGACGATCGAGTGGTATGATTAAATTCACGATTGATTTCATAAATGATCTGTTTATTACGTATATATTATGTAAATATTGATAATTTATTTCAATTATTGATTAGTTTAAATGATCGACTAATAAAAGAAATTTTATTTTTTTAATTGATTTATAAATAAAAGAGATGAATAAATAAATTGATGGTAATAAGATAGATTGATGGTCTTGTGTGGATATACTAATGGATGAATAGATTTATAGATGGGTGGCTGGATTGACTTGTGCATTATTGAGTGGATAGTTCGATTAATAGAGAGATGTATGGATGGATTAATCAATCATTTGTGTGAATGATTCATACATTACTATTTTTAATTTAAAGACAAACAGAAGTTTAAAAAAAAAAACCGGATAAACCAAAGACTATAATAAGATGGACCGCTTGCTGTATTTTTAGAGCTTATTTGTGCGCAACCAATAAGGCTGACTTAAATGACTTCTACGCTCCTCGTTGTTTCTTTAATGTTTCCGCTGTATTGAACTTTCGATTTTTATTTTATTTTTATTTTTCATTGAGAAAATCAAAGCGATTCAATAAAACGGAAGTGCAAAAGTATTATACGAATCGGGAATTCCGAAAAGCAGTCTTTCGAGTCATCATATAGCAGAAATTCTAAAGCAAGCGGTTCATGTGTATTATAGTCTATGGACAAACTAAATATAATGATAGACTAAAGAGAATGATTGACTAAATATCACGACAGACTAAATAGAATAATAGACTAAAAAATATATGGATATTTCTGCTGTTTGACGACTCAAAAAATTTCCGATAACATACTGAATTATCGACTTCTTGTATAGTAATTCGATATGTTCGTAAATTTTTTCATTTTCAAATTTCGTCGTTTCATTACTATTCATGTTTGTAGAAGACTGCTTTTATAGAAGCATATTATGTAATCTGAAATAATATAAGATTAGAGCACAAAATAAGATTAAAATCGAAAGTTGTATACACCGGAGGTCTTTTGGACAGATGTTATTAACTGCGCCCCGAAAACACGACTCTTAAGCTCTAAAAATAGAGCAAGCGGTCCATCTT
This sequence comes from Anisus vortex, assembly GCA_949126835.1. Taxonomy (NCBI): domain Eukaryota; kingdom Metazoa; phylum Mollusca; class Gastropoda; family Planorbidae; genus Anisus; species Anisus vortex. The sequence goes on along the minus strand of OX421505.1, from coordinate 10,141,283 downwards.
ATTATAGCCTTTGGATAAACACAGATCTTAAAGACTCTATAAACATACTAATAATAATATTATGATACATAAAATCGAACTCAATATTGTTTTTTGCAACATAATGACTCACCATATTTCATACATCTCCACCAGTCTGTATAACTACCTAGGCGCAGGAATATCGAGCAGTAATTGGTAATGCTGAAAGCTGTGGTCGTAGCGATGGTCTTCTTGGTTGTGGTTATGTACGCCTTCGGCGTCGTGCATTTGGTGGTGGTAGGGGTGTTAGGAGCTGGAACTGTCGTTGTGGTGGGTGCCGTTGTTGTCGCTGCAGGTGTTGTTGCATATGAAGGTGTTGTAGTAGGCTTAGTAGTAGTTGTTGGTATTGTTGCTGTAGTTGTTGGTACTGTTGGTATTGTTGATGTAGTTGTTGGTATTGTTGATGTAGTTGTTACTTTTTCCACACACACGCCTGCTACACACCACTAAAATAAAGAATTGCATGAAAAGTTTTATTACTACTTTTTATTTTAACCCTTTCATGACTAAAATCTTGTTTTAACCATTTTACATACTTTAAGACAAAACAAATACCCACTTTATGAGTAGTTTAACCTTTCTATCTTTTTATAACAAACTCTTTTGGTTTAAACCTTAAAACAATCTCTCTCTCTCTCTCTTTCTGTTTTAATCCTTTATTGATTAACTATCTTTGCTTCAAACTTCCTAAAACCGTCTCATTTTTTTAAACAATCCCCAAAAGCTATCTGTGTTTTAATTGTTCTTAGTTAAATATTTTATTTTTGTAAGCTTTCCTTGACCATAATATATGTTTATTTAAATCATATATGACCAAAAAGCTTTCTTTTAACCGTTTATGTCAAAATATATTTCTTTTAATCATTCCTAAATGTCCAACTATCTTTGTTTTCACCCCTTAAAACATGAGCTTGTTAGTTACAATCTTTATCAAAATCATCGACATATTCCCTGTTACTTACATTATTAGTTCCACATGGTGTGTACTCCTGTGGAATCATAGTCTCGCAATAACCTTTAGCGTCTCCTGGTATGCTGCAATACATAGCGCCACACAATCTACTCTCTCCCTCATAGGCTGCCTGAACTCCCTTTTAAATAGTAAACTAATATTTATTTTTTTGGTTCTCTCATATTTGTATAGAAAATAAGATAATGTTGAAAAAACAAATATGCAAATGGTTATGTTTTATTAAAAGTAAATGTGTTTGGTTGTGTTATTCCATCTTCTGTTGTTTTTCTTGTTCAAATGTTGAAATGTATCCAAATTATGTATACTTGTATGCAATGTTATTTTGTATCCAATGTAATTGTTTCTTCAATGTTAATGTTTTAATATTCTTAGGCCTATATTTTTATCGAATGTCATTGTTATATTGTTTTATGAGTATCTTAGTCTGAACTGTGTATAATTATATAATTGATTGTATAATGAAAATTGACACTCGGTGTTCAAAATTGTATCTGTAATTCATTTATTATTATTTATTTATATTTCATTATGGCATTGAGATTATTTATGTAGGCTAAAACTAATATCACTGATCTATAAAAAGAATGGATTAATTGGTCTGAGAAATGTGAAGAAATGCACTGATCTATAGAAGAAAGGAAAAACTAAAAATTTCCAATGCACTTACAGATATAAACAAAATTGTGTCTAAAACTTACTGCGCCACTGATATATAAATAAATCGGAACGGAATCTATGTTGCAGCCATTTTACACAGATCTTAAAGACTCTATAAACTCATGCATATGAATTGTTCCTGTCAAATTTCCCACTTCTAATTAATAATATAAAACTAACAATAATACGATCAAAAGAAAACAAATACCAAAAGATAAAAAAGGTTATTAATAAAAAAGTATACAGCAATATTTCGCAGTACGGGAAAACCCGGTCCCGAAACACACAAAATTTGAACGCATTTCAAATGAACATCATTTGGAAACTGCGCGCATTGTATAACCTTAACATACGGTGATTAGAAATAGGTCTAAGTTTATTTTAACAAATAAATTAACGAATTAAGCAATATTGTTGAAAAAAATAAAACTTTATTTTGGAGGACGTTTCCAATTTATACATTTAACTTTTAACCCGATTAGTTAAACGGCCTTAGCCGCCTTAGGAGACTGTAGAGCAGAAACAAACATCTAAATAAATAAACAAACTCACGGTAATTATATATATTGATCAGTGACAGGCTGACAGTAGAAACAAAATGTCGGAAATTTCCTCAAAAAATGTTACTTTCACGCCTTATCCAGTCTTTTTATAGATCAGTGGTTCTCATAGTCTCTAAATATTTCTAGCAGACATTTTTCATTCCACTTCTGAAACATGCGGAAAAGTCCATTCTAACACTTACTGTACCAAACCTATCTAATGCCAACATATGTGTATTACTTGTTGTTTGTAATAATCTTATTATAGTCTTTGTTTACTTCAATTCTTCATTATTTTAATCAGTATAATTAATGAGCTCTATGCAGAATGATTTCCCGGTCACGTGATGCTGAGTAAATACACTTGTAAACATTAACAATGGCTTACTGCGCTGATGTTGGTTGCGCAAATTCTACCACTAAATTATCATGTAAAGAATCTAAAATCTTTTAATCGATTTCCTTTGAAAGGTTAACAAATAAGTGTTGTCCTTTAATAATTGTATGTCTTTAATCATTGTTGCTTCCATGAGCATCAATTATATTATCACAATATGCAAGGTTATGTGAAAAATTAATAAGCATAGGTGCAATTAAGATCAATGTAAAATCAGCATTTTTTTAAGTTTACAAAGCATCACATAATCGATTTTCTGTCTCTAAGGAATTGTGCATAGACCTCATTGCAAGTATTCTTTGAACTTTCATTGAGTTGCTTGTGTGTATTATTTTAAAGTTAACCAGACCATAGATGAACGACAGAAGGGCCATAATAATAATTATTAATATATTATTGTTTCGTACAATGTTAATGTTATAAACAATGTCATTTTGACTTGTTTTGGTAGTTTGCGAACTAAATCACTAAAAGCCTCTGGATAACTCTGTATTTCCTCCCTCCCCAGTTAAACCTTCTCGCTTCCTCTCATCGTCACCTCTGACTCAAGTCACATGACTCGAGTTGAATAGAGGAAGTAATAGAGTGAGAGAATTGACAAGTCTTAATGAGGTGTGACCTTTTTCAAATGGAAGATATCATGAACTTCCGTTGATATTTCCTGCCATTATCGTAAACAAATACCATGCTTTTGGTGGTGTTTGACAATCAATTTCAACCTCGACGGCCAGTTCTAATCTTTTAGAAACATACAACGGCTACAAGATTAGTTATGAAGAATCCATTTTAAAACATCAAAAGTGAGTAGGCGATAATTAATACTCAAAGTGTTAGTCGCGTTTGGTTAAATTTAGCTTTTTGTTAATAAAATAAATTAGTCAAGAGTTGCGTCCCTGGGATTTAAAAAACACAATGCGGAGATTCATAAAAAACAACAACACGAAAATTCTTTTGCATCAAGCAATTAGTTTGGGATTATGAATAGGCGATTCTTCAATTCTGACATTTACAACCCATCGTTTTCTTTTGGCGCCATCTTTTGGAAATGAAATACAATTTAATTATCTAAATATATTTGTACAACCAGTAACGTAGCACACAGACATGTTTCGAAGTAAATGATCGAATAAGACCGGGAATGTTTTTCTTTTCGACCTTTTATGCAAACATAATCGTTAAGACTTGTCAATAAGCAAGAAAAGGAGGGAGATTTAAAAGATACTGAAAGTAATATACGACTAGGAATGGAAGAATAGGGAAAGAGGCGAAAGTAAGAAATAGAAAGAAAGAGAAAGAAATAGACTTTACGTACAGAACAGTAAAAGCTTCTGACGTCCCTAAAGTGTAGCCGGCACTGGGCGTCTAGACTCAACACTTGGCCTGCTTTTTGGCTGAGCTCTGGCGGAGGCATCTCGTCTGTATTTCCAGTGTACGTTGGGAGAGTGCAGGTTTGTCTGGAAGCAAAGTAGTACCGGTACTTTTGAACGTTAAAAAATCTTTGGATAGGCATATGAAGGAGTGGATGTATGGATGGATGGATGGATGGATGAATGGATAGAAGGGTGAATAGCTAGGTGGTAAGTGTAGAGATGGCTGAATGATTTAATGAATGAATGAATGAATAGATGGATACATTTTAAAGGGGTGCATGGATCGTGAAACTGGATGGGTGGATAAATGGATGCAAGTGTGAATGGGTTGTTGAAATAATGGAGAGGCAGTGGGTGGGTTGGGTGTATAGATGGATGAATAATTAGTTGGCTTGAAGGTGGGGAGGATGAGTGGATGGTTCCGTACATGGATTGAGGGTGCAAGGATCGAGCGATAGATAAATAAATAGAAAGATGTATAAATAGATACAGCTAAATAAATTTTAGAAACATTACTTCTAAACTTACTGATCGAGATAGCTCTTGAAAGACTCTATGGAACATATTGAGAACCTCCAAGGGTCGCCTTCATTGGCCACTTCAACTGGCATTTGAAAAATAGTGGCCATGACATACTGGTCACTGTCTGAACACTGGGTATCAGCATCGTGATCAGCCGACAGGCTGAAAGATAAAGAACAAGAATAACTGCGTACGGAACATAAAGTTTAGGCAATGTTTAAAAACAAGAATATAGGCCTACGGTGGATGTTATATACAGAATTTAATATACATAGAACTAGAGCATATAATATCGGTAGTACAGTGTGTATTTTGGTGTGGAACCAGCGTAGGCTATTGTTCTATAGTAAATTACACTAAACCCAATTTCCACCATTTATGGTTTAACAGAGCAGCGATCAGCGAAGATTATTTTGGTCATGTGTAAAGAAAAGGGATTTCGTGGCCAGCACAACGCGCCCGCGTTTTTTCACTTCATCCAACTTTTGTCAGAACATAGCACTGCTGTTGGACAGACACTCCTGCCCGCCCCATACACCCCAACTCAACCTCTGAGATACGAAAACATTCAGGCAGTATTAGGGCCCTAATTTTGAGATATTTGACCATTTCAATGACGCCAAACGTGCTGTCGGGTATTCATCGTGCCAACGGTTAACCTCAACACCAAATGAAAACTTCACTAAATTTATAATCTTACGGTCGAGAGTAAGAGAGGGGGGAGGGGTAAATGTTAGCCAGTATGAGCCCCAGGCGGGGACCTCTAGTCCCAGGGCAAGAGTGGGACCGTTTCCCAGTGTGTTTGGCCTCACCTGTGACCCAGTTCATGGGCCGCAACCGCGCCTGTCAGGCCGTCGAAGTTGTTCTCCACCAAGGACACCCCTGTCGTCGTGCAAGTTGCGGCACTGTAGGCGATGCCAGCTACAGACTTTATATCGAACCTTTGAACAGAAGATTGTACAGCATATAATAGAAAATATAACACAGCTTTTAATACACATATTATACAGCGTTATATGTATACAATATACATTGTTACAAAAATACAAATACATATTTATAAATGATATTCATAACAAAGTCTTTAAATGCGCTTTAAATTTACCATATGTTATTAAAATAAATGGAAATTTTTTTTTTTATTTTTTTTTAATGTGTCTATATTGTCGGCTTGTTTAATTGTGTTCGGAAGTTCATACCACCACAGAGGTGCTAATACGCTGTAGGAGCGAGCGACAGATATTTCTCTTTTTACGCTTGGTACCTTGAGCTGTAGATGGATTTTGTTTGAACCACTGACCTATAAAAAGAATGGATTAGGCACGGAAGTAGAATAGTTGAAGCAAGCTTGCGCCATTTTTTTTATTTTTGAACAATCACTGATATATATATATATATATATCATATATATTGATATATATTGATTGTATTGATATATATATATATAATCACTATTTACATTATCTTTATACAAGTTTAGGCAATGTTTAGTGTGTGGATTCCGATTTCTATTGGTCATTTGGAAAACACGTGACCTTATTGCCTTAATTATTTTACTTTTGCAATCTCGCTTTCTCCATGTGTCCTCCCTAGCTGAGTGGTTAGCGCACCAAACTGCAATGCCGGTGACCTGGGTTCTATTCCTCACTGAAAACTTTTTTTTTTCTTTTTCTACTTCTTTTTATGTCTATTAATATTTTACTTTTTCTTACAGACTGTAAAGAATGTCAGAGCTTTAATCTTTCCTCAAATGTTTTCAGTAAGTAAAATCTAATCATTATATGTTAGACGTATGCGGGAGACGGGTGTTCGACTCTCAGCCAGGGATAGTCCAAACTTTTGTTACATAAAAAGAAATGCCATTTTTTTAACCCGAATAAAATATGTATTTTAAATTTCTTTCCTAAATGTTTTCAGTAATTAATTTTTTTTTAAATGTAATTACTATTGCATAATGTTAATTGTAATATATATTTAAAAAAATATGTAGCTTAAATTGGCGGCAACGACGGGGAATTTAGCTTGTATGCAATAGAAATTCCACTAGATGTAGAGGTCGGAAACTGGGAGAACCTGGCTCAGAACATAAGTAGTTGGTATAAATGCTGCAGATGGCAGACTTCTCCTTATCGCGGAGGCTAAAAGAGCAGCAAAGAAAAGTAAAGAACATAGGCTCCCCCCTGGCAACTCCAACGGTCCCGCTTTCAAGTGCCAGATATGCGACAGAGCCTAGCTCTCAGGGATAGGTCTCCACAGACACATCCAATGCCGCAAGGCTGGCGAAATGACAATAGCGCAAATCTAATCGTCTTCCGAGTCGATGGAGCCAATGATGAGATAGTAAAGAACCATTTTCCGTTAGAGTCCAATGAAAAGGGGGAGTAATGACCTTTGAAAATTAAATTAAATTGTGAAAATCGAACTGTAAAATCTATTTTGAAATTTTTAAAAAAACCTCTAACCCCGTGAATAACATGTAGTGGTCACTTTGTGGAACGTTCGCCTTATCGGTGGACCATTTGGAAAATTCAGTCAGCCCAGAATTGCCATCTAACTGTCCATTCGCTACAATAGATTTAATGAAAGCAGCATCCTGGTCGGCCTAAAGGAAAAAATAAAACAAGATAATAATTAAACCTTGAATTACATTTCTTTTTTAAAATAATAGTATTGGTAACGCGCTTGACCGGCCATGTGATCAATTTGGTCCTAAGGTTACTTTACTTTTTTGCTCTAATCTTTTGTTTTAAATGTTAAATGTATTTTCTAGTGTGTTACAGACTCTCATTTCATAAAGAACGTGATACTCAAAATCGTCTAGTCTTGCATTTTGCTTGGTGTGAGACACACCAGATGTTAGTTTTTGTTTTTTTTTTTATTTACAAACCAATGATAGTAAACTCGTTTCCGCTCGGACACCACAAAAAATTATAATGTGGCGCGGTGGATGAGCGGCAGCGCGTTCGACTGGCGATCCGAAGGTTCTGGGGTTCGAAACCTGGTGAAGGGCTAGGATTTTTTCCCGGAACATTAGAGTGCCCCTGTGTCTACCCAGCTCTGACGGGTACCTACCGCTAGTCGGGGTAAAGTAAAGGCAGCTGGGCATTGTGCTGGCCACACATCCACTCGTATGCTGTGGCCACAGAAACTGGCGAACGCTGCTTCACCGGCCGGCGATCAGATCAGTTTGGTCCGAAGGTACTTTACTTTACTATATTGATTGTATATTGATTGTATATTGATTGTATATTGATTGTATATTGATTGTATATTGATTGTATATAGATTGTATATTAATTGTATATTGATTGTATATTGATTTTATATTGATTGTATATTGATTGTATATTCATTGTATATAGATTGTATATAGATTGTATATTGATTGTATATTGATTGTATATAGATTGTATATAGATTGAATATTGATTGTATATTGATTGTATATTGATTGTATATTGATTGTATATTGATTGTTTATTGATTGTATATTGATTGTATATAGATTGTACATTGATTGTATATTCATTGCATATAGATTGTATATTGATTGTATATTGATTGTATATTGATTGTATATTGATTGTATATAGATTGTATATAGATTGTATATTGATTGTATATTGATTGTATATTGATTGTATATTGATTGTATATTGATTGTATATTGATTGTATATTGATTGTATATTGATTGTATGTAGATTGTATATTGATTGTATATTGATTGTATATAGATTGTATATAGATTGTATATTAATTGTATATTCATTGTATATAGATTGTATATTGATTGTATATTGATTGTATATTGATTGTATATTGATTGTATATTGATTGTATATAGATTGTATATTGATTGTATATTGATTGTATATAGATTGTATATAGATTGAATATTGATTGTATATTGATTGTATATTGATTGTATATTGATTGTATATAGATTGTATATAGATTGTATATTAATTGTATATTCATTGTATATAGATTGTATATTGATTGTATATTGATTGTATATTGATTGTATATTGATTGTATATAGATTGTATATAGATTGTATATTGATTGTATATTGATTGTATATAGATTGTATATAGATTGAATATTGATTGTATATTGATTGTATATTGATTGTATATTGATTGTATATTGATTGTTTATTGATTGTATATTGATTGTATATAGATTGTACATTGATTGTATATTCATTGCATATAGATTGTATATTGATTGTATATTGATTGTATATTGATTGTATATTGATTGTATATAGATTGTATATAGATTGTATATTGATTGTATATTGATTGTATATTGATTGTATATTGATTGTATATTGATTGTATATTGATTGTATATTGATTGTATATTGATTGTATGTAGATTGTATATTGATTGTATATTGATTGTATATAGATTGTATATAGATTGTATATTAATTGTATATTCATTGTATATAGATTGTATATTGATTGTATATTGATTGTATATTGATTGTATATTGATTGTATATTGATTGTATATAGATTGTATATTGATTGTATATTGATTGTATATTGATTGTATATTGATTGTATATTGATTGAATATTGATTGTATATAGATTGTATATTGATTGTATATTGATTGTATATTGATTGTATATAGATTGTATATTGATTGTATATTGATTGTATATTGATTGTATATTGATTGTATATTGATTGTATATAGATTGTATATTGATTGTATATTGATTGTATATTGATTGCATATAGATTGTATATTGATTGTATATTGATTGTATATAGATTGTATATTGATTGTATATTGATTGTATATTGATTGCATATAGATTGTATATTGATTGTATATTGATTGTATATAGATTGTATATTGATTGTATATTGATTGTATATTGATTGCATATAGATTGTATATTGATTGTATATTGATTGTATATAGATTGTATATTGATTGTATATTGATTGTATATTGATTGCATATAGATTGTATATTGGTTGTATATTGATTGTATATAGAACATGGAAAAATAGTTTTTATCGTTGTGTTTAGTTGTTTGTTTTTTTGTTGTGGTGTTGTATTTATTAAAATGAAATTTTAATACTTGATATGTTCATACAACTCTATTTTTCAATCTGCTTTTCCTAAAGTTAAATACGGTTGAGCATTTCGATGGCCACACAATCTCTCTTCATGGCGTGATCGTTTAAACAGCTTAATGCAAACCATTGTACTCACAGTTAATACTCTAAAGTGTGTAACTTTTGTTCTGATGGAAAAATCCGGGTTCTTGATGCTCTGATACCGGATGTTGATCTGAAAAAAAAAAAATATATTTTAATCATTAGTTCAACTCGTGCTTGGTGTTCATGAAAGTCTTTGAAACATCAGCTAACCCCCTCCCCCTCCTACCTCCCCCCAGAAGTACTTTATTGTTCCCTTAACCTAAAGGAACCAAACTTTCAATTGACCTAATTGACTGCTCTCTTAAAACAATTAGATATCGATTCTTTGTACTGCATGCATCATCTTCATCATCAATCCCTTGACCGTTACGGGATAGCGAATGGACACCTCAGCAGTCATCTTTCTCCATTTTATTTTTTGCTTGAGCTGCTGTCAATAGTTCAGTCATTTGCAGCTTTGTCCAATCTTGTTTATATTGTCGCGCCAGCATTTCCGCTGACGGCATCTCCGACGTTCCACCTTCTACAGTGCCTTGGAGGATTGTTTGTTTTTTTAGGGGCAGGTTATTATGCCGCAAACATGACCCGAACCATGTCAGTTAACCCTCCTCCACCACCACAACCAACCTCCATTTTCCAAGAGATGATCATTTGTACAAAGTCCATACAGAACTCTATCCTGCGTGATGGGAAACATTTTGTGTACTTATTTTTTTTAATTTCCCGGTATAGGAAGTTGACTAAAATATTGTCGTCTGCTATTCTCAGCTGCTATGCATTCGCTCTTTTACTTTCAGCATTTGGTTCAACTTATACACTTGTGATCAGATTTTATTGCACATGAAAGCTGTTTTAAGCATACAAAGAGGTCATCTACACTTGACCGCTCAATAATTGATACAAAATAATTACATTTAAAAAGAGTTTTTATGCTTATATTCTTTATTATTAAACATAAATAAAAGTAATTCTTAAACACTTTTTGTTATTATTATTAATTTAATAAATATGAGAGACTTATTTAATAGCTGTATATTAGGTAATTTTTATAATTATTAATATTTAAAATATAAACCCCTTAAATGGACAAACAATTAATGCAGGAAATGTTTATTTACAACTGTTTAACGTAAATTATTTTAATCTTCTAATACTTAGCCTATATCTTGTATGAATACCATAAATTTGGATTTATATAAAAAAAAATTTATTATTCAGTAATATTTGTTATACAGTATTGCAAACATAAAATGTTTGACATCACTATTGAATCAAATGTGGAAAACGGTTTTAATTAAAGGGAGATAATAAGCCCGTTTTATTTGAACTCATTTTTCTGATGTGTTTCCTTTTTTAAAAAAACGGCTTACAATTTATAACTTTGAAATGATCAAACTGTAAAACGTAATTGAAAAGTATACCAATGTTATATGACTAAATAATGTACATGTATATTTTCAAACATTTTATTAGCTACCCAGTTTGTATGATTACTACGTATCAATTCCGTTTAACTATAGTTATAAATATATAAATAACACGGTAACACATTAATAAGATCTCTCAGTTTAAATGAGATAAAAACATAATTCACATTTGTAGGTGCTAGATTCTCATCTAGACTAACAAATGATTGTGTTTAGACAAAAATTACAATAAATGTAAAAGTTTAGTAATAAAATATTGTATTTGATATAGACTAAATGCAAATATGAATGATGATACGCGCAAACACGTTAATTTTGTATTAAATATAAAACGCTTTATTTCTAAATAATCTTTTTGCCTTGGTCTAGCTACGAAGTTAAATTAATTGTCCTATAAATTATTTTTTTTTAAGTATAATAGAGCAGGTTGACTTTTAGGCTGTTGGCACGCTGAATGATTTAGAAATCCTAGTTTGGCACACTGTTAGCAAAAGGTTGCCGACCCCTGTTCTAAGTTATAGTTAGTTTTTCATGACTTACCAATAGGTGTGTTTTGAGTTATAGTTAGTTTTTCATGACCTACCAACAGGTGTGTTTTGAGTTATAGTTAGTTTTTCATGACCTACCAACAGGTGTGTTTTGAGTTATAGTTAGTTTTTCATGACCTACCGATAGGTGTGTTTTACGTTATAGTTAATATTCATGACCTACCAATAGGTGTGTTTTAAGTTATAGTTAATATTCATGACCTACCAATAGATGTGTTCTAAGTTATAGTTAGTTTTTCATGACCTACCAACAGATGTGTTCTAAGTTATAGTTAGTTTTTCAAGACCTACCAACTAATGAGTTCTAGGTTATAGTTAGTTTTTCATGACCTACCAACAGATGTGTTCTAAGTTATAGTTAGTTTTTCATGACCTACCAATAGACGAGTTCTAAGTTATCGTTAGTTTTTCATGACCTACCAACTCAGCCACGTATATATACCACAACCTCAGTTGGGCAAAGGCTTCTGTTGGATAGCAGTTAGTTTTTCATGACCTACCAACAGGTGTGTTTTGAGTTATAGTTAGTTTTTCATGATCTACCAACAGGTGTGTTTTGAGTTATAGTTAGTTTTTCATGACCTACCGATAGGTGTGTTTTACGTTATAGTTAATATTCATGACCTACCAATAGGTGTGTTTTAAGTTATAGTTAATATTCATGACCTACCAATAGATGTGTTCTAAGTTATAGTTAGTTTTTCATGACCTACCAACAGATGTGTTCTAAGTTATAGTTAGTTTTTCAAGACCTACCAACTAATGAGTTCTAGGTTATAGTTAGTTTTTTATGACCTACCAACAGATGAGTTCTAAGTTATAGTTAGTTTTTCATGACCTACCAACAGATGTGTTCTAAGTTATAGTTAGTTTTTCATGACCTACCAATAGACGAGTTCTAAGTTATCGTTAGTTTTTCATGACCTACCAACTCAGCCACGTATGTATACCACAACCTCAGTTGGGCAAAGGCATCTGTTGGATAGTAGCCCAGAAATCTGGAGATAGAACAAATATACAACAATTTTTATAGCACAGTTCTATGTAGATCATTGATTGTATTGTCTAGACTATATATCATGTAGATCAGAGGTCGGCAACCTATGACACGCGTGCCTGACTTGGCACGCAGAGCGATTTTCAATGACACCCCAAAAAGCAATAATTCATGTCACTTCTGCAAAATATTGATTGCTAGAACATAATGACCTTTATGTTGTTGGCAAGCTGAATGAATTAGAAATCCTTCTTTGGCACTCTATAATCAAAAGGTTGCCGACCCGTGATGTAGATTTGTATTTCTCTACTAGTATTTATGCCCGTCAAAAATAGCGGAGAAACAAATGACTACAATGTAGGACGCAATAATCTTCTTTATAGAAGGAGCGTCACTAATGTATGAGATAAGATAAGATAATGTGTTTTGTTTTTTAAAAAGTAGAAATAGTAAGACTATTAGAGACATTAGACTGTGGAACATCACTGCCCTCTCTGTACCGGCTTTCAAATCTTCACAGAAAAGTTGAACTAATTACTTCAAATTAAACTCAGTCATCTGTTTGTAATTGTTATTTGTATGTTATTCTGCTTCTTCTTCTTCTTCTATTAGCCAGTCTGCAGAGCAGTTTGCTCTCTTTCAGTCAATGTCAGACACACTGGCATTGTTATTCTGAGTTTTCCTTTGTGGCTTTTTTCAAACCCCGCAGCTCAAGAGAGTTTTAGGTTCTGCGCCCAGTACCTGTGAGTTGTACTCTGGGATCGGGCTGCATTGAGTCAGGGCTGAGTTGTGCTGAGGTGGGGCTGGCCTATGGTCCAATCACCGCCATCCACAGAGCTCTCCAAATGGTAGGCTAATGACACTCAGTTGTGCCATTTAGTTTTTTAGATTCTGTGAATACTCAGCGGAATTGTCACATCCTGGATCCAGGCCCCCTTTACGACTTTACACCCGCCCATCTCCATGACACCAACACCAGAGCCCCCTTAGCAGGAGCCGCGCAAAACCTCTATCCAGGGTAGTGCAATCTGAACCTCTGTCGAACAGCACCACAAAGGGGGGTACACGATTTACGTGCCCGGGTTATACCCAATGCACAACCCACTATTAGTCGCCTTTTACGACATGCAAGTGGGACTTTAATGAAAGTAATTTAAAATAAATATTGTAATCGGGTAAAAAATAGGTAAGTTTTTTTTTTATTTAACAAAAATCTAAATTGCCCGGTGTTGCTCGTAGATTTACAATCTTTGTTTTTAAAGCAATATTAATTGAAAAATCAAAAGTTGTAGAAAAAAAAAGGTATAGACTAACTGGCAGTCCGATACGTTAACTACTTAGCTAGCGAAGATACATGTCCGCATCGAAATCGCAAAAGTATAATGTGAGACAATAAGGTGGCGTTTCTTGAAATTAACCAATATGATTGGTTGAACACACACACACAGGCTATTATATATATATATATATATATATATATATAGAGAGAGAGAGAGAGAGAGAGAGAGAGAGAGAGAGAGAGAGAGAGATTACACTACAAAAATGTAAAGTTCAAGATGGCGGAGAAACCAGTACAATGTACAACTCACTTGGTGTAGTCAGCGTAGTCTACTACAAAGCAGATCTCGACCACGTGCTCCACAAATGCACGCTTGTGTCTGTGTGGCGAGTGGTCTCCCTTCCTTTCACTCTTTTCTGAACTGGGCCCTTGCGAATTTAATGAAAGGTAAGGATCATTTTATTACACTCAGTAAACGAATAAACAACAAATCAATGACTATAAGGATACACTATAATAAAAAGCTATAATAGATACAATCTTTTCTTTGTTAGATACAATCAGTAGGCCTATATCTAGTACGGCGTCTAATAAAGCCTTAGCATCTAAGCATGCATGAACAAATAAAAAGAAATATTGCTAAAGTTCACGGTTCAATGAACATCCTCAATCCGTTTCACGCAATCTGGTGTATAAGTCGGTGAAGCGTGATAAACTGTACATACCCATTTTACCATCAATAATGAGTCTTCTTATTAGGGCCCCAGCGTGGTATATATTGCCCCCCCCCCCCCTCCACCCTCTCAGGTAAAGATATATATCTACTATCCCCTCCCCACCCCCAGGCACCTCACCGACACGATTTGATAGTTTTTCCGGGGTACATAATAATATGTTTTTAATTGCTTGTGATACAACAGTATCAGCGTCTGGCGGTAACGTCAGAGAAAATATTTTTTTGTATCATTTCCATTTTTCCTTGCTCCTATCTCTTGTAACTCTCGTGTAACCCACCTTCTGGACGCGGGACTTCGTCGCCATTAAAGGAGATGCTTTTGTGCTCAGGTTTCAGTTTGAAGACTCTGTGCGCATGCGTGCCGTTCCCAGCATCGCTTCCTGTGCTAACTGGCTGAATGTTCCATTCTTGGTCCGAATGGTGGAAAGTTCCTTCCTGTTGAAAAGTTTATTTCATTTTCATTTAGAAATAAAGATTTAGTAGTTATTTTTTTTGTCACTATTTAACACAATTTTGACATTAGTGATAAACTTAAATTAATATTTTCACCAGTAGCCATTGATCCAATTAGTTATAAGTCCCGTAAGTCAGCAATTAAGTTATAATTTTAAAATACAACACAATAACAATATATATATTAAAATGCTCCACTAAACAAAAAGATTACCCTTAAAACTCTTTTCTCATTTCCTATGCATGAACAAAAGGATATACGTTTTAATTTGGCTGCCTCTATTCGGACCCGGGTCCCTATAGCATGAAATGGCTATTCGGACCCGGCTTCAGTCAGAATTCCTTAAAACTCATAAAAAAACATCAAAAAAGAGGGAAACAAACACAAAATATAGTTGTTTTACCATATATATTATAAGAAGTAGCACAGAAAACACCAAATCTATCCCTATCCTTTATAACCTAACCGATACTATCTATTACCAAAAATACTACAAAGCCATCCCTAACCTAAATAAACTAACCGATACTAACTATTTATCTCTAAGTCTATCGGGTCCGAATAGCGACTTCGTTTTAATTTTTTCTCGAGTAGCACCTGGGCAAGGAATGGGTTGCCTGAACAAACCAGGAAAAGCAATATCTTGACATTATTTAAAACACAAATCAAAATGCAATACTAGACTCAAACCCTGAATATGTGTAGGACGCAATAATTTTTTGTATAGAGTGTTTACCCCTAATGGCCATATGATGTGATGTCGTTTAGAATTATCATTTACCCCTCCCCCACAAACCATATGGCCCACTTACTATTCTGGCTATTTAGTCACCACTTGCACTATCAAAGCAACTTGTTCTCTGTGTTATAACTACAGCTTCCATACGTAACATGGAGGCACGGTGGTCGGGCGGCAGGGCTTACCGAAAGGTTCTGGGTTCAAATCCTGGTAAAGGCTAGCGAATAGTTACTGGGACTGGAAGGTTGTCCCTGAGTCTACTCAACTATGATAGGTACTTGACATTAATGTGGGGTAAAGTAAAGGCGGCTGGGCATTGTGCTGTCCGCACAATCCTCTTGTATGCCGTGGCCACTTTAGCATACGTTAACAAAACTTACGCCCGCAAACGCATATTGTACACACGTTGTTTAGTAAAAAAAAAACTCACAAGTTTATAGCGATCGGCGTGGCGTCGGACAATGACAGCAGAGTTGCGAGTCGAGTCTGTGTATACTGCGGCATTCTAGAAATACAACAAGAAACAATGGAAATACACGCAGCTCTTCATTTTACATTGCAGATATTTTTCAAGGTAAATCATATAACAACAAAAGATTAGAACAGTAAAAGGAAAAAAAATGTTGTTGTTTTTTTTTTTTTTAGAAAAATGTTAAGGTAAAAGTATTATACTTTTTTTTTGTTCAATCGTAAACATATTTTTGAATAAAGTAATATTCTTGCTTGTGTGTGTGTGATTGAGTGATATATTCGCATTTCAAGTTCATATTGGTGTAACTTACTTCAGGTGCCTGATTGGCTAGCCTTGTTGTGGCGTCATTTCCTGTCGTTACCGGAAGCAGACGTGTCGCTTCCAGATCCAGAACGACGCCGTCGTCTGTGCCTCCCACGGGCACGTGGAATTGCAAGTTCCTGGGCATGTTGGAGTCCTCGAGGTCTCTCCGGTGACGCCCCTGGCTTGATGTATCGGACAACAAGGTGACGTCGACATGAAAGTCTGTCCAAAATTTAGGAATTTGGGACATTAGGTTTTGATATTAGCCTATTTCATTAGAATAATCGGAATAGGTGATAATTTTATTTGCATAACTGGTATTACATCATTTCCATGATTGGTATTATTTCCTTTACATTACTGGTATTGCCTTATTTGCATAACTGAAATTATTTGATTTGCATGCCTGGTAATACTTCATTTTGATAAAATACAGAATTTAATTTACGCGTATTGATTAGTAAGTGGATTCCTTTTAGCGCTCAAAAGTCACGCTGTGTGTTGACCACACAATACACTTGTATGTTATGGCAAAAGAAACTTTGGGAACTCTTCTTTGCTTGTCACATTGTGCTGTAGGTCTGACTTTTTAAAAAAAATTCCCTTAGTGCATAATGAAGCATCTTTAGTATTATCTTATCTTATAAGTTTACATACGTTCCTTCTGGATAGAAGATTATTACGTCCACTAGGTCCAAAACTCCTTCAGGGCGGCAGGGGTTGGTCAGCGGCAAGGGCTAGAACCCAGGCCGTTGTGTTGATAGCCCAGTGAACTCACCGCAGTACCAGCCGGTATTAGTAATAGTCATAGTATTATTATATCGTGGCTAGATTTAACTTGTTTTAAATAAATGGATGTGTTTTATCATTATTGAAATAAATAAAATATATACTAGAAGTCTCGAACAAATTATGATATATAAAAAATAAACATTCTAAAGGTTTCATAAAATGTTTATCATAAATTAAGAGTTAGTCTACTTTGTTATTTACCTTCGAGGTGGACCGGCGCAGATAAGACAAGACCGAACCAAGCTATCAACAAAAGTTCGATAACCGCTGATCGCTGCATCATTAGATAAATTTGCAAAAAAGATATATCTCAAATGCTGAGTTCAATTCCGAAAGCAAAACAAAGTCAATTAAGTTCAGACAAACACACAGAGTTGTCTTTCCTTTCTCTACTACATAGAATCATAGTCTCAATTCCTTGTTTTTTTTTTCTGTATAAGCAGTTATTAGATAGTTAGCTTTTAAATAAATTTTTCTGGTAAATATATAAAACCAAATTTAATAAACTATTTTGTGTTTCAACTCTTTTAGCAACAGAAAGATTCAATTATCAACTATAATGTACGCTGTAGTCTGTTTCTTGTAACAAAATGGAAGAAAATGTTTTCCTTTTATAGGCATCCAGAATATTTATCCAAGAATTGATCCATGACATGTTTTGTTTCGACGCAAATTTCCTTTGTCCTTTTTATGTTTATTTTTTATTTTTTTTTGCGTTGTACTTTTTCATATAGATTCTTTTTCTTATATAAATGTTGTGAGTGGGTGTGGCCCGTCTTTGATAGACTTCTCCTCGACATCCCCCCCCCCCCCACACCTAACACAAGTCCTTAGTACATTTCATTACGCAGTGCTCGGGGCCACATTGCTCTAAATATCTTTTTTGCTTCTTCGTCTGTGAAAACACGAGGGTTACAGCCGAGTGCGGAAAAAACAAAACAACGACGCGTCATATTTTTACAATCCGGGTCATATCCGTTTTGACGTCATTTCCGTTCGAAAAAGCCTTTGTTTGTTTATTTATAATCATTTTGGTTAATGTTGCGAAATGAGAAGCATCAAAATGAAAGTAGAATATAAGCTTTCTACAGACAACAGGTCTATATAGATGAATTCATGCACCAAGTCTATATAGAAGAATTCACGTACCAAGTCTATATAGATGAATTCATGCTCCAAGTCTATATAAATGAATTCATGCACCAGGTCTATATAGATGAATCCATGCACCAAGTCTATATAGATAAATTCATGCACCAAGTCTATATCGATGAATTCATGCACCAAGTCTATATAGATGAATTCATGCAACAAGTCTATATAGATGAATTCATGCATGGATTAACGTGTAATAAAAGCGATCCATTCAATAAGCCTAGATCTCTCTATATATTTTTTTATTGGGTACAAACAGTTATCTAGATTTCATCACAGTTATATTAGTTGTGTACTGCGTCGGACTACTAATGACTTGCACCACAGAAAGAGGTCGCTAGAGCGCAACCAACGCCTCGAGGCCATAAGCCTATTCTATCTAGGAATACAACGAAAATTATCATAACTGAGGAGCACATTTTGTTTTCATCTGTTATGTTTTCTTACGTTATTATCTATTACAAATCATTCAAATCCAGTTTTTTTTTATGGTTGGTCTTTTTGTATTTTATTTTATATTTTATAGTAGCTCCTTTTGTAAAGAAGGTTATTGCGTCCTACGCTCATCCGTGGTCTGAGTTTAGTCTTGCATTTTTATTAATTTTTCAAATGATGTTAAGTTTTCATGGTTTGTTCAGTCTACCCATTCCACGCACGAATGCCACTAAGGAAGAAAGAGTACTTATATGCATTTGTTCTCGCATAATGGATAAGAAATTATTATTTTTTACTTATGTTTATCTGAGCCTTGCAAAAGGTTGTTATTGTGTTATATTTCTAAATTAGAGTTTAATGCCTTATGTATTATTACTACTTTACTCTTCGCCCTTTTGTCCTCTAGTGTTTCTAGGTTCAGTGATTTGACTAATGGTGTTATTCTTGTCAGTTGTGAATATTCGCTAGTAATGAACCTCGCAGCTCTTTTCTGAATTAGTTTTAATTACAACCTTATTTGTTGTGATTGTTGTTGTTTTTTTGTTTGATTGTAGGTGTTACTGTTATAAGTGTCAGGATTCTAGTACTAAGTTTTTTTTCCTTTAGATCTATGTTGACTCATTGTTTATTGTTAAATTTGTGTAAAAGCTTTACTACCTCTCGCGATGTTTAATCATGTTTTTATGTTTGTTTATTTCTTGTTGTTTTGCTCCTGTCTATTTTTTGTTTGTTTGGTTTTTAATAGCATCTTTGTCAAGACTTACACGGTTTTCAATCATAAAGTACAAAGATGTTGTTGTTGTTGTTTTTTTGCATGACCTGTTTCAACTCTGAAGGCTAGAGAATGCATTGGACCTATTGACTATGACCATTTTTAAATTAGATAGCCATCTGCACTACATTTCAGACCGCCCGATCCCGTAATAGATTCAAATCTAAATTCTTTCTTTCCCAAACATTTCTGAACGAAACAAAATATGCGTCATGTTTTAATGGACGTAATGAACTAGATTCTAGATCTTGGGCTGATTCTTAGCCTTTCTAAAAGGCCCTTGTTTAGTCATTTTCGGTCCATTTGTGCTTAGCATTGAGGAACAAGAATAAACCCCGGATGTTTTCAAAAACAAACGCAGTTCTGTTAAGACACCGAAATCAATTATGAGACTCGGGTTTTCAAACACACAAAAAAAGTCTTTTAACAAGTAAAAAGAATTGAATCTGGAATTTATTATTTGTTAAAAAGACGTTGATAATTGGCTATAAACAGTTGAACGTTTAGTGATGTGTCTATGAGATTGGTATTAACGGAAAGAAAAGATTAGAAATGATGTGAAACTTGTAAAACACAAACTTGTTGATTTCTCTATAAAACACTCTGACGATTTAGTTTTTAGAGTCGACGACGTATTTATAATTCATCATCATCATCATCATCATCATCATCATCATCATCAATCCCTTGACCGCTGTGGTCGTTGGGGAGAGCGACTGGACACCCAAGCAGTCATCTTTCTCCATTTTTGTGCTTATCTTGAGTGGCTGTCAATAGTTCAGTCATTTGCAGCATTGTCCAATCTTTTATAATGTAGAACCAGCATTTCTGTTGACGGCCTCTCCGACGTCCACTTACTACAGTGCCTTAGAGGATGATATTTGGTAGGTTATTATATATATTTATAATTATGTCTAATAAAAAAATATCTAGCTGATAATGGCCATGCATGGAAAATGTGGGTTTATCTGTTCGGACTAAAGCCTCGGTTGTCATTTCGAAGGTCCGGCATACTAACCACAGGGTCAGACGGCCTCTAAGCTATGCGCACTATGGAGATAATGGAGATGCGTGGGGCCCTATCTTTAAATTGTATTATCGATGGGGGAGGGGGGTTCTATAGTATTCTAATAGATGACTAGGAATGTTCAGGGATGTTCCAATTCACGGCTGACAACTTGAGAACTTTAATTATTGTTTTAAGGAATAATATCTATTGTTATCTTGTTTCAGCTTTGATGAGGTTCCCGGTACTAAGAAAACAACGAAGTTGGCAGGCTTCTTTGATCACACTGTCAACAGATTTCTCTTTGAAGCCTACATTTGCATAAAATCGGAACAATTGAATGTTGAGAAGATAGTTGTTGACAACTGCAAACATGTGTCACATGTGAGAAGTGCGTTTAATAAAATATACCACTTATTGAAAATGTGTTTAAGTATGTGTGTTTTTTTTTTAGATGTGTGTTTAAATATTTTATCTGTTATATGAGTAGTGTTTTTTATGTTCTTTTAAAGTGTTGTTTAAATATGTTGCCTTTTAGTTGTGTGTTTAAATATGTTGCCTGTTAGTTGTTTGTTTAAAAATGTTGCCTGTTAGTTGTGTGTTTAAATATGTTGCCTGTTAGTTGTGTGTTTAAATATGTTGCCTGTTAGCTGTGTGTTTAAATATGTTGCCTGTTAGTTGTGTGTTAAAACATGTTTCTTACTGGATGAATGTTTTAATGTTTCTTTTTTTTTTAATTAGTGCGTTGTTGATAGCTTTCAAAATGCTGTTATTGTTGTTTTTCACATTCCGAAAGTGAATCTCAACAAAGATCATCCAATCATGTCCCTGCTGAAGATTTGAACTTATTTTCCCGTGCTGCCTCCATTTTTGTTGCTCCGCGAACATTATGGAACGGAATGGAAAATATTTTTAAAAATGTTCTCCAAAAAAACATAACTGAATAAAGAGATAAAATGATCGCTATCCAATGAGCCATAAAAACCACATAAATTTTTTTTATTCAAATTACATGTTTACATTCTAAATTATAAAAAGAAAAAAAAAACAATACAGATTGTTTACAATTATATATCTTGGTGAAATTACGTGGCGAAAATCTGAGGTAACAAAATGACTAAAAAAAAATGAATAAATTTGGTAACACAGTCTAAAGCAATTTTTTATGTCCGAGCTTGAAGCATGCAGCGAACGTTTGTAGCAGCTGATCATTGTTGAACACCCTAGAACTACATTCTTTTAATCCTGTAAAATACGTTAAAAAAAAATTTTGCTTTTTTTACTTTCTTTTTCATTTGATCTTGTTTTCATATATTACAGACAGCTCATTCCATTCGACTAGCCAATAACTTGTATTTCAATATGACGTTTTTTTTTAAAATAATGAAACCTATAAATCAAAATGTTTCCAAAACCCAAAGTTTATTTAACCCTTCCCGTACCGACCTACTTCTATCTATGCTGCCTTCAGTTCCGCTATATACGCGCCCGGGACTGTAAGGGTTAAAATATTAGCTTCCTTCCATTTAAAAACAGAAAAAGAAGAAGAAACGCTAATAGTGCTAAATAAAGTTTTAATCGAGTTTAAATATTTATATATTTAAATATCATTCTCATTATTATCTTATCTAATGTTTTGGTCTTTAAAGACCAAGTGAAGAGGTTTTTCTCAAAGGAACGAGATTTGGAATAGCCTCATACGGCAGTGACGTATCACAAGGGAAATAAATAAATAAAAATAGACGCTATAAATCTATATTTAACCATTTTGTTAAAAATAAGAACCGGGAAAAGATTCAAAACATGTGGCAATAGATTCAAAACACGTGACAATATTCATTTTTCCTAGTCGGAATCCTTTATGTTACGTCACTTTCCTATATTGCCGGAAATAAAAACATCTCAAATGGCTACGAGATTTGGAGTAATCTTTCGAAAAACACACACATTTAAGTGCAAATATTGAACTAATTACTTAAAATGTATCTTTGATATTTTGTATAAATGTATTTTTTAACATTCAGATACTGAATACACTATTTACTATCAAAATAAAATGTTAACTCAATTTTGAAAAAAAGCTCTTCACTTGGTCTTTAATGTCAAGCCATTTAAAATGGTATGATGTTCTAATTCGTGATAACTTTGGATTAAATAACTACTATAATAAGATGGACCGCTTACTTTAATATTTCTGCTACTTGATGACTAGAATGACTTTTTTTGGGGAAATCCCGATTCCCTTATGTATTGTACACTTCCGTTTTTATTTAATCGCTATGATTTTCTCAATGAAAAATGAAAATCAAAAGTTGTATACAGCGGAAACCTTTAGGCAGACGTAAGAGCGTAGAAGTAATTTAAGTAAGCGTTATTGGATGCGCACGGAAAAAAAGAACATATAAGCTCTAAAAATAGAGCAAGCGGTCCATGTTATTATAGTCTTTGACTGTACGTAGAAATATTTTATTTAACGAAAGACTACAGCTGTATGGCGACCAACCCGACTTCGGTAGGCAAATTAAAACACTTCCCGTCGTTCTATCTATCTATAACTTGGCACATAAACGCTAAGGCCTAGGCAACAGAATCTTTCAAATTGTTTTGCCACATCCCCTCAACCCAGCCCAGAAAAAAAATCGTTTTTAAGCTTGATTTTATTAACACATTATGGTGCACATTGGTAAATCCCTATTGAACAGACCAGAACGCACAATCCCAATATTTGTAAACGATAGAAAATGTAGACTTTATATATCTGTCAACTGTAACTAAAATGCGAAATTAAATTGCATCTAAAGGATTTCATTTGAGTTGTTTAAATGTGATTATATTTTCGCAGAAATATGTTCATACAATTTTTCACAAACAAAATCATAGCATATAGACTGTACTTTTAGAGGATGATTATGGAAAACTTACCCATTACGTAGGTCATTGCTGCCTCTTTGTCTCGGTTGTTTGATCAGGAAACGCCCATGAAAGGTTGAAGGTCTTGTCGGTTGCTTTCTTTGCTATTGTGGATAATAAATTTGCCGTCGATTTGGTTGTCTGCGCGGATAGTTTTGTGTTGGTCGGCGATGTGCTTGTTGGATGTGTTGTTGTAGATGTTAGGTGTGACAAAGGACTTGTTCTTGTTGTTCGTTGTGTTGCTATTGTGGATGGTCTGCTTGAACCTGATTCCGTAGTTGTTAATGGATTTACTGCTGAAGATGTTTGACTAGTTGCGTTCGTGGTTGTTGCTCGTTTTGCTGCGGTTGGTGGGTGTGATGTTGTCACTGTTGTTGTTTTAGATGTGGCTGAACCTAATATTATTGTGGCCAATGCTGGATGTGATACTAGAGTCATTGTTGTTTCTATACTTGTAGTAGTTGGATGTGCTGTCGTTGTTGTTGGAAGTTTAGTTGTTGTTGTTGGAAGTTTGGTTGTGGTTGTTGGAAGTTTGGTTGTGGTAGCTGGAAGTTTGGTTGTGGTTGTTGGAAGTTTGGTTGTGGTAGCTGGAAGTTTGGTTGTGGTTGTTGGAAGTTTGGTTGTGGTAGCTGGAAGTTTGGTTGTGATTTTTGGAAGTTTGGTTGTGGTTGTTGGAAGTTTGGTTGTGGTAGCTGAAAGTTTAGTTGTGGTAGCTGGAAGTTTGGTTGTGGTTGTTGGAAGTTTGGTTGTGGTTGTTTGAAGTTTGGTTGTGGTAGCTGGAAGTTTGGTTGTGGTTGATGGAAGTTTGGTTGTGGTTGTTGGGAGTTTGGTTGTGGTAGATGGAAGTTTGGTTGTGGTTGTTGGAAGTTTGGTTGTGGTTGTTGGAAGTTTGGTTGTTGTAATTGGAAGTTTGGTTGTTGTTACTGGGCGTTTAGTAGTAGTTGTTGTTAAAAGTTTGGTTGTTATTACTGGGCGTTTAGTAATTGGAAGTTTGGTAGTTGTTACTGGGCGTTTAGTAGTAGTTGTAATTGGAAGTTTTGTAGTTGTTACTGAGCGTTGAGGAGTAGTTGTAATTGGAAGTTTGGTTGTTGTTACTGGGCGTTTAGTAGTAGTTGTAATTGGAAGTTTGGTTGTTGTTACTGGGCGTTTAGTAGTAGTTGTAATTGGAAGTTTGGTAGTTGTTACTGGGCGTTTAGTAGTAGTTGTAATTGGAAGTTTGGTTGTTGTTACTGGGCGTTTAGTAGTAGTTGTAATTGGAAGTTTGGTTGTTGTTACTGGGCGTTTAGTAGTAGTTGTAATTGGAAGTTTGGTTGTTGTTACTGGGCGTTGAGTAGTAGTTGTAATTGGAAGTTTGGTTGTTGTTACTGGGCGTTTAGTAGTAGTTGTAATTGGAAGTTTGGTTGTTGTTACTGGGCGTTGAGTAGTTGTTGTAATTGGAAGTTTGTTAGTTGTTACTGGGCGTTTAGTAGTAGTTGTTGTTGGAAGTTTGGTAGTTGTTCCTGGGCGTTGAGTAGTTATTGTAATTGGAAGTTTGGTAGTTGTTACTGGGCGTTTAGTAGTAGTTGTTGTTGGAAGTTTGGTAGTTGTTACTGGGCGTTGAGTAGTTATTGTAATTGGAAGTTTGGTAGTTGATACTGGGCGTTTAGTAGTTGTTTTTGTTGGAAGTTTGGTAGTTTTTACTGGGCGTAGAGTAGTTGTTGTAATTGGAAGTTTGGTAGTT
Organism: Anisus vortex; assembly: GCA_949126835.1. NCBI lineage: Eukaryota > Metazoa > Mollusca > Gastropoda > Planorbidae > Anisus > Anisus vortex. The sequence goes on along the minus strand of OX421505.1, from coordinate 10,115,865 downwards.
GTTGTTGTTAGAGGTGATTGTGTTTCTCTTTTGGTAGTTGTTATTATTGACCGTTTTGTTGTAACTGTTGTAGTTTCTCTAGTTGTCGTTAGTCTTGAGGTTGTTGTCTTTGATTGACTTGCTGCAGTTGTTGAACTTGAAGAGGTACCTAATCTATTATCTGGTTTTGTAGTAGTAGCGACTGTTCCTTGGGATGGTGTACTAGCTCTCTTCAAAGGAATACAGTTGCCTAGGACACAACCCTGAAACCAATAAATTGAACAGAATAGTAAACTACAACCAGACAGTAACATTCTTTGTTAGTGTAAATTATATTGACTTTTAGTAATTCATTTTAAAAAAAAACATTCTCATTATCTTTCACATCAAACTTCTTATTTTAACAACCGAAAACTTTAGTAGCTTCTTCACTTATTCTTATAAGTCAATATTATAATCTATAGGGCAGTGACCTGAGCGAAATTCTCCCCCTCACCTACCTCGGGCTCCCTGTTGGCTTGCAATGTTCTCCCGGCGTCGTCAGTGGCTACTGTAAGAAGATTGGACCGTTGTAACCTCAGGGTCATTAATGTCTGCGGTAAACCTGTCCGGAACGTCAGCTGCTCTGGCATCGCTCCGGCGTCCAGGTTTCTCCTTGACCTGTGCTTGGAACCGTGTCCCTGTGAGACCAGGTCAACTGTGACTAAGTGACCTTCATGGGTGGAATGGTCTTAGTTAACATATGACGTTATTTTTGTTTGTTATTGTTTTGTTCTTAAATGTATGAGCGCCTACGTGTGTGAGTATGACTGTACTTTTGATCGTGTGTGTTCCGAGCTCTTTGCCCTTCTTTCCTCTAGTGTTTCTAGGAGTAGTAATGTAGGCTAACTATGTACCCATATTTGTTTTCATGCATAAGCCTAAATTTACTGTATGTATGTATGAAAACGTATGTATGACCTATGCCTTATGTGTTTAAGACTGTATGATATATTACGCAATATCTCAGTACACGCCCATGTGTACATATAAAGGAAAAGTCTATAAATAGATTTGCTACGAAGAAGTTCACTATGTAAATCTAACTAGCTAAAAAAAAGAAAGAACGCTCAAATTTAGTTTTTTACTTTGTGTGTACAAAACATGATTTTATAACGCATTATAAATGCATTTTTAACATATATCTCACACTGTGTCTTATATGAAAACATCCATGTTGTTTGATATAAAAAAGAAATGTGCACAACTTTAGATTTGTCAGATAGTAGATAAATAGAGGTAGGTATATTGTGGCACAATATGAACACAATGGAATAGTAGGCGGACATGAAGCATGTCTTCACTTCTGAACAAATGTTCTGGAATTACCAGACTCACATTTTAGAGTATTCTACACTATTTGCACCTACGTAAGAACATGGAACAATAAAATACATTTGGGGTTTAGATATTTAAAAAGGCTGTGTATGTTTAATTTATATATTGTATTTTTTTTACAATATGTTTTCAAAATATTTAGGCCTACATTTTCAAGGGTTTTTCATATTAGCCTAACAGTCTAGCTCATCTATTATTATAATCTGATATAATTTTGCGAAGTATAAAATTGAAGCTCAAATTAAATGATCTACACACACGATAACCAACACAGAACCTAAAAAATGTTTTTACTTTGTTTCGTATTGTGTTTGTATGTTGTTGTTTTTTTTTGCATAAATATTTTACTTACCATCATTATTCAAATCCTTAGAGTCACAGGTCAAAGGTAAATTCAAAAATAGAAACAAGAACATTTTAGTTAACCATAACATGTTGAAGTTGTGTTGTTATTGTTTTAAATGATAGTTTTAAATCTGGCATAGGAGAAAAAAAAGTGTATGTTAACTGTGTAGAAGTATATGGCCTGGCCTTTGAATGAAAATATATAGTTACTTGTTAAAAGGAGGGCACTCAAAAAGAGTTGTGCTGGACTATGTGTGGCTGTTCAAATAGATTGTCAAAAAATGTAGGTTATATATGATTTACCTTTTCAAACCCAATGAAGAGATTTTGCACGATGGATGATCGTGACACTCAGTGAAAAGGGACGATGTATGGAGAGGTTCATAAACATATAGACACTTACGCACTAACATAGAGGGATGCCGAGGAGATGTTAGTAGGCTGGAGCAGAGCTGACATTAGACCCTTCAAAATTAAATTCATATATATATATTCCTTATACAGCCATTTTTTTTTAAATGTCATCTTGATGGGCCCCATTTCAATGTATCGGCCCCTCTTTATCACCATCGGTCCTGCTTACATAAACATACTTATATTTTTACACGCGCACATACGGTATACATTTACAAGTGCACCTTAAAAACACATACTATACACACATGCCAAAGCATTCATACAAAAATCATAGCGATACTGTTACAAATATGCACATACCCTTAAACACAGATTCAAATCTGAGGCCGTCGAACCCTATAAAGACTTGATAAAAAATAATAAACCTAGCCAAATGCCCACAAGAGACAATATAATACAAGATTGTTCATTTATATCAACATTTTTTCAAAGCAATATTATAATAATAATGATTGTTTATATATAGTCTAGCGCTTCTATCCATGCCACTCAATTTAGCATGCTCAGTGCACTCTAGAGGATTATTACGTCCACTCCTGCAGGGTGGCAGGGATTGGTCGGTTGAAGGGCTAGAGTCCCGGCCGTTTTGACAGGCTGGTGAACGAATCGCAGGACATTTTCTTGGGACTGGATTCCTTCTTTTAAACTATGAAGGCGGGTGGACATTGAGTTGGCCACGCAACCACTTTGTATGCCTTGGCCACGGAAACATGGTATAAAAATAGATACTTTACGAGTATATAAAGATTATATTTCAAGGAGCCTTATTTAATGAATATTTATTTTAAGTCAATATACTAAAGCTGGTCTATTGATGCTATATATACTTATAAGTGTGTAAATAGTTCAACACAAGTTTCAACATAGAAGAGTCATCAGAGACACTTTAACAGTAGCGATATGGATAGAAAGATAGATAGATTGATAATATAAATAGATAGATAGATAGTTAGATAGATAGATAGATAGTTATATAGATAGACAGACAGACTCACAGACAGATACATAGATAGATAAATAAATAGATAGATAGATAGATAGATAGATAGATAGATAGATAGATAGATTTAGATAGATAGATTGAAAGGTATATAGAACTAAGATAAAATTTGTCTAAAATAGTACTGTTCATATTTACATAAGTATGACACTGTAGAGATAGATATCTATATCTATAAATATATTCATATTCCTAGCCTAAGTTAAGAGCCTATTGGCGATGTTTAAAATAAAAGTTTCTGTAGGCAGAACTGTTTGGGGGATGATAAAAAAAAAAAGAATATATCTCCCTCATTGCCATGTCAACAGCCTTGGAGACCTCAATCAATCTCAGTTTTCTATGCTCTTTACTAAGAAAATTAACGCTTAGACTGATTAGACGATTGAGACATTGACAAACAAAGCTTAAGAAATAAAGAAACAGAAATATTTCTGTAGTAGTGTATGACTTCAGTGTATTATGTATTTATTTGTACAACATTTCAACATTAAAAACCAACCAGGGTTTTTTTTTTTACAAGGTATCATTTTACATTTCTGATTGTTTACATTTTACATCAACATCACAAACAAACAAAAACTGTATTATATAAACATACATAATCAGATCTACATTCAACATGAAAGAATAAAATAAATAAAACAACTCTTAAAAAATGGCTCAATAAATATTTTAAAGCTTCTAAGAAACTCTATCACCAAGTAAAAAAATATTTTTTAAAAACAACCTGTTTAATCCCTAAAACCATTTTTAAAAAAACTGGGCAGTCAAAAACTTTCATTACCGTGAAAGAATTGCCACACACAAACATACAAAAAAGCAAAAAATTATGTGACATTCTGAGGCGCTGCAATTAGTTCATGCGCGCTACCTCAGTTTAGGCTACTCCAGCTACAAAGCAAGTGATAGGACGCAATAATCTTCTTTATAGAAGGAGCGTCTGTAATGTATAAGATAAGATAGGCTGGTATGTTGCGAGGTAAATAAAAACATGAATCACATTTATTTAACAAAGTTCTATTTTTATATAATATATATATATTTTTAATTAAACTGGCCTTAGACAATATTTTTGTTTCACAAGGCATAAATACACATTGATATTGGGGCACAATTTAGCAACTACAAGGTCAGGTTGCCATTTGGAAAGTGTCGGTTTTGAATCCAGGTTAGAGCCAGGATTTTTTTTCCTTATTCCCGGGTCTGTGTGTGTCCTTAGGAGGGGTACCTCATGCTAGAGAAACGTAAAAGTGGCTGGGCGTAGTGGTGGCCACACAATCCCCCTACTATGGTGTGGCCACGGAAACTGGTGAGCGATGCTTCACTAGTCCTATGGACAGTTAAAATCTACAAGCTAAATTCCCCAAGCTACAGATAAAAGATGTATAAACCACAATGAACATAAATATGATAATACATTTATTTTTTACTGAAAACATTTAGGAAAGTAATTTAAAATTAATATTGTAATTGAGTTTAAAAAAAAGGGCATTCCTTTTCATTTTACTTTAACAAAAAGTTTGGACTAACTAACCCTGCATGAGAACCGAACACCCGTCTTCCGCATGCGTTTAAAATATAATTATTAGATTTTACATACTGAAAACTTTTAGGAAAGCTTAAAGTCCTTAAATTCTTTACAATGTTAAAAAAACTAATATTGATGGAAAAAAAAAAGAAAAGTAGAAAAAGAAAAAAACAAGTTATCAGTGGGGAATCAAACCAGGGTTGTCCACATGGCAGTCTGCTATGCTAACCACTCAGCTAGGCAGGACATAAACTAAAAGCGAGATCGCAAAAAGTAAGATATGAGACAAGATGACGTGTCTTTCTATTAACCAATGGGGATTGGAATCCACACACACAGTCTACTTTATGTTATAATCTATAATTTAATAATAGCTTACTTCTGATACACTCATGTAAGCCTATGAAGAATAAAATGGTGCATCAATCTTTACATTGGCTGTTGAAAAACTGGGAAGTGCACTGGCGATAAACCATTGAATGAAAAGAAAGGAAACAAAACAAAAAGTACATCAAGTACAAAAGACTCTTGTTCTTACAATAAAATTTTTAAAAATATAGACATAAAAACTGATACTACACATGAATGCTTATTCATTCACATTTTTGGTGGGCTGTACACCATGTTTTATGGTTAGTGTTAAAACAACAAATGTTAAAACTTAAACAAATTCATTTGATAAGATCCCTGGTATAAATCAAATACTACACACACACACACAAAAGTCTCAAGATCAAAAGGGAAGTAAATCTAACTACAAATAAAAAAAGTTTTTTTGCTTTTTTTTTTTAAACTATGATTTTATTCACTAAAATCATCGTCATTTTTTTAAATATCTGAAACTGAAAATGTATGTCTAGATCTAAGTGTGGAATGGCAGAGGGCGGTCGATGCTAAGTAAAAAGAATACTTGAGCCATCTCAGCAACAAAAACAACAAAGAGTTCTTAAAATTCAATACAATTTGTCGGATTAAAAAAAACATTGTCATTATGGAATGAAGAAAAACAAGTTTATCACCAGATCATTACATCCAAAAGTTTGTTTAACTCCACTTTATGAACTTTGAACTTCCTATATCTTTGAACAGAAGACATTTTCAAACATAAGGGCACCAAGGTTGTTTTTTTAAAAAGGCACTTTTTCTCAATAAATATATTATTATATTATCTTCCCTTTTTTATGTTTAATCATACAAAGATAAATGCAGGAAAACAATATTGCATTTACGGTAATTTATTTCTTTATTTTGTATAATTCATTCCTTTATTTGTTTTATTAATCTATATCTTTGTTTTTATGGTAATTTATATCTTTTTTTATCGTAATTTATATCTTAGTTTTTATGGTAATTTAAATTTTTATTTCTCATGTCAAGTTTTTTCTTTTCTTTTTTTTTTGTTGTAATTTTTATCTTGTTTTTATGGTAATTTATATCTTTATTTTTTTAAGGAAATTTATTGCTTGATTTTTATGGTAATTTATATCTGTTTTCTACTGCTGTAGAATGCTGTCTCATTTTAAAATCTATATTTTGGTTTTCACGAAGCAATTTGTTTGGCACAAAAACTGAATCTAAAGATGTCCCCCTCCCAACTGTTATCTGGGCATGAAATGTGTTGCCTGAAACCAACCAGGAGAACCGACAACTTAACTGTCCAATCAAAATGCAAGACCAGACTCTCACATGGTGTTCTTTGAGCACCATCAAAGCTGGCCATGAAGTTCTATGCATGCAACTATTGACAGCACCTGAACCGGTTCAAAAAATTAGAACTGAACCCAACTGAATGTTACATTACCAGCTTGAAAATATGTTCACATGCAGAATGGATTTGTCTGCCATTTCGGAGCCCAATCTTGGAAATATAGAATACAAGCAATGCATATGAAACATAAAAAAAAATTAATCTGTATGATATGTTTAATATAGTGACCTTGCATGGAATGTTTTACACTGTAAAAAAAATATTCATAACAATAAAGATAATACTATAGCTACATGCATTTAAAAAAAAAATACATTAGAAGAAAAAAAAACGACTAGTGCCTATAAAAAAAAACACTGGAATGTAAGGATACAAATATTTTTCTAACATTATGTAAATGCTCATCAAAGAGAATGTCATCTTTCATTAAATAATAAGAACAATATAAACAACATTAAGCTACAGATTAAAAATGTATAAACTACAATGAACTGTGTTCAATATGTACGACGTTAATTTATCAGGTGATAACAAATGTAATAATGTTAAGTGCCTCGTTTTCTGTTGTGTTTTAAGCATTAAAACAACATTAAAAGTATATAAACTTGCTCCCAGATCTATGAAAAAAAAAATACCCATAATTTTTACCTGTAAAAGAAAAATCTAATAATAATAATCTAGTCACATAAAATCTAGTCACATAAAAAGGTTGTTTTTTTCAAATTGTTACATTTTTCATGTGCTCATTTAATTAGTCAAAACCAAATATTGTTTGGAATGTATAGATTAATGAATGTCAAAATTTCCTTGTTTTATTACAGTAAGACCTCTCTTGAAACATATAACAAAATGTTTTAGGCCAATGATATATACCCATGCTATACTTTTTATACCAGTTCAAGTATTGCCAAACCATGTCGATGTATATAAATAATTTGACAAGATCACTGACCTAGACAACACAGTGAGGTTTACCCACTGAGCTATATATATAATATATGGAGTGCTCAAGCAATCAAATTGTACGAGAAAATGCGGACTTTTAAATATAGATAAGTGCACTGTATCTCACTGAGCTATATATATATATATATATATATATATATGTGTGGTATTCAAAGCATTATCCAGAAAAATCATCAACCATTTCATAATTTGACTTTGCCATTAAATTAATTAATCCGGTACTTATTAAAATTAACACAATTTACTCGTGTAAGGAAGTATATATATATATTTACGGTATATAAATATATATATATTATGTATGTTCAGTATAAAAGAGTTCATTGTTATCAAATGTCAATAATGCAATTACGAAAAGTTTTTTAATTGAGATACAGTGCACTAATTTATATTTAAAAGTTTGCATTTTCTCCTCTTTTTTTATTATCCATTTTAATTGCTTGAGCACTCCATATATATATATATAGCTCAGTGTGTTTACCCACTACTGTAAGAAGCCGGCTGGTCCAGCGGTTAGATCACCGGACTGTCAACCAAAAACCAACTGACAGGTCGCGGGTTCTATTCCTGCCACCTTACGGATCCCTGTCGCCCTGCAGGAGTTTTGGGCCTAGTGGACGTAATAATCTTCTATCTAGAAGGAACGTCTGTAAACTTATAAGATACCTAATAAATTTTAATTACCATTATCAATTATGTGCATAAGGTCACCAAGCATCACTAATAATTTTTTTTTTCACATTTAGGAGAATGTTTCCATTTCTAATCCGCCTAGTGTATATATAAATCTGTTGCCTAAGGATTAGCTTCACAACCTGAACAACAAATTCACAACCAAGGATTTAATCACTAGCAGGGATAAATTCACAACCAGGGATAAATTCACCACCACCAAGGTGTCGGGCATAAATTCACCACATTAATAAATTCATCAACATGACTGATTTTGATTTATACAGACTACCATTAAACAGCTTCGAGTTTTGGAAGCCATAATTTTCTTTTATTGAAGTAATACCAATGATATACAGTTAAAAACCAAGGAAACGCAGATACTTTTCAACACTGCCATGTTGTTTTAAACATCAGTTGGGAGTGCAGAGTCCCATGTGTATGTTTGATTTAAAAAAATGTCTTTAACAAAAAAGTATCCTGTCAGAAGAAATGGATCCATATGGCTGGTGAAGCAGCATTCACCAGTTTCTGTGGCCACGACATACTAAGGCAGATGTGGCCAGCACTGTGCATTTCCGCCTTCACTTTACCCCAACTAATGTCAGGTACCCATCAGAGCTGGGTAGACTCAGGGACACCCTCCAGGCCCGGGGAAAAAAATCCAAGCCTGCACCAGGAATCGAACACAAGACCTTCCGTACGCCAGGCAAACGAGCTGCTGCAAGGCCACTGTGCCCAAAAGAAATGTTAACTGCTCATTAAAAAGTCTGTACATTCAATGAACGTTCAAGAGACTTTATTTACAATTCTTTTTTCTTCTACAATGTACAATCCATTAAAATAAATTTACAGGTGACATTAAAAAACGCATTAACAAAAAAATGTCACTGCTCACCCAATGAGATTTCTGCTTGGGTGAAAATATTCACACAAGTATGCTTAAGCATAATAATATAGTAAGCAAGTGTACATTCATATACAAAATTATACATACTGGAAAATATACATAAGCAGCATGTACATACATTGAGGTGCACACTCATGAGAATAACTAGAGAAACAGGATTGACTACGAGCAAAACCAAACATATTCTATTCACATATTATAAATATTTACCTGCTTGTTGGGAAATATATTGTGGAGCTGACCAGAACTGTATCATTACTCATGATTCATATGTGAAAACAACAGCAACATAAACTAATGCTTTGAGCAATAATAAGTGCTGATAAAACAGCATCCAACATTTCATCAAACTGAAAGCAAAAGTGCAGATCCGCGTCATGAGTGATCAACACTTGAAATGGAATGTACTTGATTTGGTTTGGGGGTAAACTGAAATTATTTTTTGCATTTTTGTTTCTATTTAGAATCAAATTTGTCAATAGCGTTCATTTCCAAGGCATACAATGATGTCAACGATTAAGGTCAGCTGATCAACAAACAAAATGTAGACGGTCAACCGATGACTGTGTGTCAACGTAGTTGTTCGTGCGGATTGTCCACTGGCATTGTCTCCTTCACAACTTGTTCATAAGGCGGGGGCTGCGCGGGCGGTGCGTTGAAGTCCAGGGAATCGTAGGATGGCGGGGGAACCGTGTACCGAAGGTCCTCAGACAGACCCCCGGGCAAGAGGCCCAACTGGGAGTGATACATGATGTGATCCGGAGGGAGACTGTCAAGCCTTCCCTCGTTTCTCTGGAGCTGCTGCCCTTGATTCGTCAGTCTGTTTGCTGCCATTTTAAGCCGGTACAGTCTTACCATTTTCCAAGAGAACGGTATGGTCAAGATCAACAGAATCACACCGACTGGTACACATATGGCCAGGAGCATTGTGCTGTGAGAGTCTAAGTCGTTGCCTTCTGCAAAAGAGAACATATACATTTATTGAACCGTAAAATTCTTGCTTGCCTTTCAAGTGTAACAGAGGATATACATTTATACATTTAAATAATCTCATGACAAGGATTATCTGGGATTAGTCAAATTTTTAAAGGTAAAAAAATGGAGAATCTTGTAGTCACTAGCAGAAACAAGTGTTAAGAAACCTATTTGGTTTGTATGCAGTGGAGAATTTTTTAAAAAGATTAAACGAGCAGTTGTTTACGATAGAATCTACTTACACTCTACCAATATAGTGTCTAAAACCTTTACCAAGCTGTTATATATATTTTTTACCTATTGATAATGGTGAGATGCTAATAGTAGTAACAGTGTTTTATTTAGTTAATTGAAAAAAAAAACTCCAATAGACAAGGTAATAACTTCTAAACTTCACAATCAGAAGTTTTTTTCTCAAAAATTGTGTGTTCATAATTCAGAATTAGTTATATTTTCATTTGTAATTACTCGGTTATGGTGCTATATATTTGCCCACAACTATTTATGGCTGAGTGTTTAAGCCATGACACATTAAAGAAAACATAGAGCTAGAGCCAAAATATATTTTCTTTTTCTAAATGTAGTGCTGTGGCTAATCTGGATCTGGATATCTAGACTCGGACCACGGATGAGTGTAGGACGCAATAATCTTCTTTGTAGAGGGAGCGTCTGTAATATATAACATAGGGGTGCTGGATGGTCGCCAGATAGCTAACAGGTTCAACAGGGGGACTAACTTTGTGTGATCTACCACAATCTCTAGCCACGAAGAAATATTTCAATAACAGCCTAGCAGCACTTTAGTCAAACAATGAAATGTAAAATATTTTTTAAAAAACTAACTTTCTTCAACTGCTTGGTACGAAGCTATGAATCCGCTGTACTCTCCAACAATATTGGACGTGAACTGCACAATCATTTTTCGCCCCGTGGATTCATAAATCTGGCCGCTCTCAGAGCTGCAGAATCTACCAATGAAAACTCGATCTCCACTCTTCCCTGGAAAAAAAAAAATTTTGTCTTGGCTACAATTTTTTTTAAAAGACACTATTAAGAATATTAGTTGGTCAGTCTAGGTGAACCGCAGTTGGCATCAATGATCCTACCTAAAAGAATTGACGGAATACGAAACCAACGAAAAACAGACACTACGAATCAATGTAAAGGCAGATTTATTTGATCCCAAAAAACAGATTTTATAGAGAATGAATGTAATGTCTGAAAGTAAAAAGAAGGACGGAGGGTGAGCGGCAGAACTGGCATTACCAAAGGTAAGAAGATAGTATAAAAAATGGCTAGAGAAGGCTAATGTAAAGAATAAATAGAAACATTTAACGTAGAATTAAAGCTTTCTAATGACCTCTTAGCATATAGACAGTAATGAAGAGGGTACATTTAGGTACAGGTATCATTATTTTGAAGGGAAATTCCTCTTCATTGGGACATTAGGTCCCCCCCTCCCCTTCTTGGTCTTTTGGCACTAGGACCAAGTTTGGAGCTAAACAAAAAATAAGGCGATTGGAAACATTTTTAATAATTCTTCTATATAATTTCTTCTAAATCTAAGAAAACCGAACTCAACGATAACCAAGTTTTGACTGTATATATTTGATTTTTGATTGTATCAATGCAGTGCCATCAAAATGATTTCTTAAAATATTTCTTTTTAAATAAAGTACTTCAATTTTATCCAAAAATATAGGAAATGTTGAAAGAAAAATCATAAAGCTAATTTTTTTATTTTTTAAATAGCTTGCCTGATACAAAATTGGTAAGTGAACATGTTCACATTTATACCAGATATTTGAATTTTTATTTGCCATTCTCAAATTTGAACAATATCACAAAGTGAAAGAGCCCTTTGAAGACCATTTGGAAGCAGTGTCTGCCAGATTCCAAAGCTGCGGTAAACCATGGGAGGTTAAAACAGATCCAGGTTAATGTTTGCTTTTTCAACCCGGATTTGAACCTCACACCTTTCAAACAGCAAACCAATGCTCTGTCACCTGACCACCATTATAACAATGCTGCTCAAAAGGCAGTTGTTTTTTTTGCTTTATAAATCTTGTCATGTTTGGGTCTAAGTGCACAGTTAAGCATGTTTCCTAATTGCAAGTTTATTTTGAGACTATAGTAAACACTGGTGATTTTAACGCAAAAAAAAAAAGGGAAAAACTAAAATTCTTCCTATCCCCTTCCTCGCCTAACAAAAAAACTCAAGTATACTTACAGTCAAATATGTCAACATAGTCCATGCTACAGTCACCATGTATATCTCTGCCCTGTAAGTTGCATGAAACAACCTTAAACTTCACAACCATCCCAGGACTGGCAGCATCAATAGTCCACATGCAGTTCTGATTGCTGAAATATTTCAGCAAACATTTCATTCACACATCTTTACATATTACATATAGTTATACTAATATAATTTTTGTAAGAGCTACCTAGCTATGTGCTTCTGCATGGTTTTAAATTTTTCATTTTTTTTTGTTTGCTTTAAATATTTATTGTTTTTTTTAAACTTATGAGAGTTAGTCATTTTTGTGTGAGCTCACTGAGAAGTTAGGTTGGACTAGCTCACTTACAAAGCTCTGTCACTTGTTGAATGAAGATGAGCTTATTGTAAGTTACAATGAAAGTATCAAGATTATGATATACCGTGCATACTCCCGCACAGGTAAAAACATTTTTACAAAAAATAATTGTTTTAAATTAGGGGTGTGACTTATCCACTCGACACAGTTGATAAGAAGTTTTAAAAAAAAACAGCACTACACTTTCATAAACATGCAACTATCACGTGTGTCAGTAATTGTAGTGATGTTGAATTATTAGGATATGTAACTATCTCGTGTGTCAGAAGTTGTAGTGATGTTGAATTATTAGGATATGTAACTATCTCGTGTGTCAGTAATTGTAGCGATGTTGAATTATTCGGATATGAAACTATCATGTGTGTCAGTAATTGTAGTGATGTTGAATTACTAGGATATGTAACTATCATGTGTGTCAGTAGTTGTAGTGATGTTGAATTACTAGGATATGAAAGGGTCTGTCTGTACATTTTAATTTTTCTTATCTTTCGTAAGATCACTGGCCTATATTTTGCTTACCAATTAGCATTTTAGGCATGTAAATATAACTTATAGCCCACAGATGAATCTATTTGGCCAAAATGATAGGTTTGCAGACCCCTCACTTCATATTAGAGAGTAAGCATCCCACTTTTTTGGACAGATTTTGTATTGCAGTCGCAAGTATAAGTGGCATTTCATGTTCAGTGCGCTCCAGTTCCACATTTAACATTTCAGCATATTAAAAATAAATGAAACGCTGCCTTTATATGATTATGTTCACATTATGGTTCATTATTATAAGGTATTTAGATATATAAAAACAAAACATAAATCAGCTACTAGCAGGATATATTGCAACTTTAAGAGGAGACAGTTTCAAACTAAATACATTGGGAAGTGAATTCAAATACAAGAAGTTTGAGTCTGAGAAAGGTATTAGTGTCAAAAAACTGTTTGCTTCAATTGTACTGTAACAGAATATGACATGTGTAGTATCATGGATTTTTTTAGTATGGAATTATTATAGGAATACTTAAGTGCGCATGAATGAATGCTTGGTAGTCTCGTAACTTTTAGGTTGTGGAGGAGGTGTGTATGTTGTATATAATGTTAGTAAATATTGGACATTGTTTGTTAAGTCAGTCCTCAAGTACTGAGCAATAGGAGTAGAAGTCTTGTGAAGCAGAACTGTGCCTCTTTAGGGGCCCCTGCATTTTGACATTTGATATTATGACGAGAAAAAATTCGGACACTCCTTTGGGGGCCCCGTCCAAGTAGGGGCCCGGGGGGACATTTGAATTTGGATCCCCCCTTCCCCTCCCCTAGCTACGCCACTGACTGTGAAGAAGGATTTGTTGTTAGCTTGGCTGGACTGAACAGTGGAATGTGTCAATCACATCTTCTATGTAGACATGTACCATTTTTAATGTTCAAGTCATTAAAAGTTATTCAAGCCACGGATAAGTTGGCTAGCCGAACTGTGAAACCGTGTCACTGGATGGTTACATAATATATCCGCTTGCACACAAAAAATATGTGTACTGATATTTTGTGCCTGCCAGTGGATAGACTAGAGATGTACTTACGGTCGATACTTTGATCCTACCAATGGATAAACCAATGTTCCAACTCTTGTACCATCTGTATTGATAGTTTTGGGACTTGAAAAGTCAAGGCAGTTGAATTGCCCATTAACTGTGTATACAGAAATAATGAATTTAAAATTTTAATTCTTTCTTTAACTGATTGCAAATTTCAAACTATCTTTAAAGTTTAAAGCCTCAATGCAGACTATTGTTATTTGCCTATCCTTGTTGAAAAATCATGTAAGCATCAATTTTGTAATAAGCTTTATTATGCAGTAGCTGTTTTTTTTTGCCACAAACAAACTAAATAAAAACAAATATTTACTTTTACAGATAATTCAAGCCTGTTTTATTTCACTTAAAAAAAACTTTTTTCTTAATTAACAAACTGATTTTCACCAGCATGTGTGAAATTTATAAATGATAACTGGAAGCAACTGTAGGTAGGTCTAGTCCATTAAAAAAATATGTTTGGTGTTTTCAAACAGGTTACTTTTTAAGAAAACAAACATGATAAGTCTTTCAATTTTAGTCAAGTACAGTACCCTTCGGACCAAACTTATCATAGGGCTGGTGATATAGTGTTCACTGCATACAAGGGGATATTTGCCCAGCACAAAGCCCAGCCGCCTTTACTTACCCCGACTAGTGTCAGGTACCCATCAGAGCTGGGTAGACTCAGGGGTAAAAAATCCAGAGGAAAAATCCTAGCCTGAACCAGGATTCGAACTCAGAACCTTCGGATCGCCAGTCAAACGCGCTGCTCTCTTTTTCAACACCGAAGTATTTTTCACAATATTTATTCCATTTGAGTGAAATTCACAAACTTTCCTGAGCCATGAACCCTGAGCTACATAGATATTCACAGTAGGCACCATTGCTGGTGGCATCATAGAAATCATCCAGACAAAATGCTTAAAAAAAAAACAAGGCCACTAGGAGGTGAAATCCAAAAATAAATTATTCTGCTAAATTCTGAAGCCGGCTGGCCTAGCGGTTAGCTCACCAGACTGTCAACCAAAAAACCACTTGACATGTCGCAGGTTCGAGCCCCGCCACCGGCAGATCCCTGTCGCCCTACAGGAGTTTTGGGACTAGATGACGTTAATATTGAGTTGTTATCACATGCGCTTAACCTGCAGCAGTGAAACCTCTCACAGATTAATAGTCTTCTAGAGCGCACTGAGCATGCTAAAATAGCATGGATAGAAGCGCTTTATAAATGACCATTACCATTTCTTATTTCCTTGATTCAAAATAAAACTGTGCGGTGTTGCAGATTTAAAAAACTCCGGGATTAAAACAAATGAAAATAAAAAAAGGATTCACCATTAGTGGCTAGTACAAAAGTCAATAAAATTGCCTTCCATGGGTAATGATGCTTGACTGACATTTTCTCCGATTGCTCAAAAGCTTGACCTAAATAACTAGATGTGCTCTGCCAGGCTCACAGAGTCTGAGAATCACGACCACTCTATCTACACTTGGCAGTCCCATCCAATAGGAAGTCTGTTGCACTGTCACGTGAGGAATGACAATATAAATATTAATATAGTAGGCCTATTTATAGAAATGTATTTGTTTATGCAAGCAGCATTGGCCAATATTTGGTTCATTGGGTGGGCGGGGGGGGGGGGGGAACTAGCAGCAATTTTTTTTAAATGCCAGTTTGGTTAGTATCCAGGCTAAAAAATAGTCTCAGACCACGGATGAGCGTAGGATGCAATAAAATCTTCTTTATAGAAGGAGCGTCTGTAACATGTAAGATAAGATAAGATAGTCAAAAAATAAGATTATAATAGACCTAGGCCTATCTGCTTTTGACTGGCTTAAAATGTAGGCCTAACTTTAATTTAAGAGATTGCTACCTAATTTTAAAAGTAAAATATAGGCCTAGTTATAAGTTATAGTGAATAGTGTTAGTGTTATAATTATAAGTTTTTAAGCATTCACTTTTTTTTTTAATTTATATAGGCCTAGTTATAGGCGTTATAGTCTACTATATACTATATACATTATTATTTTATATAGGATATATGAATAGCCTATATGATAGTTAATGAGTTAATAGTAAATAATAGTAGGCCTAGTGACCTAGACTAGTGATATTAATATTATAATTATAGTTTATAGGTAGGCCGCCTATACTCTATACCTATAGGCCTATAGGTATGATAGCCTATACACTATACTCCTATTCCTATAGTTGCGACTATATTATACTATAGTCTATATAAGTAATAGTAATATTACTTATATAATATACTACTTAGCTTACTACTTGACTAGATAGTCTAGTTACAGTCTAGTCTAGTACCTGGCCTCCTCAGACTAACTTTGACTAAGACTTTTTCATGACTTTAACTTTCAGACTTTAGACTACTCTCTCACTCTCTCTCTCACCAGTCAATAAACAGTAATTTGTATTTACAATGTTAGTTAGACACTAAGAGAACATATAAACTAATTTATACAATTAATTCTTGTGATTAAAAACTAAGTGCAACTTACGTTCAGTAAAAACACTAAGTCACTGAGATTTGTTTTTATCATTAGAGCCCGGAAATATAAAAACTTGACGTGTCATTAATAGAGTGAAATCTTTTTTAACGAAACAAATAACTTTCAACATTACAATCCTTAGACCATTGACTATTTATCTTATTAAAATGTATTTATTTGCCTGGGCTGTAATAGACCAATTAACATACTTAAACTGACACATTATATAATTATATTAACGATTCGCTTAATAGATAGGCCTACGTATAGACTCGGACCACGGATGAGCGTAGGACGCAATAATCTTCTTTATAGAAGGAGCGTCTGTAATGTAATAATAGGTAGAAGTAGGCTGGGACCATATTGGGTGGGCTAGATAATAATGGAGATAACGGAGAATATCCTGGCTGATTATGCCTGTCTGTGACAGTCTGTCTACTGTCTGTCATCCCCTTACCTTTATATTAGGCTACCCATATGGGTGATTTGGACATATAAATGTGTATTTCATGCTTTAAATAACCTATCCATTCTAGATCTAGAGCCTTCTGGCATTTATTTTTGTTTGTGCTAATATTTCTTATCCCCTGCAACCACCTTCTAACACTTTCTATTAAGCGTGTCAATTTCTGTGGTTGATATTAACTTGATATGGTCAACTTTGACCGTACAGGGATGCTCCTGAATCATATTTGTGTTTATTTCTACAGGTAGCCTATCCTCCTATATCAAATGTTAGTTTCCATTATAGATAAAATTATGGACATGGGAGTTAGCGCAATTTAATCTTTCAAGTAGATCCTATTTGTCATTTTTATAATGCAGGGGATAGCGCGAACGCAGTCCCCATTACGCAAAAATTACGCACCCGAGTCACCCACATTTGGGGTGATCGCAGGGGTCAGCCCGCCCGAAGTGCAATGGACGAGCCTCGACCTGGGAGGACCACCTTATTGATCATGGTACCTCCTGTGCCAGGTAAGTATGCTTGTATAAGCGAGAAAATGGAGTGCCATTCAGACGACCTTATAACAACTTGATAGTTTTTAAAAATTTTCATATTAATGATACTTTTAAAAGTTGTTAATTTAAAATTGCAAGATTATTTACACAAAACATATCATTTGCTTTTTAACAGTTATAACACTAATTATAAAATATATAATACACACATATAAACGCAAAAAATAGACGAAATGTATAATTAAAAATAATAAAAGTTTCAAGCTTAAGGTTATCTTTCAGTACGGAGAATTAACTCCCTTACTGTTGTACTACAAGTGTAGGTCGTATCGTTGGGAACTACATAACATTTTCAATGGTTTCATGGTTTACTTGACTGTTTTTCCCATGTATTGTGGAATTTGTAGAACAAAGGGCCTATGTAACGTGTTTCCAGTCCATTCCGCTTTAATTGAGAGCTATTTGCCTTATCCTTATATCCATCTCAGATGCGGCCTTATAGGTGTGGGGTCTGAAGCAGTGTCAAATATTGACTGCTTTATACGGGACCGCAATAAGGATATATATGTCACACACGCCCCTGGGCAGAAACGTTATTTTTCTTGGTGCTTTCTTTCCTTTATGTTTGCATTATTGGCTTACCCCTAGACGTTAGGGTCTTAAATTTGGCCCAAAATAATGTCAGGTAGACCTACCCATCAGAGCTGGGTAGACTCTGGGGAAAAATCCTATCCGGGACATCTGATAATTATTGCACTCATAAGTAAAATGTTTACTTTTTTTAATGCTTGGAATAACCAAGACTGAAAGTATGTTACCCATAGCAGAAACAAAAATGGGGACCACAAAAGTATTTATGATATAAAGATAGAAATAGAATTGGAAAATAAATTCTAGAGGCATGAGGAAAAAATTATATCCCGCACATTGTCAAACTTATCGCTATAGACACAGATCGAGATTTATGCCACACATTTTTTTTTAGTTTTCAGTTGACCAGAACACATGCTCCTAACAACTTATTCCAAGGGAGGGTACTCGAGTGAACGTCAACAAGGAAGGAGTACGAGTCTGAGCCCCCGAAGTCATTTAGTCTAAGTAATTGTGTTCTTTTGATCCAAGCTATGACCTTCTATACTATATAATATAACATCTGCAAGATGTTGTGGACAGTTTACTTTATTGTTTGCTGAGAATAAACATTTATGCATATTTCAATCAGGACTATTCTAAAAAACAAAACTAGCACAACAAACATATAGATAAAAAGAAAAACTCATTTTGTATGTGTTGAAAACTTCTATTACTTTCTATTATGCAGTTGTTACATGAAAAAATGTTATTTGTAATGTAAGATATATTCACAAACCTAAAAATAAAAATATATATAAATATGCTTATTAAACATAAAATAAATGCAAGCAAATTCTTTGTTTTATTTTAAGCAACAAATTTATTCAAAAGTTTTTTGTGTGTATAATATAATATCAATTTTTTTCTTTTTTTTCATTTTTAATTTGAAAAAGATTGTATCACATATTGTGGAATGTTTCTAAAGGAACTGAAGCCTTCATCGATGGCCTTGACAACCAAACAAGGACATTAAATTATGCATAAATCCTGACCGAACAGTAAAATTCAAAAGTCAGCACAGAGCTTCTTTAATATCTACAATATCTAGGACAGTGCTGTGAGTACCCAGAGTTTGAAGTTATTTTTAGGTAAACCATTGGTACATTTTTTTTTTAAATGTTTGATCAAATATTTTTTCATATAAGATAAAATAGAAAAATGCCAGAAGACAAACAAACTTTGAAAACAAAATGTAAACCAGATCCATCCCCAAAATAGAAAATGAAACATGTTGATGAAAAGTTGAAGCAGATTATTAATCAAACATCTGCACGACTCACACAGTACTTCTGCTTAAAAAATCTACCCCATGCAAAAAAAGATTTGAAGACCGCGGTGGAATATTACCAAAAAAAAACATCTACCGTGAGATGATTTTTAAAACACCAACAAAAATTACATCAACATAATTTATTATGGAGAGATGTTTTGAAATGTCTCGGAACTTCCACAGACACAAAGAAAAAAGGGGAAATAACTCGAGGGTTGTGATGATGTAACAACAGAGATATTTTTTTTAAAGTATCCCGTCAGACCACATTGATCTATAGGGCCGGTAAAGCAGCGATCACCAGTTTCTGTGGCCACGGCATAACAACGGAGATGGGTTAGTATAAGTTAGTGTGAATATATAAAGATATGATTGATACATGAATGTTAAACACATTAACAAAGACATTATTGGTGTCGATAAATTTGCATTAGTCAAGTGATATTAACATAGAGTACACACTCACAAAAAAATTATCCTTGACCCCAAAATTATTATGGTATCGTAGATGTTACAATTCGAACTTTAAAAAAAAACAAATAAATGTTCCCATTACCTTAGTCTAGTGCTAGCAATTGCAGTCTCCCTAACTTCTTGTTAACGTTTTAAAAAGATAAACGTCTAAGACAGATATCTTATTTGCTGACTACAGAACCATTTATGAGCTTATTGCAAGAGGTGTGAACAAAAAATTATTATTTTTAAAAAAGTATCTGAAAACATTGAGCTTTTTTTTCTTGCACAGAAACATTAGGGAAAAAAACATGACATAAACAAACTGAATGATTTTCTGAGCCAGTAAGTTGTATGCTGTTTTTTTTTTACAGGAGGAAGAGAGGCACAGATTAGATATTTTCAAACTGTGCATAACTGCTGTCATCTATATGCGATGCAGTTGATTATATGAAAAAAACACCATTTTATTGACTCACTATTATGCAATTTTTTTGCTTAGGACAATTTATTCATGTCAGCCAAAAACTTCAGGAAGTTTCGTTCAGACCAAAAAAAACAACAAAAAAAATTTGTTTAGGGTATAAAATATTTCAGACAAATGCATTCAATATGGACGTATAAAAGTTATGGAACAAAAAATAACCGTAACATATTCTAGGACCAACTCCAACCACTACACATCACAGACTAGTTTTATCGTTGTATTGTTTTAAAAGTATCTATACAGCTTGTGTCTCACAATAAAACAGCGGTGTGTACTTGATGATGAAACAGTGATTTTGTTTTCATTGTGTTGATATTGGCTGAGATTTATTTTTCTTAGAAGTTCAAGACAAAAATTCTTTAGTTGAGCAAGGGGAGGATTAAGGGAATGAGCAATTATTACAAACAGGAAGAAAAAGAATTGCTTTAATCAGGCACTTAAAAAAAATTAATTAGTTCTATAGATACATTAGTAAAAAAAAAACTACAATCATCTGAAACTGATAAAATATAATTGGAACAAATAACTTGGCAGGCAAAGTTTTTGGTTCTTTTAAAATATTGCCTTCTATATTACCTTATCCAATTATAATTTCTGGCCTCAATTCTGATAAGCATTCAATATTTTGGAGATTCACTGTATTTACGTGTGAGTGTGTGTGTGTATTTATAAAAACTCTATCAAACACCAAGAAAGCATAGTTTCATTACACTTATAAGTTCCTGTTAAAAAAAAAAATAATTGTGTATACATAAACAAAGATAAAGTTAGCAGTAACTTATGGGAATAATAATATTCTTAAATTCTTCACTTTAATTTAACCCTTATAGCCCCAGGCGCTTATAATTTCATCAACCTACGTTTTCCTCTCTGTCCAGAGCGCGTATAAAGTTTCATCAGCCTACGAAATTTTCTGTAACCCAGGCGCATATATTTTCCTCACTGAAGAGTGTCTATTTAAAGAACAAAAATAAGGATCTGACCTTTCATCATAGTCTCGGGCAGAATGATTATTCGATAGCTGAATAGTAGAATTTTTATTTGCTTTTTAAATTATGAAAATTGACCAATTATTGAATTTTTGTTGTGAATATGAAAGTGCGGGTATAAAAGACAAAAACTATTTCCTTTCTGCTATTATTATGGAATTAGGTAATGACGAAACTTTTTCTTATGAATTAATATTAAATTAATAGAATTTTTTTAAGAATTAGATGATTCTAATAAGATAAGTTATTAAGTTTAAAACAATTCACTCTCTACATGTTACTATCACTTTTTACAAATAAAAAAAGTACAAATTTAATTTCATAACCCTACTGATGTTTCAGCCGTTCTAAAATAAAGTCTGGGCCATGGGGAGTAATTAGTAAATAATTGCCGGTAATGAAGGTATACATGGTAAGACAGTAGGTCGGTGCGGGAAGGGTTAAATCCCTCATACTCATAGTAGAAAAAAAAAACTACAATAGGTAAACAAAAAAAAAACACAAATACATCACCAGACATTAGTTAAAGAACAACTTTCAGTTTTAAAACCAATCAATCCAGGAATGTAACCAAAAAAAACATTTTGTAATTAATCAACTATTTTTGTACAACTAATAAAAAAAAAACCACTGGCCAATAAACAAAAAAGGGAAATATAATTGAAAGAACAGATTGCATGTTGGGGCAGTCTTTTCCCAAGCTGCGGATGATAAAGCAGGCTGCGGGAAGACTTTTGAAAAAGGGATTTTGAAACAACCAAACAGATCTCAATGGAATGAAGAAAAACAAACTAGATTTCTTCTGGTGCATTTCTCTTTTTCAGCTAAACACAATGCATTTAAAAAAAAAAGACCATAGATCTTGCAAGGTAAATTAATTTCTTAGACAAAAGCAAGGTGAAATCTTGAGGAACATGGGTTTTAAAAAGATCATATTTGTAAGGGGACAAAAAGGAGCAACAAAATGGTATGTATAGAAAAAAAAAAAAAAAACAAGTGCAATAAAAAACAAGTGCAATAAAAAACAAGTGCAATAAAAAGTTATTTTAAAAAATAAATCCAATTAACATTTTTTAGAATTGGTATGAAAATCTAAAGTTCCATCAAAAAGTATTTCAAGAAGTGAATCAATACATGAACAATAAAATTCTGATTATTTTACTCAGTGATATTATTAAGCGCTATGAGTGCGCCAAGAAAGCAAGTTAAAAAGAAATATAAAAAAAAACAACAGACAAAATAAAATGGAGATTTTAGAATTTGAACAAAAAACCAGACTGAGTACAATGAAACGGGAAAAAAAATCTAAAGCAAATATACTACATATTAGGGGTGGGGTGGGGGTCCAGCATACCAAGGTCTGAAGGGAAAAGTGACCATTAACCTCTTTCCTGTATACGCCCGTGAGCGATCAGGACAGCATATAGCAGTCCTTGCAGCTTTACATGAGCAGACTGCATGTGAGTGCATCAGTCCACCTTTCTTCTTATGGCCATACAATGCACATAACAATATTTGGCCCTTCACGCAGAACATAGTTTGCTGACCCCTCCCCCCCCCCTTCTTAATTTAAGTAAAGAGACAAAATTAACTTGAATACTGTACAGCAAAAAAAGACAGCAGTGTTTTTGTTTTGATTAACATGAATAAAATAAAACTGATTATATTATCATAATAACTACCAATTTACATGGTAAAAAAAAATTTTATGAATGATAACAGCAAACAATTTCACAATCTTGTAGGGCTTTTGTTCATTTGAATAAATTTCATTTACCATTATAAGATTGTGATTCCCTACCCCACAACCTCAACTAAAAAAAACACATCTTTAAACTTCTCTCAGCTCAGAGTTCAATTTTAGGAGGACAAATTTATCGTCTGCATACATTTATATCATTTTCAATGCATTATCTTTTAATATCACTTTAATAGTTGTTAATGTGACGTAAAATGATATGGCATGAAAAGAAAAAAAATTAATATGTCCCAAAGTAGCAGACTGATTACATAGGTCAGTAAACATTTTGTTAAAACTGTTTAGTTTAAATTACATAAGCTGTTAAATTTTTATTCCATTCAGGAGAACAAGATAAAGGTGTGGATTAAAAAAACATTGAATCAATAGAATATGTTTTGTCAGGGTCCAGAACCAATCATTCCATACCTAAATAGTGTAAGGTCTATCCAAATTAAACTAATATACACAAGCAAGCCCTACATCTATTGCCTAAACCCAGCACCTCTCCCTCTGACATACCTCTTGTGATTGATGGACAATTAAACAATAATAATTATAAAAATTTAGAGGAGTAAAGAAAAAGGGGACATTTATATTCTCGTTATACAAAATTCAACTGCTTATCCTTTTAAATTGAATCGTACAGTGAGGTAATATTCCAGGGGATTTCAATATGACTATCATACAGAATATATTTACTTATCCTGTAACTTATAGTAAATCTGCTCATTATAACACGCTTAAGAGAAGAAAATATGCTAACAAAATAAAATTAAGTGCCTACTTATATATGATAAACTGATGCTAAAATTTTGTTTTTAAATAGTGAAAGAGTAAAAAAAAAAACTTCTTTCAAGCTTCTTGATCAACAAAGAGGGTGTAGGGGGTGGTCCACACAGTGAAGCGGTTCTGCATGTTCTGCAACAGATCCACGGCGTGGCTGGCCTCCATGGCAGTGAAGAGCATGGCCAGGAAAGACAGGCAGCAGCCGGTGACCGCCATGTAGAAGCCGTAGCCCAGGAGGGCCTTCTCCTCCGGGGCGTCCAAGGGGATGCTAAAGTAGGCCCTGTGGTTGATGCCAAACATGGTGACAGAGTACACCCCAGCAGCCACTGTGAATGAATAATTCAAGAGTTAACTATAACTGTTCAGATAAATGATTTCTATGTAAATTACTCATTAATACCACGATTGATCCTTAGGGCTAGTGAAGAAAACATAAGTTCTTTGGTCACTGCATAATTAATAGGGCACTGCCTGGCACCTAGCTCAGCTGTCTCCTGAAATCAATATCAGGTCGTCTTTAGCTATAAATAGACTTATGGAGAGTCCCACAGACAAAGGATAAAAAACAAATGAGTTTTATTTGACTGTTACGAGTTCATATTTCTTGAGTTTCCAATTCCATACCACTTTCACTCAAATATGAATTGAACTTGAAGGCTTGTGTAACACACATCAAATTTAATATGAATATAATGACTTAAATTGCTGACTACACTCTACAACATGATAGCTTACTGTATCATTCAACATCTACACTACTATCAACTCTATAATCTATATCTGTGACTAGTCTCTACCTAAATCTAACCAATGGACACCTCGATAGCAAAAACTACCATATAGGTTAGTATGAACAATACAGAAACATAATTTGTTATATCTGCTTCTCTAGGGCCAGAGAATATAGAAGTTACAGACAGTGCAACTTCTATTTGAACCAAACCAGGGTATGAATTTGTTGACATGCATAACCAAACGTTGTGCGTTATAAATTCTTTATTTTGCAATCACTCATTTTGTTTTTAAGTGATTTAAGAATGTTACATTTTTTAACAATTATTTCAGGCCTGGTGGGATTATGTGATCTAGTGGCAGGGCACTCATATTGCAATACAAAATGTAATGGGTTCAAATTTTGGTTTATGCCAGGATTTTATCCAGGATCTGAAAAAAGTCTTTCAGCTTTGATGAAAACCTGGTGTTAGTTATGTACTAACAACCCAAATTCATGAACTGAATGGGGCACTGTTGTTTTATTTCAGGCCTTAATGTATAAATATATATTTATAATAATAATAGTGCTTGTATAGCGCATATCCCGCTGACGACAGTTACAAAACACAGACAACAAACAACAGACGAAAATGTATATATGTACACGCGAATACTGCTACTGGAATATGTGAGTCTTTGGCTGGCTCCTGAAGGTGTCGAAGCAAGGGCTCTGGCCAAGCTGTGGTGGGAGGTGATTCCAGGCGTACGGTCCCGTGTAGGAGAATGCGCGTTGGCCAGCGGGCGGTCTTGCGTAGGAGAATGCACGTTGACCAGAGGACACTAGCGTCGCAAGAGGGATCCAAAGAGTCAGCGCGTCAGAAGCCGAGCAAAGTGGACGGGACTGGGCCTAGACAGGAGCGAAGATAATCTCTGATAGGCAATTCATTTTGTAACATGCAATAACATTTTAACCCTTACAGTCCCGGGCCCGTATATAGCGGAACTGAAGGCAGCATAGATAGAAGTAGGTCGGTACGGGAAGGGTTAAAAAGCTACACAACTTACGGGCAAGGAAATTGAATGCTGTGAGCACTCTGAAACTTCCCTTTGATTCAAGGAAACGTATGGCATACAGGATGTACATCACGGAAGAGAAGAGCATCCCGAGGCAGTGAAGAAGGTACAGGGCCTGGATTGATCTGAACCATGCTGAATGCAAACAAAATAAAAAAACAAATTTAGTCAACAATAGCATTCATTGTTTGGCAAAAACATCTAAAAATAAACATTTCAGCACAAAGAAAATGCTTTTACTTGCCAAAAAATTGTTATAAAGATTTGACCCTTGAACTGTTTTACCAAGCAATTTTTGAAAGTTCCTATTATCAAATAGTAATCAGGTATTCTCTTTGTGGTTGTTGTGGCAGATGCATTATTTTCACAAAATTTGTTGTGAAAAAAATGTACCCAGTTATTTGCATATTTGTTTCATTGTCATGCATTTGAAAATGTATTTCAGTATATAATTTGATACATTCACACCTGATCAAGTTTTCACAACGTATTACACTTTTTTCCCTACTTTGTGTACATTCGTATGTATTGCAACTTGCAATTTCTTAGGTTTGTATTTTTTACCCCATTGAAGTCAGCCATTCTTTACAGCAGTAAAAAAAAAAGATAAATGACAAATTTATAATAAGGTATTTGAAAACATTTTTGTGATGTGGATAAACATTTTAACTAACTAAATTGTACATTTTATATACAAAAAAAAATTGATACAAAATTTTAAACATAATGACTTAATATTTTTAAGGAATGTATATTAAATTATATCAGATGGAAAATAACATGTCAAGGGAAGTAACTCAAATAATTATAACCCTCACATATCAGCTTCAGTTTTCCTTTTCTTTGTCTTTGTTATGGATTTCATCACTTAAAATTTTTATTTTTTATCCAATTTTAATAAATGATATACGGTCCTAAACTAAACTAATGGAGAGCCCTCTCATCAAGACCTCTCTATTGATTAAAATGATATAGAGCAAAATAATATTTATTTATATTGAAAATTTCGTGTCACAATTTGTCACATAAGCTACATAGTACATAGCACATAAGATACCTATATTCTATAATGTATATAGTCTATAGTCAGCGGCAAAGCCAGAAATTTTTTCCAGGGAAGGGGGGGGCTGAACTTTTGCGTGACAAACATTTACCAAATTTTTAGCGAATTTAGTTCATATTTTTTTTTTATATGTTGAAAAAAAGATTTATTTTTTAAATTCCAGGGGGGGGCTTAGCCCCCCCTCCCCTCAGCCCCCCTGTGGCTTTGCCCCTGTCTATAGTATATATATTACATTTCATACAGAGAAAACCATTATGAATCTCTTTTACTCAGCGACTGTTAGTAGCATCATAACCTTCGTAATCACCTGTTGGCATGGTAATTCCACCACATTGAACAAACACCGGATAGACTGCCTAATAAACAAAGCCTCTGGTAATACTCAGACAGAATTACCATCTCTTGCAGATATTTTCAGTTCAAGGTGCCTGTCTATGATTGATAAAATCCTCCAAGATCATGCACACCCGCTTCATGGTAGTTACATAATATCTAGTCGAAGTGGTCGGCTTCTTTCAATAAGGGCAAGTACAGAGAGATTTACTCTTTTGTTCCACTATCAGTGAGACTCTTTCAAAAGAATCATCATTCAGCCAGGAAATACAATTGCTCAATAGCTGACTTCTAAATGATAGGCCTACTTTTTATCTTGTATGATAAATGATATGATAGTGTGGGCGAATGTCTATTGTGTTTGAGTACAAATGGTTCTTCAATATTGTTTTAAGTATGCTGAAAGACAGAATTTACGTAATCAAATAAAATTTCCATTTATTTGGATCAATAAAGCAATCTTATCTTGTATATATGATATTATAGTAATACTAGTAGGCCTATAGTATAATGTATATATAATTATATTATATTGATATTTATTATATAACAATATAGCTTATAAAGCCTAATAAAATAATTTATATTTATTTAGGCTATTACTATTATTAGTATTTATTAGCCTATTTAGTATTATTAACTATTTATATGAAAATCATCTTATACATTACACACAATCCTTCTATAAAGAAGATTATTGCGTCCTACGCTCATCGCTCATCCGTGGTCCAAGTCTAATCTTGCATTTTTATTAAAGTTTTAAATGATGTTAAGTTACTGGTTTTCCTGGTTTGTTCAGGCAACCCATTCCATGCCCGAATGCCACTCGGGAGAAAGAGTACTTATATGCATTTGTTCTCGCATAAGCCGCATAGGTATAAGGGACAAGAAAAGTCACAAGTGTTTTTGAAACTTTTTGTCTTTATCAACTTTATGTTTATCTGAGTCTGAGCTTTGCAACAGGTTGTAAATGAATAAAATAAATGTCACTGTTTAATGCTGAAAAAAATGTGTATATCAGATATATACCGAAAAGAATGATTCCAATACTCAATTTATTATCAAAATATTGTATTAACCAAGTCAAATATAACTGTCAGTTGTAGAGTGTAGGAAGAGGTTTTTTTTTTATACACTGACCTGCATAGTGAATGTCAACAAGGGCATCGAGTCTCTCCATTTCACCACAATACTCATTCTCAGCTTCACAATGTCTCATTACGCCAACGTCAGATTCGAATTTATGTATTCTTATCTGAAGCCATTGAGAACTCGCCATTGCGACCAAAACACAAATCAGACTAAGTGCTGAAGAGATTAGACCTGAAACAAAACAAATGCTCGCCATCTTGTTCTCTATGGGAAATCAGGAGTGGTAATTAAAAATAAAGTTGATGTCGGCTACCGAGTTAGCTCGCTTCGCCCGAAATAAACCGGAATGATCCGACAGTAACGACAAACAATAGGCTACGTTTGGGAGACGCAAATAAATCATTCTAAGACGTCCCCCGTCAGGGATAGGACAAGGCAAGAATGACTCATTTGAACTCTTATAAGAGACATTTACCTTTTGCAATGACGTCCTATTTTTTTCTCTCTATCTGATTCAACAAGCCGACCTCTTATAATTAACGTTTAAATTGTTTCAATTTGGATAGTAGGCACCTAACATATGAATTTGAAAGAAAAACATTTATTTGTCGGCCTACCTAGAATTTTATCACTAACTCCTAGCCTTGCTTTTTGTTGTTGTTGTTATGGATAGGGGCCCGCCAGAGATAATATCTATATAGGGATGATAATGATGATCATCATATGCCACCCCCATCCTCCTCCACAGGGAACACACTTTTGTTTTCCAAAAAAATATTTTATAAGATTTAAGAGTGTTATAATTTTTTTTCGGGAAGGGGTGAGGTAATAAACACAACTAAACTATCTATTATATCATGTAGGCTTATTTATATATTGAACTATTAATGTCGATTAGCTGTAATAGCTTTGTCATTTGTCAATTACTTTTCTAAATGTTATAGTTTATAGGCCTATATAGTCTAAGCTTTCCATAGATATGATTTTGAGTCTGGAAGATCGTAATGTTTTTTGCCTTAATATATTTTAAACTTAATTAATTGTACAATATAAAATTGTTGTTCGGAAAAGTAGAATTTTCAACACTTGGAAATATTTCAGTTTGGTAACAAATTGTGCATTTGTAGGCCTATTCAGGATTAGCCTCCCCTTGCACTAATCTCCCCTCATTCCTTGTAATCCTGGCTACACCATTGAATGAGGGGGCGCAGTGGTTTTAGTTTTATCGCAGCAGACATAGAAAGGGAGTAGAGATATTTCAGTGTAGGCTCACAATGAAAAACAAATAAATGCCTACTTCGCATTTGGCCCAGTAGCCTATATGGCATGTCTTGGTCGTGGTTAGCCTTCAGAGGTGACCTTTTATTTGGCGGTCTAACAAAACCGTATTTGCCGAAATAAAGGAGGTCCCGTTGTTTGCTTGTCCTCTCGAGTAATTTAGACCGACTCATTTTTTTTTAAATAATAGGACTGCGGTGGTCTACGAGATGAAGTGAAGAGCCTAAATAAAAGCCTTAAACATTTTGATCTAGAGTAAATAGGCCACGTTTAGCTTCAATGTTTTTGTGAATCAAACATTGCCGGATGTGGGCTATAATAGAGCTTCAATAGAAGCATTTTTGGAAAATTTAACTACGTGAATAATCCTATAGATAACTGGGAAATGAAATAGGCCTACCAGGGGGCGGAAAAAAAATCAGAACCCGTTTCCATGCAGTAGGCCTAAGTGAAAACGGGAGGTGGGGGGTCCACAAAGGCAATATACGAAACCGGAAAATAAAGGCAGTTATCCAGAGAGCAGAGGGGGGACCGCCCCCCCCCCCTTTTCCAGACGGGGCGTTATGCTCTGGGATAGCACTCCTGATAAACAAATGCATATAAGTACTCTTTCTTCCCGAGTGGCATTCTGGCATGGAATGGGTTGCCTGAACAAACCAGGAAAACCAATAACCTAACATCATTTAAAACATTAATAAAAATGCAAGACTAGACTCGGACCACGGATGAGCGTAGGACGCAATAATCTTCTTTATAGAAGGAGCGTCTGTAATGTATAAGATAAGATAAGATAAGCAACCCACCACGTAAAAGAAACAAATCGAACGCTAAAGAAACAGTGCAACAGTTCGAAACAAAGTTCAGACCATCATCATCAAAACTAAGGTTTGAGGCTGAGCTGTGATAGCTGAAATGTCGAAGCGAGATGAAAGCCGAAAGGATGTCTCTGCTCCTCTGACACAATCTTATATGCTTTTGTTATGGCATATGCGACATATGAAATAATAAAAATTAAAGTGTTTTCGCTTTTCTGTTTATCTGAGCATTGTAAAAGATTGCTATTGTGTTGTATTTCTAAGTTAGAATTTAATGCCTTTTGTATTATTTATACATTAGGCCTACTCTTTTCCCTTATCTCCTCTAGTGTTTCTATATTTAGTGATTTAACTATTGGTGTTACTGTTGTCAGTTGTGAATATTTACTACAAATGGACCTTGCAGCTCTTTCCGAATTAAAAAAAAAATTCTCCTCGCAGTTTCAACTTTTCAAAGTGGGTGGACATACTCTTACTTTCAAATTTTTGTAAAATAATTAAATATTTCTATATTTTTATTTACTTTTTAATACATTTGATGCATTTGTATACAATTTAGTTTGCATATATTTGCAAATTCTTAATCTATAAAAAGATAAGTAAAATATTATTACAAAGAAAAAAAAGTTCTATTATCTCCCTTTAGTATTATTTAAGGTTTTAAATTTGATTCCAAAAATTTAGCATCTGGTTATAATAAAGCTACAAAATATATTATTTGAGAAATTAATTTGTATGAATTATAAATAATTGTATATCTTTAAAACATTAAAATAGTTTCAATATTTGTAATCATGTCATGAATAGGCCTTGTTTAGGATGAAATAGTGTCCCCTAATGCACTATTTCACTATTAGCCTCCTCTGTATAAGGGCTGTATAAGGAAAATCACATCATGAATACAATAAATTTCAAGTACTTCCATTAGAAGCTGTGTGAGGCAACAGTATAAGGCTTAGCAGGCAGTGTTGTGGCCAGCTGGTCACATGTGGCATGCCCTGGTTTAGAGTAGACAAATCTATGAAAAATATGTAAAATAGAACAAGTAATTGCCTTAGCATCTACTTGTCCCTTGTGTATGATTGAAGTATTAGGCAAGAGGTTTCATAGATTTCATCTCATAAAGCTCATCAAAGAGAAAAATATATCTTCTATTTGGAAACAATTATAAGTTAACTAAAACCCATTATATGTTACTTCTACGCAACATCACTAAAAGGACATTTAAACAAAGACATTTTAAGAGTAAAAGTAAAAGATTATATAAATACAAATAATAGTGGGCGTCAGGTTGTAGTGCAAGCAATGGATAAAGAAAACAGGTTTGAGTGGAAAGATTTGATGATGCAAGACAATGCTCTCTGTGCGATGTAGCAACAAAGAGATCAATGTAGCAACAAAGAGCTCGATGTAGCAACAGATAGGTCGTAGGTCAATACAAAATAGTCAAAAAAATACACTCACAATACAAACTCATAAAAAAAAAAAATTTGAAACAGAGATATTTATAAAAAATATTTATTGAAATAGCAAATATTTTAGGAGTAATGAGAATAAATGAAAAACTTGGAATGAACTTATGGTAAACAGGAATGTTAGAAGCAAATGTACAGGAAACAATTCAAGGAGTTAAGTGAAAACATTACAAACAATATGAAGAGGTTCAGTTCAGTAATTCTAAAATAAATGAATAGGTCTTGAAATGTATTTCATTCAGAACTAAAAAACTTTAAACTTTTTATTAAATGGAAACTAAGTTGAAAGAAAGCATTTTAAAAATAGTTTTTATAAAATAGAAAACAATGAATGATGAAAAAAAATTGCTTTTAAAATTTATTTACATTGTATGCCAGTTCAACATTTGATTTTGTCTGGAATATTTTACTTTGGCTAATTAACACTATGTCAGTCATTTATTTGTCCATTAACAAATGAAGAAAGAAAAATAAAACAAACTAGACACAATTTTAAATGTAAATTATAATTTTTACATCTTGAATAGTGACAAGTAATTGAGATGACACTATGAAATGTATTTCCTCAGCAGTGTTTGGTTAATTTTTTAGAGACATCCATCAAAAGTTTGTTCACAAGCTAATAGAATACATGACATGGATATTCGAAAAGAAAGCTGACATCCTTATCGGCTTTAATATTTAGACATATCTGTCAGAATTAAACAATAAATCATTTACTAAGTGCAAATTTTCTCTAATCAATATTTATAAAAACTTTGCTGCTTTCTACTCAAGTTTTAAAAAATATTTGCCTTATTATGAACTGTTCTGTAAAAGAATATATATATATACAAGGAACCATAATTTGTCCACAAATTTTACTAGAGCTCTAGCACAATTTAATGGCTCAGGCGACAATGAGTATGGAAGGCTTCAGACCCTCTACAGATCAATCTCACGAGAAACCACTGGGCCGCTTGTGCTGCTTGCATACGACGGTGGGCCCCTCCTCTTTTCTTCTGGCGTCGAGGGTTGGAAAGACACATCATGTCTGAGACTAGCTGGGGGAATGTAGTCGTCACGCTTGCTATACTCGGAGTAGGCCAAGTTCTCTTTGCGGCCGGCGTGTAGCACAGGTTGCATACCAAAAGTGTTGGGTCCCTTCTGAGTTGGTGGTCGGTACACATATTTCTTGTCAGACTGTGAATCAAACGAAAGAAAGTGATAATATCATTACTTTGTTTTTTGCTATGGCCCTAATAGAAAGTACTAGAAAGTAACTCTAAAATTTTACATATAAATTGTACAATTCAAAACATGATGAAAACGCCAAGAAATAATTCAAAAAATTAATAAATATATACATAAGTGTTCAATCTGACAATATGATACTGTCTAAGTAAAGTACTGTATACTGTCAACTATCCAAGTGCAGATCATCCAGTTTGCCAAACAAAGACAAGGTATAGTATATATTGTGTTTTTCATTTGGATTTTTCATATTTGATCCCAGATTTTTGTTAATAAATAAAACAATGCTAGTCTGCATTGTATATAATCTATACTTTAAATAAAAATTTCATGTTTAGACGAAATAAAAATTGATAGTTTGGCTTTCTCTTGTTTTTAAATTACCAGTGCATGTCTTCCCTCAGTATTAATCTGGATAATTGAGAATACACTATTCACTATAGCAATAAATTCTAACTATTAAATACAGCACTACAATCAAAAAAAATATTCACACAGATATAAGAGAAAGATTTTAATGTATATTTTGCATACAAGCAATAATAAATATAAACTATGTTTTTTTCTTCTCGAGATGCATTCAGGTATTAATATTCAGACGGAAGAACCTATAACTTCAGATTATTTACATTCCTTCTCTAATACAATACTAGACTTAATGTAGCACGTGTATGTTTGCTACAGTTTATATATCAAGGTATGAATCAATCACCTCAATATAACGTCTATGTGATTAAAAACGCTTAAACACACTTAATTTCCCCATTTTCAGTCACCATGACATGTAAAGATTGTGAGTACAGAACAATTCTCAGTTAACTTTTCCTTCACATGGAGATCTGATGACCCCCCCCCCCCCCCCCTCCACCTCCCCAAATGCTTATAACATACCCTAACAAAGTTTACTTTTTGTTTATTTCTTGTCATGATCTCTGAAGCAGTAATCAGAGTACTATCCAGACTACTGTTTAACATTATTCTATAGCCCAACAAGTAACCGTGAGCCGTATTTACACTATTAACTACTCAAATGTTTACCAGTGGATCTACATCATGTTCAAAAGGATCCCTGGTCAATCTGAGCTGCTGATATCTGATGTGCTCCAAGTTTCTGTTGGTTTTAATGGCCTCAATCCAGAAGAATATAGCGCTCACTGAAATATTGGAGTTAAATGTTCATATAATTATTTCTGTTGTTTTTTTTAACAGCGTCAAATAATTTTAATATCTAACCAAGCAAAAAAAATAACAGCAAGAAAAAAATAAATAATGTGATGCTTCTGCACAAACTGGTACAGTAGCCAAGAAAGCTGATGAGTTGATGTCTCACTAGCGATTATTTAGTTTATAATTGAATATTTTTGCAGAATGACTTAATTTTATATCTTTAAATTGTTCAGACATAAAAAGTTCATATAAATTCATTATAAAAAATAGTATTAATCCAGTTATTTAAATTATTGAAGTATTAACTGCTTTGTTGTACCTACCGAACTTGCAAATTGACTCAATGTCCAAGCATTAACAAAATTTCATTGTCATTGATTTAATATTTATTCCTCTGGTTAATATTCATTAATCCATTGTAATCTTAATTGTCCAGAATCTTAACTATTTTGTTTTATTTTGTCCTAAAAACAGCTTCCACTACCTTAACTAATATTTGCACTACTTTAACCTGTTTTCTCAATTAGAGATTCCCCCCCCCCCCCCACTAATTTATAGATTAATGATTTTGCTTCCATAAAACATCTAAAAAAAATAATATTCTTAAGCCTACTTGAGTACAATTGCATCACAAATTATTTGCGATAGATTGAAATTTAAAAAACAATATTTGAAAAATGTCATAAATCTTGTTCTGAAACTCTAAAGAGATAAGTTTAAAAGCAACATACCAACAGATATAGCAGCACCAACGATGGCTATATAGAAGGCCCAATTGGGTTTCACAAAGGGTGTGATGTGGGGCTCTATCCTGTAGAACTGGTCGTAAATGGGGACCATGCGCCACACTTGGTTTTTCTCGTACTTGCAGCCGGAAGATTCGTACGGGTTGCAGGTACTCATCCCCAGGAGGATGCCAGCAAATATGACCACAAATACCTCGCAGAGAGCTACGATAAAACACACAAAATACACAGACAGTGCTGGAACAATTTTAAATAATCACTAAATTGTGTATCTCT
Organism: Anisus vortex; assembly: GCA_949126835.1. Lineage (NCBI taxonomy): Eukaryota > Metazoa > Mollusca > Gastropoda > Planorbidae > Anisus > Anisus vortex. Next base: position 10,080,733 of record OX421505.1, on the reverse strand, counting down.
GTGACGTCAGTTGCTGTAAGCAGCAACCTAGAATTATCTTTAGACTGTGTGTGAGCTACATGAGTCAGTATGAAACTTCTACAATCTACAACTGTGTTGGTGATATTTCAGTCTTATAAACCAGACAGATAGCCTGCATATGAAAATGTGTCCAAACATATTTTCACCTCATTTTCATTTTTTTAGCTCATTTAAAAGACTGTTAAAAATAACATTTCAAAAATGATAAATATTGTGTTCTTTCAGATGTAAGTTTGTTGTTTATCCAGTGATGAAAAATGTAAAATGAAAAATGAAAGAGGGCTTTGTGTGAATGCTTGTAGGTGTAGCTCATGCCCTATTAGACTTCATAAAGAGGAAAAATGCCTACTTGATCTCTTCTCCGACAATTCAAGTCATGTATAAACATTTCTGTCAGTGTGTTATCTTTCTTGCAATAATTTTTATGTAACATTAAAACTTATTCATATTTCTTTTTAACTTTCAAAATTTTGACTTTTAATTGCCTTTAAAGTCATTTTTATGTGGATTTTTAGATTGTGTGAACCATAAACTTTCTTAAGAAACAGCAGCGTGTGGCTAAACAGCGGCTTTCACGCTGAAAGGGCTAAACAAACCAAAATGATAAATAAAGGTAAACTAAGAGCAATCAAACCTGCCATGGAAGTAGCTCCAGCTAGAATAATCAAGGCAGTGGCAGAAGCAAATTGTCGAATCATGAGAATGACGCCACCCAGAAAACATCCAACAAGTACACACGCACCAATCACTGAACAAACTTGAGCACTTTGAAGAACTTCTGTAAATGCAGGCAATGAATACCAACATTATTTTCTGTGAATCTGTCCGTAATCTTTTTTATTTTTTATAAATAGCTTAGGCTGCAGTTTGACTTATCTGTTGTGCTTCCCCATGAACCAGTACAGAAGTAGGCAAAGCAAATTTCAAACTAGAATTTAAACAATCTAATTAAAAAAGGCATCCGCTGTTGTTGTTTTTTATATAGATTTTTTATGTATTTATAATGTTGAATTAAAAATCATTATGTGTTGAAATTTCAGACTTTTTTTTTTTCAGAAACCTTTTCTAAGGAATTTACATGCAGTCCTTGATTTAAAAATAAAAGTAAAATGACTCCTGATGATAAAAACTGACAATGACCCAATACACAAATTGTTACTATTTTGATTCTCTACATCATTAAAAATATGCCAAATGAAACTAATTTGCAAGTTTCTGAGACTACGGTATACCGAGGGATGTGTGGCCAGCACAATGCCCAACCACCTTACTTATCCCAAAACTACTGCCAGATATGGTACCCAAAAGAGATGGGTAGACTCAGGGAAACTCTTATCTTATATATTACAGACGCTTCTTCTATAAAGAAGATTATTGCGTCCTGCGCTCATCAGTGGTCCAAGTCTAGTCTTGCATCTGGGACCTTAGTTATGCCAGCTGAGTGCACTGCCACCAGGCCACCATGTCCCATACATTTTCCAATTACTGCTTCGTTTAAATCACTAGTCTTACTTGGAATGACTTCACGGCTAGTGGTGAATTTACTCATGAAGAGGGTGTTATCCATCTTGGTGTCCCTCATGTAGAACAGACCAGTGTCAATGGTCAGCTCGCGCTTCACTGCCTCAGAGCCAAAGGTCCCGTCCGTGGGATCAAGCACCAGCTGGAACCAGAAGGGAGCAATGACCATGCCGATGATGACCAGGATGGACACACCCAAAAGCAGCACTGCTATTGCCAAGATCTTGGAATCAAGCATAAATCTGAAAAAAAGGAATAATAAAATTACTTTTGTGAAAAAAAAAAATTTGATATTGACAAGATGTAAGCCACGATGAATGCAAGAGTAATTGTATGAAATACCAACAAGCAGTTGAAAATGTAGCTGGTATATAATGATAGATAGAGTGGTGCGTACAATAATGCACATAATTGATCTGTAATTGAACACATGTGAGTTGTAACTGTATGAATGAAGCAAAAGTTACTAAGGAGATGATAACAGTCACTTGACTCTTGGGTGATGAGGAAGAAACATTGTATATAAAGCACCAGTCAGTTGAAAGATAGATTCCTAAGTCTGTTGTGTGGCGTAACTGGTTGATATGATATATGTTTACCTATTTTTGAAGTACTATGTTGTAAATAAGTTGAGTATTAAATGTATTAAAAGTTTTTTCAGAGTTATCGTATCTTACATATTGAAGACACTCCTTTCTATAAAAAGAAGATTATTGCATCCTATGCTGATCATGGCCTTAATCTAGTCTTGCATTTTTTATTAGTGTTTCAAATGATGTTAAATTAATGGTTTCCCTGGTTTGTTCAGGTAACCCATTCCATGCCCAGCTGCCACTTGGGAAGAATGAATACATATATGCATTTGTTCTCACATAAGGGATAAAGAAAGTGTTTTTTTTTCTTTATTTTTTTATCTGAGCTTTGCAACAGGTTTTTATTGTGCTGCATTTCTAAATTAGAGTTTAATGCCTTATGTATTATTACTACTTTACTCCTTGCCCTTCTAGTGATCTAGTGTTTCTAGGTTTAGTGATTTAACTACTGGTGTTAAGTTAGGCCTATTGTTACACAAGCCTGAGATAGTCTGTGCCAGTGGAATGAAGATAGACTGATAAAGAGAATCAAATAGAAATAAATTGTAACAAAAAATTAAGTCAGCTTACCTGCAGGAGATGCCTGAACATGATGAACAGTATGGTGGCCAGTCTATTTTGGGCTGCTGGGGCTTGTAAACATATGGGTTGTTATATACCGAGGCAGACATTTTCTTTCCTTTTCAAAGATATTTCTGTAACGATGATGAAAAGAAAATATTCTAGCTTGAAATTCTAAGTCCAATGGGTTTTTTTATGAAGAAATGTTTCCCAGCACTCTTTGATATCAAAAATAGAAGCTTTTGTTTATAATGATAATTTGCATATTAATAGGGCTAAAAAAAACTTCAATTTTATTAAACTACATCTAATTCTAATGGATAGAATATAATGCTATGCTATATACTATGGGCTATAAAAACTTAATCAAAACTAGAAAACATATTTGAGCATTTTTTTTAATAGTAAACTAACACAATATATGTCATGCAAGCTTTTAAAATGTATATTATATGATCTTTCCTCCTAGTTCACTAATGAGATGTTAATAGTCAATTATAAGATCTCATCTGATCTAGAATCTAGTTCTATTTTAGTCTTGGACTACTTACTACTATCTAAATTTAACAATGTAAGTGTGGATTTTCTAACTGTAGACCTAATATTAGTATTATTCATTTATAATTTGTATTGGTCTCTCTGAAATAGGTATTTGCCTACAATAATAATCTTACAATGAAAATTATATAACATTGTAGTATTTGGCAAGACTACTAAAAACCTTGCCTTTAATTTCATAAAATAATATAAAGGCTTGATGTTTTTTTCCTATTCCTAGTTCCTATATATATATACTATATAAATTTATATAGATACAATAGGCTATAGTAGTATAGTAGTATAGTAGGCCTACTATCTATACTATAGACTAGTATAGACTATAGTTACACTATAACTATAGTATAGTCAGTATAGATCTAGTAGAACTAAGTATTATAAGAGTATAATTACTATAATAGGCCTAATTATATTTAAGTCCTTTCAGATACAAAATGAGTAGGTCTATAGTTAAATTATCTTACATATAAATGGCAATTAAAATATAGAAGTATAGAACGACAGCTCCAGTTAGTAAAACTTTTCTTTTGTCACTTTGAGTCATTCAATTGGTGGAGTCATTTGATTTGGGAAATAGAAAAAAATAAAATGAAATGGGTTCAAGTATCAGTTTATAGTTTTTATTTCTAACATAATGCACCTGTTATAAGAGTTCTACAAAACTATTTTATAGAGCCCGAGAGGCACCTAAATACGGCGTAATAATCTATCCACAATGTTGTGTTTTTTTTATTGCCATACTTACAGACAAAAAACGTTTTGATATTTCAAAACATTACGAAAACGCCATCTTAATGCGGAAGTCCTACCTGACGGTCGAAAAAAAGTAGGTAATCTAGGTCAACTCAATGCAAGGGAAATAATTACCACAAAGGAAAAGTGTTAAGGGCCCATAATTTCACATGTGACTAACATTGATAAGTTTTTTTTTAAATATATGCACATTACGTGACTTTATTGTCTGATATTTTACTTTTGCCATTTGTGTTCCCACGTGTGTTCTCCGTAGGAAAGGAAAGTATCCCGTCGGACCAAATTGATCCACAGGGCCGGTGAAGCAGCGCTCACCTCCGTAGTGTAGTATAGTGGCTAGAATCCCTTCCTGTCACGCTGCGTCAATCCAGCAGCTTTATTTTTCTCAGTAAAGAATGCATGCCGGGACATGTGCAAAACCTCGGTGCCGAGAATTTTATCTGACATAATCTGGTCATCGAATTTTCCCATGTCAATAGTCTGAGTTCGTGGAACGGTGGGCTTGAAAAATATTTAGTTTGCAATAGGCCTACCATCGTAGGCACAGCACGACAAGCAAAATGGAGGCGTTATATAGACTATAGATCTATCTATATATGTATTTATGTGTAGGCCTAAGGCCTACGAATAGATTTGTAAGAGTTGTATTCCCCCCCCCCCCCCAACCATCTCACTCATCCCATCCCAGCGGGCACACAGAGTCGTATCGACGAGGAAAAAAAAGGAAAACCACGAAAACACGTGGAAACCACGTTTTTTCCCCGTCGAAACAACGTAGTGTGTCCACTGGGATTATTATGTATTTTTTATTGTACTAGTATTTTTTATTGTACTATTAATTTATGGCAATTGTATTCTGTCCTTTTCTGTTGTTTTTATTTTTAACTTTCCCTTTAGGCCTACATTTAAAACCACCCGGTCCCGTCCGTCTGTGTAGGCCTATCTTATTTTATACATTACAGATGCTACTTCTATAGAGAAGATTATTGCATCCTACGCTCATCCGTGGTCCGAGTCTAGTCTTGCTTTTTTATTTATGTTACTGTTAGGCCTACTGGTTTTCCTAGTTTGTTCAGGCAACCCATTCCGTGCCCGAATGCCACTCGGGAAGAAAGAGTACTTATATATATGCATTTGTTCTCGCATAGGGGATAAAGAAAGTGTTTTTGTCTTTATGTTTATCTGAGCTTTGCAACAGGTTGTTATTGGGTTGTATTTCTAAATTAGAGTTTAATGCCTTATGTATTATTACTACTTGTATGTGTATCTGATGAGCTGTAGGCCTACTGTTGTTTTGTTAGACATTGCTCTGGGTTCAGATCTTTTCTTGCATGATGGCAACTTATTGTGGCCAGACCAGATTACTCGGGCTTCTCTATGCAGTGGGCACTGTTTGCAGGATGTACCGGTACTCTGGATTTTGGTGTCCAGTTCTACATGGGCACTCGGTGTGGCCTAAAGTCCAATGCAGTGCTGCATGGTGGTCTAGCAGCCTGTTCTCAGTGTAGTGTATAGACCTATATTATGGCAGATTGTTCGTATATGGGGAGAAGTGGCCAGTAGTCTTTAGCTAGTGCAGGGGTCGGCAACGGTTTGATAACAGTGTGACAAAGTAGGATTTCTAATTCATTTAGCGTGCCAAAAACTAAAAATGTCATCCTGCTCTAGCATTCAATTTATCGTAGAAAAGACTTGAATTGTTTTTTTTAGGGTCTTCCGGGTGCCAATGAAAATGTCTCTGCGTGCCAAGTGTTGCCGTAGGTTGCCGATCCCTGAGCTAGTGGATTGCTTCCCCGTACATTTGTTGTTTTGTATGTGTATTTTTTTTTCATCTTATATTTATATACTAGTAATTACAGACGCACTTCTATACAGAAGATAATAGTGTCCTACGACGTCTAATGTCTTTCGCCTCGTGATAGACGATATGGAGGTCATGCTGTAAGCGTAAGACATCTGCACTGATTGAACTGATTATTATACTCAGCAGTGGAAGGACCTTCAGCCTGTCAAGTGTCTCCTTTTCAAGCAGACTTGGTCACTTGATAGATACAGGGGTTGCTGTCTGGATTACACGCGTGTCTGGCGATTGGGATAGACTTATACTTATAAATTAAGAGCGTCGTGGTGGCTCCCCGTATGGCCATAACTTCTGCTCAGTTCGTGGTTGGAGAATATTTGAAGAGAGTTCAGTTATTAATCAATGACAACAAATCAAACGACCATATCCACAGATCTCCCCCATTTTATAATTTAAAAAAACAACAACAGCTTTTTAACTTATTGAGTTTGAATAACTTTGAAACAAAAAATAATAACATTCTAAACACTGGTGATGAGATTTAATTTGTCATATTTCATAAATTAATATAATTTATATTTACACAAAGACTCAGAGCCAAAATACTACTCTTCTACGAGAGCCACTTGTGGTTACTTAATATGGTCGTGGTTATGGCCAACCATGGTCTAAGTGTCCTGTAATTCTAAGTGTGTCAGTGAAAGTGTAAGGCATGCACCATCAAGCAGTAGCATTATTTATTTATTTTGCTGGCTAGTTTAGGACAGTGTTGTAGACGTGTTTTAATTGCACAGACAAACCCCGCATATTTAACTCCTGAGGTTCAGTTATGTCCCGGGTGTCCCACATATAAAAATAGGGATTAATAATAATATCAATAAAAAGTGGATCTCGATACGACTTAGCCTACAGATGCAACTCTTTGTTGAAGTTGAAGATGCCAATTGGTATAAAACAGAATTACCGGTATATACTGGTTTAGAAATAGTGAGTGCTTTGAGCCTGACAACTGACTGAAACTTGACCATATTAACTACAAAGGCAATATGATAATGTGTAATCTGATAAAAAGCACAGCTTATGTTGAACTCATTTTTTTATTATAAATGTTTTATTAATTAGTTAAATTAGGAAGTAAGTTTAAAATTGTACTTTTATTTTCTATAACAAGTTATATATAATTTTTGCACTTTATAGAGAAAACAAATTAGTTTAAAAAGATACTGCACAAAGAAATGGAACAAAACTTGTAATGAAATGTAAAGTATAAATTTTCTTACTTTATTTACAATTGGAATCTTCAAATTTACAAAGAATCAAATAAATTAAATGTGTAAGTGTCAATGCAGTACAATAAAATATATTATATTGAACAGGTCAGATACACAAGATTACTTTACACATGTCCCTTACATAACTGCTGCCTTGTGATAAATGAAACAAATGTTATCTTTCTGTCGGCACTGGCCACAATGATTGGCCGAGATTTATGTGTTGGTCAGTTGTTGGGGGCTCAATAGACAATGCTGGACAGAGATGGTTAATGGCAGCTGTCTAATGCATGTCATCTGCAAGTTGTGATGTTATGCCTGTTGTGTCGAGAGGCATGCGGTGGGCCAGTGTGCATGTCATTGGTGGGCCGGTGTGCAAGTCATCGGTGGGCCACAATGTATTGTCATCAGTGGGCCAGGGTGCATTATCATCTGTGCACCAACAGATGTCAAGATTCATGTCATATAAATGACCAAGGACACTCCTGTGTGAACATTTAACACTTTTTTCTAAGCTGGCTATCACATCAACATCCCAACCATCAGAAAACATAAATATAATTACTATAATACACAAGTGATGGGAATGACTATAAAACAAAAAGAGTTCATAAAATTTACATAATTCATAATAAATTTTAAATAATTCATAATATAACACAAGCAAACTATAACTATAACACACACCTATAGGTGTGGTCATGTGGAATATCCTATGCTGATCATTAAAGGACCTGCAAGTGTGGCCAGAGTCCATGTTACGAGACAATATTTTTGTTATTTTCAAGTGTAGGATCAGCCATTAGACATTTATATTAGCCAAATTATTCATGTGTAATTATTTATATTGTATAATAATGCATCGGAGAAGACTTCCTAGAAGTTTAAAGTTGGTGCAAAATAATATCTGAACAGACCACAGCATTGTCACGGTCATCCAATTCTGTTGTTACCGTATATGTGATAATAAGCGAACAAAAGTTCAGTTATACGTGATAGTATCCATACAGAAGTGAACACATTGCTCATAGAAATGAAATATCCAGATTCTTGCTAACATAGTTTTAATGCATATGATTATTGGTATACCGATGGAATTAGGAGTTAAATGAGTTGGCACTGAGTTATGGAAGGGGTTACATGTATTCCCTCGTCACACATCCAGCAGCAGTTCCATGTGATCTGGCGAAGATGAGGCGCTGTGCTCTTCCTCAGGGTTGGAAGGGGACATGGACACACCGTCACCAAGGGAGATCATGGGAAGTGGAGACGCGAGGGTGATGTCGTTGTCAAAGTTCACCTCGTCGAGGTCGTCGTCATCATCATCATCGTCGTCGTCCGCGCCAACAGACCCGTGGTTGTACTCCTCCTCTTGCTCGTTGCTGCACTGAGCAGAGAGCAGGGTGGAGTCTTTGCTCCGCATCAGGGCTGACGACTCGGAGCTCACACTCCCGGGAGCTTGGAGCCTGTCGGAAGAAATCTCTCCCGAACTGGTATCCACGCCACCAAATTGTATGATCATCATGTCAGAGTTATAATCCAGTGGGTTTAACGCCTCGTCCTGAGCATCTTCTGCCTCTGAATCCTGATTCACTTCCCCATCGTAGTCACCCAATGACCTCTGGGCATCACTAGCATTGTCATTCATGTCACTTGCATTGTCATTCGTTTCACTGACATTGTCATTCGTTTCACTGACATTGTCATTCGTTTCACTTACATTGTCATTCATTTCACTGAAATTGTCATTTGTGGCACAGACATTGTCGTTCCTGCCAACGGGTTCATCCTCGTCGCTTTCATTTTGAGTCTCAAGCTCATCTGTGCCCTCCACCACCATCAGCCTCCCTTCTTCGTCATCGTCGTCCACGTCCTCAAGATTGCCATCAGTAGACGGGCCAGCCACACCGCCAGGTTCATCCGCCGATAGGGACTCGTCCACCTCGCGATATCCCAGCTGGCACAGAACGGAGTCCGGAATCTTCTCTAGCACTACCTCCGGGCTGAGATTGAGGAGCATCTGCGACTCTTTCCCTTGGCCCGTGATCAGCTGCTTCAGCTGCTCTCTGGACTCGACCTCAACCTCCGACATCCTGGGCTCCTGCTGATCGTGGCTCGACTCGAGGTGGCGCTGGACCTCCGCCCGGTCCAGGCTGGTGAAACTGCAATAACCGCACTGGCACAGGCTGCAGTCCGAGTGCATCTCAACGTGGGCCACCAGGTCTGCCTCGGTTGTCATCGGCTCCAAACAGAGAAGGCACCTGGGTTGGGACGACGCGCTGGAGTCGTCCTTGACCTTATGCTGAAACTCATCGTGCTGCTCTGCTGTGTGGAGGCGGAAGTTATACAGGCTTTCAGTCGTGTAGGAGCACTCGCTACAGTTAAACATCGTCACTTTCTTCTGTTTCGTCATCTCTGAAAAAAACAAAAAAAGTAAAAAAAAAAATTAAGACTTTAACTTAAAAAAATACTTGACTCAAATGAACTTGTTAAAATCGTATACAATTATTTGGTTAAAATCTTATTAAATTAATTGATTAATTAAATTTAAAAGGAAAAAGCAAATAAAAAAGTGAATATGAATACAGAAACAGGAGCAACACAAACTACAAGCAACATTGAGATTGAAAGAAGTGAAAAAAATGCTACCCTTACTCACGTTTTCCTAAGCCGGTAGATTCCTTATCTGATAGCTCTGGCTCTACTTTAACTGCAGCTGGGCTTTTGTCCGCCGCAGTGGCCGCCTTTCCTTTACCTTTGCCTGTACCAGTGGAACCAGCAACCCCAGCTCGCCTGAGGTGGATCACCCAGAGTTGCTGCCCTTTGTGCAAGCAATACTGATGGCGCATTAGCTTTTCTCTGGAAAGAAAGATAATGAATTAGAAAACTGTGTATTTTTTTTTACATAATTCAGTAAATAAACAAATTTATTTTTATGATTTTCAAGCATAAAGTAGAAAAATTACTAGTCATGTTTCTTAAAACCAAAATTAAAAAGAACTTTAGAAATATAATAATACACATAAGATTAAAATCATAATAAAATCCTTAATTAAAAAAAATTTTATGAGAAAAAAATACCCTAAAAAAACGTCTACTCCAGATAAAAGGGGAAAAAATTAATATTTTCCCAATATTTTTTAAAATTCAAAACTGGCAATATTGGTGCATAACCTTAAGTAAACCAATTGGAAGACTTTTTAAAGTAGTAAGGGAAACAATCTCAATTTTTCAAACAATATAAACATGATGAGATATTTGTTAAGCTCTTTGCTCTCCAGTATCTGCAGGGCATTACTGACATTAATTGGAGAAAAAAGTGAATGAGGCCAAGTACTGTATTGACGGTCACACAATCCTCTGATAAAAAGTGCCTATTAGACCCGTTAATCAACATTTTCCTGAAAGGGACAACTTAAACTTTTTTCATCATCATTACAACCATCACTAAAGTTCATTATGAAACTTACTTCCCGGAGAATGAACGGCTGCAGTAAGGACAAATAAATCCTTTAGGTTGGTGAGACTTCAGATGCGATTTCATGGCTTGAATAACACAGGATGAGAAGTCACAAGTCTTACACTTGAACCTGAAAGTTTAAAGAAAGCAAAACAAGATGTTATTGTTAAACATCCAACCCCTTCTCAGTTCGGCAATTAAGCAAGTTGATTATATTCAGCCGCTTCACGACAGCTTCATCATATCTAGTTGTGTGGTCGGCTTCATTCAATAAGGGCAAGAACAGAGAGATTTAGGAACTCTTTTGTTCCACTGTCAGTGAGACTCTTTCAAAAGAATCATCAGTCAGCCAGAAAATACAACTGCTGACTCCTAAATAATGCTTGAGTACAATTGGTTCTTTTATATTGTTTTAAATATGCTGAAAGACAGAATTTATGTAATCAAGTCAAATTTCCATTTGTTTGGATCAAAAAGTAATCTTATCTATTAAGCTACAAGTGGCCTAGAATGCATGGCTAATGTACTGTAGGTACCCTGATATGTACCCTGTTTAAGACATGGATCTGTTCCCAGTATTTGGAGGGCGTCCCTGAGTATACCCAGCTCAGATGAGCGCTCAAAATTTTTTTGAGGCAAAGTAAAAGCGACTGGACATTGTTCTGGGCACAAACTCTCCCAAAAGACATGCACATAATCATTAAGGCTGCTTCACAGGTTGTAAGGATCTAACTTGTGATAGCCTACCTATTATTTGTGATACCATTAGTTTGTGATACCTATAGTCAGTATTGTTGTATCCCATCTGAACACACACTAAAGTAAATAGTGACAGGAGAGGAAAAACTCAATACTATAAATAAATTCATGCATTGAATTGAAATATTCAAAATGAGACACTTGTAGATTTAAAATAAGTTTTACCTCATTGGACTGTTGCTCGATCCCAGAGTCATCCTGGTAGTGTAGCCCACATCCAGCGAGGAGCTGGGCACGGTCTCACAGTCTGGCAACGCCTCTCCCGTGCTGTCGCAGGTGAAACCCCTGTCCAGCTCTGTCCACAGGAACCTTTCCTCCGGGTGGCTACCGATGTGGTGCTCCTTGACGTCGCTGACATTGGAGGCAGTGAACTCGCACCTGTAGCACTTGACAGTGACGTCAAGTTCCACACCCACAGTCTGTGGTGACTTGCCAAACTGAAATAAAAAAAAATTAAAAAATAAAAAAAACATGATTATTGAAAGCAAGGGAACAAGATTTTGTCATTCTTCAACAATCAAAAATATTTTGATACAATTAATAGTAAATTAAAAGAAAGGAATTTTAAAATTAACGAGCCGATTTCCACCACACTCTTCAGATCTTATATGTTGTAGGCGCTCCTTATAATGTAGATTGTTACATCCTAAACGTGTCCATGGTTTGGGGACAAATCTTGCATTTTGGAAAAGGTTTTATAGAAGTTGCTGGTTTTCATAGTTTGTTTACATAACCAATTCTAAACTAAACCAAAAACTAAACTTGGGTAAAAGGAGAATCTATATGCATTCTTTCTATCATCACATAAAAAGACAGTGTATTTCACTCTATGTCTTACCAAGTATTTTAATACATTGTTGTATTTCTAAGTTAGAATTTAATGCTTTGTACTTTTATGTACACTACATTTTAAAATGTACCTTAACCTTTGAATAAAACAGAAAAAAAATTAATTATTTTTGTTTTTGCATTTTTTTTTTCATCTTGAATTTCACACATCTTTCTATCACCATATCAAGTTATATATCATCCTATCAATATTTCTATCACCATATCAAGTTATATATCATCCTATCAATATTTCTATCACCATATCAAGTTATTTATCATCCTATCAATATTTCTATCACCATATCAAGTTATTTATCATCCTATCAATATTTCTATCACCATATCAAGTTATATATCATCCTATCAATATTTCTATCACCATATCAAGTTATTTATCATCCTATCAATATTTCTATCTTCTCATAGGTACCGTACATATCTCTCTTTTATTCTCTTATATTTCTTCTGTCTAATTCTCTTATATTTCTTCTGTCTAATTCTCTTATATTTATTCTGTCTAATTCTCTTGTATTTATTCTGTCCAATATTGCTTTGCTCTATCCTTCTCCCTCTCTATTTGTGTTTCTGTTCTCCACCCCCCTCTCTCTCCCTCTTTTCCTACTTTTCTTTTTTCTTCCTCCTGTTCTCTGATAATCAATTGTTTATGTAAATCTTTACCGTCTACCAAAGTGTTAGCTTAAACTAGTGCAAAAATATTGATATTATAGGTAACAAGTATATTAATATGATTGATTTGCCAAAAATACAAAACTTTACATTAATGTTTTATTTCATTTAAAAAAGGGCTCATTAAATAACCATTGAAGCTGATCCTGCATTTTTTCAAGGCTGCAAAACTGTACTTACAGTCTTTCTAGGAGTCCCACCACCTTCCTCTTCCGTCAAATGTTGAAACTTGGCTTTTTTGGCCTTTTTGCTCCCTGTGGGGGCACTTCTCTTCAGGTTGGTGCTTGTGTCCTGAAATTTGGCAATGAAAGCGTCTGTCTGGGCAATGTCAAAGTCTGGATCCTTGGAAGCCTCCTCTTGAATCTGCAAGGCCAACTTTCTGGTCCCCTCAAGGAGCTCTTCCACTCTGTTCTCTTTTTTCACATTTCTGACGTAAGTGTATTGCTCCTCATGACCTAGGTAGGAGAAAAGGCAATTAATTAAATCCTTTGAAGATTCTATATATACATTCTTTTTTGCAAAGTATAGGCAAGGTGGGAATGCAAGTTGTTAATGGCTCACACCCACAGATATTAAGGGTGAGTACAAAGTAACATGATGTTTCAGAGTTTCAGAAGCATCAATATCAACAAAGAAATGTGTAAAGTAAGGGAACTAATGGGAGATGCCATCCACCAAAGAAGACATATAGATGTAACTTCACAAGAACAAAAATCCTGCATCACAAGACAAGCCCTCAAAAGGCAAAATGAAAAAGGAGGCAGACTAAAAGAAAAAGTACCTAGTGATGTGAAATAAGAAGACGACAACAGCTAGACTAGACCAAAAACTGGCGAAATCTAGAGAAACTAGCTCAGACCAAGATACCTAGAGAGCTCTTGTTTGTAACCAATGCCCCAGGCGATGAAACCAATGTTAAAGTAAATTTTAAATCTGCTTTGGCCATAAAATGAACATTAGATCTTTCGCAATCAAGAGCAGATTAATATAACACTATATTCTATATGAGAATAAAAAAACTTATAGCATAGCAACACCACTGACTCTAAACTGTATTGGTTAGCAATTCTTTTTTTTTATCAATTTGAAACCTTGTGGGCAAAAACATTAGCCGCAGAGATCCAATTAAAAGTATGTAGAAGTGAGTATTTAACTAAGTGAAAGATAGTTCACTCACCTTGAGACCTAGAATGCCTCCTGCACTGATCAGGCGAAGGGAAAAATGCTCCACAGTTCGTACAGGTGTACGGGCGGTAGTTGACGTGGCGGTTCAGATGATACTTCATCTTAGAGGTGGCCATGGTCTTGACCGAGCAGGACTTGCAGATGAAGCGCCAGGCTGGAATACGCTTGGCTTGGTATGGCAAACCAGGGTGATCCCAGTTGATGTGCTCCTGCATTTTGCTCAAGGATGTCTCCTTGGTATCACAGTGCCCACACTGGATGAGGTCATCGCCCTTCTCAAAGACGAATCTCTTCTTGCGTTTGTACTGCCCCTCCCCATCTGTGTCAACAATTTTTCGCTTTACGGCTTTCTTGCTGCCGTCCCAGCAGGCTGTCGCCCGGTCTTCCGGCTTGGACGTAAGAGAACTGGACTTTGGCGACTTTGTGGAGTCATCTCCAGCCTGAGAATGATTGACCCGTGTGTGTTTGAGAATGTCCTCCTGCGTGTTGGTCTCGTAGTGACAGTAAGCACAGGCGTACTGTTTAGGAGCGCTGCCTGTGTGGACATTGGTCGGACTGATGGACGAAAGCTTCTTGCTGATAAGCTTTTGGCGCTTTTTTTGGAAACTCAGAGGTCCCATCACCGGCTTGCTTCTTGGCTTTATTCGAGGTGGATTCAAAGTAAAGGAGTCTTCTTTATAATTGACACCCGGGTGTTCTTTCTCAACGTGCTTCTGCATCAGCATCATGCTTAGAGTCTGGTAGTTACAAACTGGGCAGGTGTGGGTCTGGTACTTCTCGTGGATCTTATAAATGTGCCTGACAATGTTTGACCGGTGCAGGGAAGTGAACTTGCACTGCTCGCAGTAAAACTTTGTGATGGGGCCCTCTTTGGATTTCAGCACTTTGATCTTGGTGATGACGTCCAGCGCCTTGGGCTTCCCACCAGCGGGAGACCTGTACGATCCGGGCGCATACGAATCAAAGAAAGAGTGCTTCAGGTGTGGAGAATCATCTAAGGAAGCAGACTGACCAGCTTCCATGTCATCTTCCTCATTGTAATTATCTTCATCAAATTCATCCGGGCATTCTTCTTCTTCTTCTCCATCATCTTTTAAGTTGAGAGAGCTGCCCTCCTCATAGTTCTCCTCCTCAACAACTTCTGTCTTAACAACAACTTTGTTAACAGGCTTGCTAGACGGCTTCTTTTTCCCGAACATGGCAACCACCAGGCCTCCTCCATGTGAGCCGCCACTCTTGGCATTTTTCTCCCCATAGTAGTCATCCTCATTTTCATCCTCATCCTTTTTCTCAACTTTGGGCACAACCAGTGGGGAGGAGCCCCTCGACCGTGGCTTCTGTATCAGGTCCTGGCTCATGCCTCCCAGGTTGGCCATGTCGTTGACAAACTCCTTCACCCTGGACTTGACGTCCGGTTGGCAGTACTTGATGTTCACTGGCATATCCTTGTGGTCCTCCTTGATGTGGGCGGTGACGTTGTACTTCTCCACCCCTTCGAACGGACAGTAGGGGCACTTGACCAGGTTCAGCTTCAGGTGCTTCAGCATGATGTGCCTGTGGAGCGGGTACTTCCTGGGGAACTCCCACCGGCACACCAGGCAGCGGATCTGTCCGGTCGGCCGCAGCTGATAGAGACAGCTGAGCTCCCTGTCCAGGGCCTCCCTGCCCAGCATTATGACCCCGGGGTCCACACAGGTGCTGGATTTCTTGCTGCTCAATTTGAGAGCTGTGCTCTTATACTTGGACAGCTTGCTGGCCAGAACCTTAGACTTTGGTGGTCCTGACAAGGACTTCAAGAATTTGAAATCATTGAATTTTGAAGAGCTGCTTCCACCAGATAAACCTTTCATGTATGCACTGAAGCCCTTTTGGTCGGAATCTTCACTATAGTCTGACAAGAAAAAAAATTATTTTATTTTTGTTCTGTTAATAATAATGTTTTGAAGTTAATAAAGTCTATTTCTTTGTAAAATGTAATTTATAGTGGTGAAGAAATAGTAAGAAAAACTATATCAATTATTTTTAATATTAACATTTATGAGGTGTTTTAAAAGTTCTTCTAGTTACAGCCTATTCTAATATAAAAGGACAGAAGTATACTAGTAGAGAATAAAAAAATATGGGCTTAATAATAATATGCTTGCTTCTAATGATACATAATATGATATGGCAATAATTTTCAATGGGAATGTATGAGATAAAACCGTGAATGATAATGTGTGTGAGCCACTTGTAATCAAGTTGAATT
Organism: Anisus vortex; assembly: GCA_949126835.1. Classification (NCBI taxonomy): domain Eukaryota; kingdom Metazoa; phylum Mollusca; class Gastropoda; family Planorbidae; genus Anisus; species Anisus vortex. The sequence goes on along the minus strand of OX421505.1, from coordinate 10,064,484 downwards.
TCCATTTGTTTGGATCAATAAATTTATTTTCAATAAAAAGTTAGGTACACTTACTGGTCAGCTCCCCTGCAGCCACCTTGGCCAGGAACTCTGAGACTTTCTCACTGAGGTCAACATCAAGGGTCTGAATGCTGACTGAAGACGTTTTGTGGCAGGCCAAGATGTGGTCCACCATCTGATGCTTCTCAACGCCCTCGAGCCCACAGTGGCCACACGCCAGCAGGGCGACCTGTTTACGCAACAACAAAAAAATTGGAGAGGCTTGTAAATACCATTCTGGATCGATTATAACTTAAGGCTCAATTGATAATATTAATAGCATGCCCCTGATTACTAATTCATGCATTGAAGACAAGGTAAACTAAGTGGAAGCCGGCTGGTCCTGTGATTAGTACACCAGACTGTTAACTGACACGATGCAGGTTCTATCCTTGCCGCTGGCCGAACCACGTCGCCCTGCAGGAGTTTTGGGTCTAGCGGATGTAAAAAATTTCTAGAGCGCACTGACCATGCTAAAATAGCATGGATAGAAGCGCTATATAAAAAAACATTATTATTATTTTTTTATTATTATGATATATTTTGCATTGCCATTAGGAAAGATTCAGAGAAATGTAAAAAAAAATTGAATTTATGCTGTTACAAGTAGGTTCTATTTATAGATATTGCACAAGACAAAGGTCACTGACTGCTAAGAAGAGAAGTGAAGTAATGACCTTTGAAATATTATATTTATTGCAATTGTCTGTCCCTTGTGAAACTTGCGTTTATTAATTATTGCTTGCAGTAATTAAGCCTAAACTCCCTCCAACTAACTCCATGTAAAAATAGTGAATCACATGATGACTCATTGAATTGTACTGTTAACCCTTCCCGTACCGACCTACTTCTATCTATGCTGCCTTCAGTTCCGCTATATACGCGCCCGGGACTGTAAGGGTTAATTTGTTCTTTCAGTGCCTTTGGAGTGACCTGTCGTTTTTTTTTCTTCATTACATTTTGTTTTCTGTAAATAATTGTATTACTAATTTAACTGAGATTCAAGTTTAATTAGCTGTTTGAACTAGTACTTCTTTGAATGTTGAGACTTGAGCATGTGAACTAAATGCAGTGAAATAGAAATTCTGATCTAAATCAAATTAGATCCCCTACCATAGAGGACTATAAGCAACTATAAAGCCAGCTTTCAATACATAAAAGATGTATAGAACACCATCAAGTCATAACAAGGCAAATGTATTAACTCAGAAAGATTTGAACAATAAATTTTACCTTCAAATGAGAGATGATGATATGGCGATGGACTGCGAATTTCCTCTGGAACTGATTACAGCAGGCGATGCACTTGTAAAAGACTCCGTCGCTGAAATCATACAGACACTGGATCTTTTCATCCAGATCCTCACTGCCCAGTGTGTTGTTGTTGTTGCTTGGGCCAGGTGACTTTTGCCTGGACCTGCTGCTGTCGTTGCTAGTTTGATCCATGGAATCTTCCAAAGATAGCCCGTAAGGTGTTTCTTCCCCTTCGTCCAGGCTGCTCTTCCGCCTCTTTATGGTGTTGAACTGGGACAAGAACTGTGAGACCTTAGCTTCTACATTGACCCTAATATATCTCACGCTCATGGCCTTGCCTGGGTGAATTTTTTTTATGTGGTCCACCATTTTGTACTTTTGAAGTCCCCTATGGGCGCAGAAGGCACATTTCCAAAGGTAAATGTTGAGGTGGCGCAGAATGTGGACATGAATGAAGAATTTTTTAGGTCGCTCGCTGCCACAAATCAGACATTTCATTTGCGTTCCATAATTATCGTACAAGCATCTGATCTTGGCATCCAGGCTACCACTGCCCACGACGCAGCTCTCGTCAATCAACCCAGTCCGGCGGCCCATTGTGGAGACCTGCACAGGATACGAGTTGCGGCCCATGACCGATATGTCCGGGTGATTCTTCTGGAGGTGGATGACCATGTCTCTTCTCATCATGGTATAAAAGTCGCAGCGCGAGCACAGTGCCGGCTCCTTAAACACTTGATCATCTGGAACAATCAGCACTTCCTCATGGCAGGTGAATGAATTCTTTGATGGTGACATACCATTGTTTGATATGGCGACAGCATGCTTGATATCCTCGGATGTTTCCAGGGCTAACTTATCTACATCTTCATCGCTTCCTATTACTTTCACCTCAGGGTGCAGAGAGTTGACATGCTCAACTATCTCACTCTTATTATGGGACCTGAAAGGACATTTGGGGCACTGCAGAGCGGCACTGAAAGTTTCCCCTCCTTCTGGAATCACAAAGAGCTGCTCATAAGAAGCAGTCGAGGTACTGGGCTTGTGCGACCTCGAGGGTGAGGAACCAGGCTTCTTCAAACTGGTCATGAGCTCTTTATGGAGCGACTCCTCCAGTTGATCAAGAGATTCTTCCATTGAAGTTTCAGCAAAAGACTTGTCTACCTCTGTTGTGTCTATGGCTACAATTTTCTTCACCAAGGCTATGGGCTTGCCAAGATGCTTTTCACTCAGGTGATCATACAACAATTCCCTAGCTGTGGACATGCAGCTGCAGTACTTGCAACGGAACATTACCAGTGTGATTTGGCCAATTTCTGAATGTCTTTTCACATGATTCTTCAGGTCAGCAGCCTTTGGAAGAAGATATTTACAAATGGGACATTTGAACTTCCTCATTTGATTCTCTAAGACTTGCCCAGGTTGCAAGGCAGCCTGCTGTGACACCATCTTGTTGAAGAGTACATTTCTTTCATTAATCTGTGAGGAGGTCATGTGGGGTGCATCCGGAGAGAACTTTTCTTTGCCCTTCTTGGTGCTGCTGGCAGGCTTTGGGAAGTCAAACGCGCCATCATATTTTTCTGGAGACATTAGACCGCCAATTGGTGATGAGCCAGGCTCTTGGTATGACGAATCATAAGATGACACCGGGGTGTCTGTGGGTGTCAAGCCTTCTATTGTAAACTCGCCTTTATCCCTCAGGACGTTGTGCTTTCTCTGGTAATGAATGGCCATGTGAATCTTGTGCCTGCTCATATAATCACATCTTTCACATTCCAGCACCCTAGACTCTAAAGACCTTGATATGACTGTATACTGTTCCTCAACAGGCCCAAATCCTCTGTGCTTGCGGTCTCTATTGCATGTTATATGTTTAACAATAGTGTGTTTCTGGTTGGTGTCAAACTCACATTTCTTGCAGCGATAGAGAAGAAATTTGATCAGGCCGGGGTGACATGTTATGTGGAGTCTGAATTTCATCTCACTATCGAATCCTTGTGGGCAAAACATGCATTTGAATCTTTCTTTCCTAGTCGGGGGCATACCGTGTGATCTCTCGTGACAGTTCAGCCGCTTCAGATCTCTTGCGATGAACGTGCAGTAGCGGCACCTGTAATTTTCCGCCTGACGCTCGCTCATGGGCACATATATCCTCCTCCTGATGCCGTTCTCATCGATGGTGTAGGCTGTGGTGGCCTCGTCTGTACCCCCGCAGCCCTCTTCCTCGTCAAAGTCATCTTCCACCTCATCTTTGATTCTCAAGGTGCTAAAATCAGATCCTTCTGAGCTCGGACTCTTGGCAATGTCCAGGTTTTTCTTAGAAACCGGAGACGACAGGTGGGATGACGGAGATGGTGATCCACTCGAGTGTGACATTAGAATCTCAGATAGAGCCCCAGAGCTGGATTTTTCATGTCTGCTAAGGATCTGATCAACCACAGAGTTGCCATTTACGGAGAAGCCTGGGGAGGCGGTCAAAGCGGGAGGCAGCATTTCTCTTATCTGCTTCATCTGCTCATAATTGTTTACCTTCCTGTCATTACAGATCAACTGTTTAGCCACAGACACCATTTTGGCTTTGCCAGGGTGAGCTGAAGTGATATGGTCAAGGACAGCCCTCCTCTCTGTGGCCTTAGATGGGCAGTGTGGGCAATTGATGCTGTGGATAACATTGTCTTCCACATGGCCCTGCAGCATCACGAGGTCTGGAAAGGTGATGCCACAGGAATAGCACAAGGGTTCCAGTATCTCAGAGTGTGACACCTTTATGTGGCTGATAAAGTCACTCACCATGTTGGTGCCAAAGCGGCAGCCATCGTTCCCACACACAAGCAGCGGGGAAGCCTTGTTGTGGGTCTGTGTGTGGTTAGATATGTGCCTGACCAAATCGTTTTCATTTGGGCTGCGATGGCCACAGTAATAGCAGGGAAAAAATGTCTCGGAGGAGTGAAAGTTCATGGTGTGCTCCCTGAAGTCAGAAGTGCCCATGCTACTAAACAAGCAGTTGAACCCACAAATGAAAAAGTTTGAGTTTTTGGAAGATTTCTCCACCTCCTTTGGGAAAAACCCGTTGCTTTGAGCGTGGGTTGGTGCTGGTTGAAGTGGAGGAGGGGGCAGCATTAAAGTAGAGTCTGATTCACTCTTATAGAGGGGCTGCTCTGGGCCAAGAAAGGACAAGACTTCTGTCTCTGGTTGTGTATCAGCTGGTGGAGGTTCCATGATAAAGTTGGGCTCTACAGACTTGGTTGGAGCCTTTCCTTCATTATCATGCAAGCTGTAAGAGGCAACTATCTTTAAGCCAGAGTCGTTAATCTGGGCCAAATCAGAGTCCTTATTGAGGGACGACTCAGTTTCTTTACTGTGGGAAGCCCCGAGCTCAAGAACCTCCCGGAGTTTGGAGAATCCACCTGCAGGTTTTTCCCACTGACTTGTGGCCTGTGTAGTTTCATCTGTGGTCAACATCTCTTCATCACCTTCTTCAACTTTATCAGATACTTTTTCACCCTTGGGACACTTATCATTAATGGCTTCACCTTTCAATGATTCTTCTTCAAGTGTTTTGTCATTGGATACTTTATCTTCACACGCCTTTCTGTCCTCAACAGATTTATCATTCTTAGTCTTTTTATCTTCCCCGACCTCATCATTCACAATCTTCTTGGCAATCACAGCCTTTTCACTCCCTGGGTCTTTACTGTCTGAAGGTTTCTTATCATTTTGAATTGGGTCCACTGCTGAAGAACTTGACTGGATTTTTTCCTTCTGCTCATTACCGTTAGCTACCTCCAGCTTTTTCTTTTCTGGATCTTTTTCCAAGGGTACCTTCCCTGCCACTTTGGCCATGAAACTTATAACCCCAGCAGTGGTCACCTCTTTTATCAGGGCTTTGGCCTTGCGGAGAGCCCTCAGGGCGCAGCTCATTTTGGCGCCGTTGTGGACTTTGTGCACATGCCGACTGATTTCTTTACGGTTGATAAAACATTCCTTGCAGTAAAGACACTGGTAAGGGCGAATCATCAGGTGACACATGAGGTGCTCCTCAAAGCCATGCCCAGAACTGGAGAAGTTGCACTCTTTACATGTGAAGGACTTTGAGTCTTTATCCTGTAGAATGGTGATTTTCACTTTCTCATCCTCAGGTTCTATATCACAGGAATGATTGTCCATGAGTCTTTTGTCTTTGATAACCCTTGAACACTTGGGACACCTGTACTTTACTGATTTGTCTGCTGCCTTGCTGTCCTCATTGCTGCCTGGTGTATTCTGTTTTTTTGGTTCTTGGCAAACGCTCACACTGGGAGCCTGAGGCACCTGACCATTTTCATCCAATGACGTATCAGGTTTGTTCAGTGCAGACGTGGCAGGTTCTGAGTCTGACCCAGCCTTTAACTGACCTTTGACTGCAATGGCATCATCTGCACAGTCCAGCTCATTGTGTGATTGTTTGGTTTCATTGATTGAGTTCGTTTCTGGTTCTGCTTCACTGCTCTGCTTTACACTACTTTCCGCTGCAACGGGACTGGTTGCTAAGCCATCTTCCTTGTCACCTGATCTTTCTTTCTGTCTATCCGGGTCTTCACTGGTTGAACTCTGATGACCAGTCAGCTGGTCATTGTTTGATGCAGCTGCCATCCTATCAGAAACTGATTGAGTTTCAGAAACTATGCAAGGGTCTGGGAGCACAGACTCCTCACTTTCCATCTGATTCTTTCTACTCTTAACTAGCTACTGATGCAAAACATTGTACTTCAAACATCTGGAATAAAACAGAATACAGTTGTTAAGCAGACATTTAAATTTTAGAAGGGTTAACATAATTGTATGTGTAGCTACTAAATTGCCTAATACTACATCAGTACAATTACAATTAATGTAACATGTTAATGCCATCATTCATTTGTTGGACCCAAAAAAAGGATAAGATGCTTATGAGGAAAAAAACAACAATATTTGGTTAATGAATAGGCCTACACTTAAGGGATTTACCAAAAGATAGATAATGAAGGTGTTGTCATTGAGATTTAATTTCAGCAGAGTACCATTCAACTTTAAGTGAAGCTTTCAATTCTAATTGTTATTTCTTTTTTTTTTCAAAAAACTTTTTAAAATGTTGAAGTTAGCAGCTTTAATGTAAGCCCTTTAGGGGTGGACAAGGTTGGCAACACCATGTGCTGGACACACATTCACACCCAAGCCACAGAGACTGGCCACTTAGGACCAACTAGACCTGCCTTCTACAGCAAAACAAGCCTACAACCTTTACTACCACCGTGTGTGTTAAGTTTAAGTGACAATGGGCCTGGGCCGCGATTCACATGTGTGCGCAAGCACCACGATTGTGTGTCACACAATGTGTTGGCTTCAGTCGAAACATATAAGGCTCTTCAACTTCCTCTTGTTTTACACACCCAAGTCTAGGGTGAAAACCCAACAACTCCCCAGCAGTGTGGACTAGGTCAAGATGGTGCGTGTGTGCCCACTTCAATACAATCTTAGGAAAGTTCAAGAGGAGAGAAAAGAGGAACTCGTGGGGGCCAACTTCAAAGAAATTAATGATGAGAGGGAGAGAAAGAGTGAACAAAAACAACGAGAAAGATCCAGATGGAATGAAAAAAACAACAGAAAAAGCTATTCCCTAATTGAGCCTTTGAAGCGTAGAGTTAGAGACCTGCCACTAGCTTCAGATAGATGGGCTGTCTGGCCCGCCACCAAGTACCGAGTTTGATCCGACAACACACGTACATTTTTTTTTCTATTTCGTTGCAATGGCTGCATCATTCACTTCCCGTTCGTCTGCTGAACCCAGCACGCGGTGTAGAGTATTGGCTACGCGGAGTGTTGTGTCCCTTCCTTGCAATGAAGGAGACGCGTGAGAATGAAAAATTGTTTTTAAAAAATGATCTGACAACAAAAAGAAGGCATATTTTTTTATATGACCCGAATACATATTTTGAAATATAATTGATTTGTAAAAGCTTAATACTGGTAGTTATCTTTTAAAACCAGCAGGAGGCAGTAAGTCAACCACAAAAGACGTCTTTTTTTGTTGTTCATCTTTTCATTTCAAATCACGTCAAATCAAATGTTAAAAAAAAAAATAAAGTCTCCAAAGAGCTTTAATGACTTTTATGGGTAGTAAAAGTATTCTAGTCCTGTATACTTCTACATAGCGTAACATAGGACGCTATAAAACAAGGAGGTCCGTTTGCATGTCCAATGCCTGGTGAAGCTCAAACATTTATTGAAGTTTACTGTAAACAAATCCTTGCTACACACCCCCCAATTAGCAATTAGCGGATACTTAAGAAAATTCAAGACTACATTTTAAAATGAAACCTTTTTTTTTCTCAAACACCCGAGTATCGCAGACATTAGACCTATTGGAAAAGAATTTCTAGAAAATTAATGACAAATCTGACATGGCTTTATAGTGTTTTCATATTCCTCCAAGTTCCATCTAGTCTAGTAGAAGACCCCATATAGGAAATGGTTAGTTTTAAACTTCAGTAAGTGGGAACAGTGCTGAAAAGTTGTAACTGGACACACGATTCCCTTCATTCTGTCTCATTGCATACAATAATAATTATAGCAAGCACCTTCAAGCATTACAACTAGACGGAAACTATAGTAATGGCGTCTCCGTGGTTGTCATTTTGTGATACTCTTATAACCTTTTATTGTCCCAGAGAATCAAATATTCTTTTGTCGTTTTAACAGTCGTTCTTTTCCTCATTTCTGTATCTGCCAGTGAGAATAATACAATACCAAAACAAAAAAATATAGTGCTAACGCAGCCGGGGAGACAGATAAGAATCCGCGTGTCGTGACCTTTTCTTTACCCCCATTCAGACTTCATTCCAAAGCACGCCTGCCTGCCTGGTCACACATGACACGTTCTTCATTGTACTGAAATGTAATTTCAGGAGCTCGGTATGACATTTCTGTCGGAAACATTCAGTTAATTTGTAAACACGTCTGTTCAGGCAACAGTTAGAGTATCGGTATAAGTATGCGCAGGCTGCACTAAGCATGTAATAATCACACATTTAGTCGTTTCAGAATTCAGTAGTCACACAAGGAGCTTTACACAGAAGTAGTCAACGTGGCCTTTACTTTAAATTTTATTTTTGAGCTTATCAACGAGGGACTATAAAACCATTAAACAAATGGAACGGATTTAAACTAGGCCAATAAAAAAAGTTACTACCAAAAACCATTAAGTACCTTCTAACGAGAATTTTATGGTTACATGCAAGGAAGTTTATAATGCTCTGCAGATAATACCTCAGCGGTATATAAAATAAAATGCGTGTGATTTTGGCCACAAGCCAGTAAACTTCACAGGTCACAACATGGCGGTGACATCGTATTGAGGTCACACACATTGATTAGAACTGTGCACCACCAGTCATTGGGAGAATAGAAAGTAGCATTGATCGAGTCAGTCATACAAAGTGCTTTATGCCCAGAATCAAGTAGGATCGAGTCACGCAGCAATTTCGATGATATACGATTCATACAGCCCACACAAGGGTCTGCCTTCCCCCTCAGTTCAGTGCTGAGAGGAATGTGGGCATGGAACGTAAGCTTTCGTCAATCTTCCCCCTCCCTCTCTCTCTCGCTTCTCTGGTCTCCTACACACCTCGAAGGTCCCGTCTTCCCCTAGCTAGCAGTAGAAGCCTCGGGGCTGATTACACACATCCCGCGCGACCTTCCAGCAGCCATGGCGCGGCTTGTCGGACGCACACAGTGCGCCCAGCCGCAACACTTCAAAACTAGCCAACACACGATACAGCTGACTTGTCCCATTTTATATTTGAGAGCGGAGAGATAAATACTTGGCACGACATTCGCGTGATTTGGGCGACGGCTGGACAAGATGGCAGCCATTGAAATTGGGATACCTTCCATTCAAAAGAATTAAAGTACTTTTGACATGTTGTTTTCCAACATGGTCATTTGTCTAAAGCACACTGACATATACGAAAATGATTTCCAATGAAGTCAGAAAGTATTCAGTCATTGAGGACAAAAAATATATTAGACCAACTAGATTAATTAAAAGTTCTTTTAAAGATCACAAATCCTATAGATCTGACACTTTCCTCAAAGTATTGCTGAAAACAAAGTCACTTTAGATTTTCGTGAGCACCGAGACACTAAGGCAGGGGTCGGGAACCTATGGCTCGCGAGCCAGATGTGGCTCTATTGATGGCTGCATCTGGCTCGCAGACAAATGTTCGATTATAAAAAGATAATTCATTAGACTCCTTTGATCTAGCCTACATATTAATTGCATATCAATATTTCATTCTACAAATGAGCTAAAGTCTACTTCAGCTCAGCATCAGAAGAAATCAGAGACATAATTATTGTACTTTCACTTTTAGTGCTGAAATTACACAAAATGCTCTTGAATTGTCAGTTTTAAACAAAATGTATGGCTCTCACATAATTACTTTTCAAAATATGTGGTGTCCATGGCTCTCTCGGACAAAAAGGTTCCCGACCCCTGCACTACGGTGTAAGTAAGTACGGGCAATGTTTTGAGTTCAAGTATTTGACAACACCGTTGTTGTTTTGTTTTTTTTTAAAGTGGAAACGCAACAGCAACAAAATTCTTATTGATGCCAAAGGCGTATCAAGATGCTCGAATGTAAGCCATCGGTATGTGCAGTAAACGAAGAGATGTTAACTCATAATTTAGAGTTGCAATTTGTTTAACGTTGTATTCAATGGGGACAAACAGAAACCTGTATGAAATGTAATTGATGATTACACACAATTCGACGTACAAAGACAACAACAACCAAACAGCTTTAGATACGCCGACAATGCCATCCTCACATGATCAGTTATTAAAGACAAAAAAAAATATGGTTGTTAAATCCACACATAATCTGCTTACGCAATTTTAACCATCGGCATATGAAATATGCTAAAAAAAAAAACATAATTCAACAGATTTTGCAATTAGGTAAATAATTACCTTCAATTACATCAGCCCGAAATTCTAGTTCAGACCTGGATCGAAGAACAGCCATGAGAATAATTTATGACAAAATCATCCACAAACGTTAATTTATTAAGTATGCAGAAATAAAAGCTTAGTTCTTCTTTTTTTTCTCGTAGGCTATGTTAAATGTACTGATATTAGCAGAAGACTATGGGGTGTAATTATCTCTTCAATAAATTATGCACATCTGTTATTTTTGTGTTTAGGCTTCGAACATTATATAATCATCTTTCTAGAAGGAAAGTCTGTAGCGTTTAAGTTTAAGTCTATCTTTTCAATTACAAGCTCAGTGTAAATGCGTAATCTCTTCAAAATCTGTAACGGCAATGGTAATGAGGCGCCTGTGATGTTCGAACGTGCTTTATGATTCGGTGCTTTGTGGGATGTGCTGAGAATATTAGAGTTAGAGCCCATGCAATGCCCTCCTAAAACAATGAAACAATATCCCCCGTGTCTTACTTCATCTACAATGATATCAACGTTTTAAAACGTGTTTGGCTATTGCACTTCAACGCCAAACGTGACGATAAAGGAATAGCATGGAAAAGACAAGCCACAAAAACCCAACTGCCATATCTCCCCCCCCCCCCTTTTATCTCTTCAACTTTTTCTATCCTATCCTTGCACTGTGCTTGCACATGATGGGAAAAGGAAATGAGGTGGGGAGGAGGGCGTGGGAAGGGAGCATGGTAAAGCAGGAGGCGTGGGGCGGAGGTGGGGGGGGGGAGAGAAGTTCACGTCCCCACGTTTCTATGGAGCAGCCAGTCGAAGCCTTCCTGGCTGGGAATCAATGAAATATATTCGACGAGCCCCCTGAGCAGAGCTGCCGTATGGAGAGCACAAGCTGGCTACACATGCCAAGCCCTCGCTTACTGGCTCAAGGGGGAATTTACAAGGCGAGAGAGAAGACACACCGTATTCACTGTACTGAAAATAGATTTTTTTTTCTTCTCTTTTGATAACGTCCTGAGTTAGTCCTGGCTTTTGTACTGTGGCGGTGTGTCTTGGAGTCTTAAGTGGGGGAAAGAGGAATGAGTCGAAAAAAGGAGGGGCAATGAAAAGGTATTTAGGAATGCAACAAAGTGTTCAGGCGTGTCGCAATCTGAGCCCAAATGAAAAAAAAAGAGCAATGAGACTAAAGTAACCTAAGGGTGGCTAACTTTAAATGGCTTATATATTATATAGATATACAGATATATTTTTACAAGAGTTTGAGTCAGCCGTTGCTTGAGAAGTACACTGGTTTGTGTTTTGGCTGTAAAGGAAGTTACACTTCTGTCCAGTAACATTAGACGATTATTAAACGTCGGCGTGATAGACAAAAACCTGTATGAAATGTCACTGATGATACACGTAAAAAAACATCAACAACCACCAATACGCCGATCAAGCAAATCATCGTATGATCAGTTAACAAAGACAAAAAATCAGCTTTACAACATCACGAGAAAATTAGCCCACACAAAAAATCGCGGTCAACTTTGGATAATTGCTTTTAATGTGCACTAATTATATTAACAGGGGCAGCCAGAGACATAACAAACAATGCACAAAAACTATCTGTCAAACAACAAGAACGTACAAAAATATTCAGCCATTAGACTCATTAGTCCACCAGACAGCGTAAAGCCAATAATACACCAAAAGCCTACAACTAAGTCTAGTTGAGTCAATAAATAAAAACACCACAGTATACAGCCAAACCAATTCAACAAAATAGACTATTATGTAAATATGACTAGGAGTTGTGCCCTTCAAAATGACAGAGAAACGAATAATTACAATGTGTTTTGTTAAAAGAGAAAGAAAATAATCTTTAACACTATTACAATAAAAACTGTAGTGGTATTTAATTATCCAGTAAGGGCGACAGATCGGCGGACGATGAAGACCACACCTAGTGGAACTTACCCGGTATCGACCTCTTTTTTTGGGAAGCAAGTTTATAAAGTCGGATTTTGGAATATTCAATAATTGACACGAGCTGCCAGTCGATCAAGTATCGACTTTTTAAAGGCTATGCATGCACCAAATAAACCCCGATGTAGGATCTACCAGAGTTCCACCGGAAGCAAGATGGCGCTGAGATGGGCGACTCTTGGGAATGGTTGATGAATTACCATCAAATTAAGGTTTCCATCCATAACAATACTTGTAGAAATAGAGCGCATTTGGGTATGCTGTATGGGCATGGACAGGCGCACAATACAAATGAAAATCTTCCTCGACATCCCAATCACCAAGCTCCTAGAGTCCTAGATCTAGACTTCCTTTTTTTTTGCAGGATTAGGTATTAGGCGTTACTTAGCTGCAATCAGTTTTACAAACAATGTATAATTGCCGGTTTCCGTTTGCAGCACCCCACCCCCTTTTTTTTCCATACACAGAATGGGGCTTTTACACCAGGATTTCAACTCGGGATTTTCGGAATGGCAAGCCAATGTTCTACCACTCAGCCACTAACCGCGCCCATTTCGGACCATAATAAAGTTGTTTTATTGTTTTTAAGACTAAGACAAAACAACACGAATTTTTTTTTATAATTTATAAGTGTGTACGTGTGTGTCGAAAAGTATGGGTGGCGGGGGCATAAAGCATACACAGACTCATACAGCCAACGGGGACACTTCTCCCAAAACTTGACACACCTCAGATGTTGCCAGTGTGACCCCAGATAATCACTGGAGCCAATCTGGGGATGGGGGAAGGGTCGACCCTAGCTGGGGGGGGGGGGGGTTATCCACCTTTCTTCCAAGGATAAACCGTATGCCTTAACGGTGTGTGCCTTTACAGTGTGTGCGTATGTACTGTCTGTAAGTCACATACAAGTCAGCTAACGTGTTCACACCAGTTCGCAGCCACATAAAAAAAAACATTTAATATAGATTACTAACATATTAATTAATAGGCGTCCGCGTTTGGGAGGGAAAATAGGGGGAGGGGGATAGCCGACAAACGTTTTTAAAAACTACTCCCTGGGCAAACCCAAATTCTTATCATTGTTATATAGCTAATAGCAGATCTAATATAGTCCACTTCCTTAAGGAGGCCCACAACCAGCACTTAAAACAACACAGTAAAACAGACACAATGATTTATTATAAAGAAACGTATGAAGTCTATTTATATTCATGTGCTGGATTTGTGAAACGTTAAATAAATAAGGCAATAACTTACTCGAGACATTATTTATTGTTCACCCATCACTGTGTACTCATCGGTCACACCATCACACACAAAAAAAATAATAATAAAAATAAAGGACATTCAAAGTAGTTTTGTTGTTTTTTCTTCTTTCAAATAAAGAATCAAGGAATGGAAACTTTAAGTTTATTAACCCTTTGACTACACTTTAGTCCATGATTAAAGCATATCATTACCATGAGCTTTCGAGAGGCGGGGAGGAGAGCATGGGGGCCTACAGGAATTTACCAACCTAGAAAGAACAATACTAATTTTAAAACGCCATAACCGCCCCTATCTTAGAATTGCTCAATTGTATATTATTGCATACACATACCACTCCAGTAACAACAAAAATATCTCTACGGATATCGACGAGTAATAGACATACATCCTTGTTCTGTGAGACTAGGTGAATGTGGGATTAGAATCAAAGTCTGCACCACTGAATATAGATCATAGATCGCAAGACACGTGCAAATGGCACCTGGTCACTGATGGCAGGACATACGTGTTTTCTGTATGCAAGACAAGATTTCTTCAAGATTTTAGTACTATCAAGACTATTCACTCATATTATAAACCAGACAGAGAACTTTTTTTAAACGTTTTCTACAAACGTACAGCTTTTATATTGTATAGTATAATAATGTATGTAAGTCTATTTATTACACAGTCAAGTTAGGATACAGGAGCAATACGTTCTAAGAGGGGAAAAAAAAGAAGAGAATAATATTTAAAAAAACTGAAAGCTAGGGATAACAACTGTTTTCTTATTCCATCTGCAGACAAACACCATAAAGGCTTAGAATGGCTTAGATCCATTAATTGCCTTGCAACATCTGGGATAGATTGACTGAACAAAAATTGTAAACCAACAACTTAACATCATTTAAAATCCTTTTATCAAAGTGAAAGACTTAGACTTAAATAGGATATTAATCTTCTGCATAGAAGGGGCATGTCTTTAGCATAAATATTAGATACATCGTATGCAGATATTTTTGCAAACATTTCCAAACAAATAAATTATAAGCTACATTCCATATAACGCAGGGTTCTAAACTAAAACAGAATCATTTTTAAATTCCCAAAATTTAACAAAATAAATACTCACAAACCAAAATACGAGGACATTTTGTAGTTGGAAGCCTATGCAATTATTGTCTTAATGATAACCAGTAGTATAGGCCTATTAAGGTAGTCCTAATTTGTAATAAACTCGGATTCAAAAAACAAAAAGAGTCAACGCCTAAAGTCTTTTTTCTTGCCTTTTGATTTTCTATTTCAGAGTTTTGTTTTCCTAACTATGGTACAGCAGCTTCAAAATCTGAGCAAAGCAGGAAAACCAACAACTTAACATCATTTAAAACCCTTTCAAATTTCAGAATTAAACTCAAACCAGGTTAAGTAATAATCTTATGTATAGAAGGAGCATCTGTAACATACAAGATCAGATGTAAAATCTACAAAGACAGATTTTCTTCACCCATATTTTTTATTATAATATTTATATTCACCTAGCCAGTAAGGTGAGGATAAAAGACTCAACTCTTAATTTAACAAATACATACAAATTATTGTTTAAAAAAAAAAGTAATGTGGACTTTTAAAAAATAATCATTGTCCTGATTCTTGATCCAACCCAGGTTTATAATCATTAGTTGAACATCTAATTCAATAAAGCTGTTTCAATTTCAATGTGTTGGCAATGTGTGATTTTCTCCTGAGACAGATATCTTGAATCCTAACCTACCCAGCATACACACACACTCAAATACACCATTTCTTTCCTGCTGGCTCTCTGGGAACCAGGAACCAGAAATCAATATCTGCTGCCCCTCTTACAGGCAGCCAGGTCAAGCACAGGTGGAATTACCTGTAAAGTAACCAGGCAATTTTTCATTTGCTCAAACTTGTAGTTGTAGACAGTTTTATTCTTTGTTTTGTATATATGCCTTTTCTATTTGGAAGAATGCAAGAATCAAGGTCTTTATAACATTTCAAGAAAACCAATTAGGGCAGAACTATTAGAGAGTGGTTAATAATGTAATGAGTTATTAGGTCATCAAATGTTTAAACTCTATATATAAAAAAAATAAATAATGTGTGCATTTAAATGCAGGTTGAGACAAATCTGGGACAAATGTGGATCCCAACCAGACCTTGATGTCAATACTGTTTTATGCTTTCAGAAAGTGATGACAATCCCATCAAGTGTTTCTTTATTTCAAAGACACAAAAAAAATTTACTTTGATTTTCTTCTTTGTGTTTGTTGGTTTTGTCCACCTGCCCATCACAAATTGAAGAGCGAAAAAGATGCACCACATGACTAGTAATTTAGAAAAAGAGGGCAAAGTTTGATAGTCTGAGTTTTGGTATTCTTAAGACATTAAGACAAATCAGCCTTAAATGTACAGAAAAGTTTTGGGGGGCTGTGGCGACAATAAAAATCAATGATAAACCAGTGAAGCAGTGAAATCTGATATGCTATATGGAGCCAAGACATGGAGGATCACCAGAGCCTGCAGGAGGAAGATATAGGCAATCATAAATTATGCCTTCAAAGGATTCTCAAATCCCATCAGCAATTTTCTGGCAATGCACACTACAGGAGCTGAATGAAGAGGTAATCTGACGAGAGGGTGGAGATAGATAGGTCACACTCTTAAAGAAAACCGACAACCAACTGCACAGGACAAGCCCTCACCTGAAACCTGCAAGGCAAGAGGAAAAGAGGCAGGCAAAAAATGACCTGGGGACAGAAGCTTGAAGAAGACACGGACATGTTGGGACTGCGTGAGGCACTCTCCTACGACTGGAATGCCTGGGGAGCTTTTGTGGGTTGCCGTTGCCTCAGGCGGGAAAAAAGGTGACGATGATGATAATACAACTTTAAATTATTAATAACTGACCATAAAAATGTAATTTACAAGAAACTTCGGTCTTGTAATACATAAAATAAACAACACATAAAACATGTATGAATTGGCAATATAAAAAGCTCTATATCTAAGTCAACAGGTGGGAGTTTAGCATTAGGTCATTAGAAGCAATGAAAACCTGTTATAGTTTATAAATCATATAGACTATCTATATATGCCAGTCTCGCATTTAGCTTTTTTTTTTTTTTTCAAATGGGAATAATGTTATTTATTTATGTTTAATTTACAATTTATATCAATCCTATTAACTTATGTTTAATTTACAATTTATATCAATCCTATTAACTTATGTTTAATTTACAATTTATATCAATCCTATTAACTCTTTCCGTCCCATGAGCCGGTACAATCGGCTTTTTTATTTTTCGTTTCCGTCCCACGAGCCGATTCTACCGGCTCATGATTAATTAATAATTTTGCGAAAAGCCTATACGGTGTAAAGATGTAATTTTACGTCGCCATTTTCGTTACGCCATTTTCTTTGTTATTGATGCAATTTGTTTACATTTGTTGCGTTAATTTTTTACATTTTGGTCGATATTTGGGTTCAATTATTTCTGTTATGGGGCCAAGCGGTCCAGGGGCATCTCCGACATAGATTATTACCGCTAATAAAGCTCTAAAACTGATTTATTCATTACAAAATATGGTGACCTATTTTATTAACTTCTAACAATGAAAACTTCACAGAACAAGAGATCGATTATAGTTTAGAATAAAGCAAAATAAATTATGTAATGAAAGCGTCCAAAAAGGGGCGTGGCCCACTTGGAAAGGTTACAAATTCGGACTAAAATTTATTTTTCAAATATAATAAATATATTTTTAAATACATTTATCATATGCTACATTCAATTTCCTTTCAATTGATGTATTACACTTCATGTATATTTTTAATATTAGACCAGTTTATGAGAATATGAGTAGATGTTTGTTTATTTCAACTTTGCTACATTTTTTATCTTTGGCTAAATATTGTGTAACTTTGTTATTTATTGATCAATTTTTTTCAAATTTGAAAGTGTTATTATTTGTTAGATTTGCTATCGGGGTTTAAGTTATTGCATCAAATGGTTGACACGTTTTATAAATAAAAAAACTTTTATTGGAACAAAAAAAAATTTGTGTGTATAAATAATTTTTTCTTAGTGGTTGACCACTATAAAAAAATTTATATCGTTCAATAAACATATTTAAAGTACTTTTATCATAAACTGCATTTATTTTGCTTTCTTTTGATGTATAACACTAAGGTCTATCTCTAATATTTGTCCCAAGATTTACATTAAAAAAAAGGTCCTATTTTTTTTTTTGTATCTGTAAAAAATGCTTGGTAAAACCATGGAAAAAGCCCTGGGATGGAAAGAGTTAACTAACTACTAAGGGCCTGCATAAAAAAAGTTAAGTTCACTTTTCAGACCATGAAGTAAGCAAAAAGCCCATTGTCACATAGTCCTAACCTAGCCTAAAGCAGGTTCTAACCTAGGAAATATAGGCCTACTTATAACTATAAATAACTCATAAGCTGGCATATCAGATGAACCTTTGACTAGTGACTAGTGTCTTCCAGTTTTGATTTTGTCCCTACATGCAAGGTCAAGATTGTATGACCAGTAGGCCTACCATGTCCAGCCTATTTTACTTTCCCAGGTTAACTTAGGGCCTAAGTTAGGTTAGATCTAATAGAATAATTTTAAAAGATTTATCTTTAAATAGTGAAGATGAAATTAATTCAGACTAGGCCTAATCAATAATAACTTTAAGAGTTACAAGGGAAGGATAGACCTAATATATATAGCCTATAGGCTTGGCTTTGATTAGTCTATAAGTTATAAGGGTGTTACAAGTAATATATATAAAGTAAAAATTCATTAATATTTTAATAATAAAGTCTAGAAAAATACCCCAAATGGCTCAACATACACTGAACCAGTGGCGTACCGAGGGGGGGGTGCGTACCGCACCAGGTGACACCTTCTCAGAGGGTGACACCCGAATGAAAAAAAAACAATATTAAAAAAAAATGATAATTTTACAGAGCATGCACTGCTGGTCTAGTCTGATAACAGAACGGATGGCAGATCATAATCAAATAAATTAAAATGACTAGCAGCACGGTGTGCCATCACCATACAGCATGCATTATAAGCTACATAAAACAATTGCTGCAGAAAGTATTGTTTTAATGGATAGGGAGAAGAAAAAGTGGAGGTTTATATCCTACACAGGTGGCTAGATATTACATTTTTTCTTGCAAAGCAAAATCTGGCATTTCGTGGCCTCAATGAATTTTCGTTGAATAAAGGAAACCTTCTTGAGATGCTTTCCAAATTTGACCCAGTGCTGAAAGAGCACCTAATGAGACTAAAGATAAGTACAAGTACAGGAAAAGCATCTGTATCTTATCTTTCACCACAAATTTAAAATTAATTTTTAAATGTAGCCTACTAGCCAACCATGCAAAGAAAAATCTTGTTATGGATATAAAGGCCGCAATGTATTTTGGAATTATGTTTGACAGCCACACCTGATATATCACACACTGTCCAAATGTCTGAAGTGATCTGATTTGTGAAATTCCACAGTGCGAAAGTTGAAGGAAGAAAAGTGTTTCTTGAATTTTTTCCTCTAAAATGGAAAAAAGCTGACGATTTCAGTTCTGACATTCTTAAAAATCTTAAAGTGACGGACTTAATATAATGATGTGCAGAGCTCAAGGTTACAACAATGCTGCCACAATGTCTAGAATCCATGGAGGTGTAAAAGCCATTTTGAAAAGAAAGAACAAGAAAGCTATTTTGAATGGATGTGTGGGCCATTCCCTTAACTTGTGTGATCAACACTCTTTTGCCGAAAATGCTTCATGACTAACATTTTTTGGTACCCTTAATGGAATAATTTCCTTCTTTGCTGTTTCCACTCATCGATTAGATGTTTTAATTGAACACACTAGGGTGTCGTTGAAAAGGTTATCTACAATACGTTGGAGCACTCATCATGCTGCTGTTAAACCAGTGAAAGATAGTCCTAAGTTTGATGAATGAATTACGGCGATTGAAGTTTTATGTGATCCTCGTGAAAATTTGGAGACATGTGGTACAGCTCAAGGACTTTTACATGCTGTCTGTGATTTCAGGTTTATCTGCTACGGTAACCTACTATGGGCTGATATACTTGAAGAAGTTAGGCTAATCTTACACAGCAGTACCTGCAGACTAAAGACTTAACTCTTGATAAAGTGGTGACCAAGTTAGACGCCTTAAGACTGTTTTTGCACGAAAAGCGGAGTCAATTAGTGGAGCATGCTATTAAACAACCACTTATAAAATCAGACCAACATGGGATTTCTGTAGAAAGAAGATTAAGATTCAAGAAGAGAATGGCAGAGGAAATTAAGAGATGCTGGAATTTCTATGCGAGATTTTATATTATATTTTAAATTAATATTGATTATATTGTTATTGTTTTTGACCCATTTGTCATATTTGAACTAGGCCTATAGGCCATAGCCATAGGCTTGTTTTAGGGAGTCAAAAACTATGGTGAAAGTAGTTGGCGAAGGGGGGGGGGGTGACACCTGAAGTTATCCGCACCGGGTGACACCAGCCCTCGGTACGCCACTGCACTGAACACTGATGACTGGTCTGGTCACACCTGGCTTCAAGGCTCAGTAGGCCTACTCACTCAGAGTCAGTGCCTACTTTCCGAGACTTTCCTGCTTTATAATTATATTTAAACTTAATTCAAATAGACCAGCCACCAGGTCCAATTGATAAACAATTTATAAATTAATTGACATAATTCTATGCATTATTTTGCAATACTTAGCTACAAAATTACAAATAGGCCTACACGTAGAACGTAGGCTATAAAAATACCAAATGATTCAACCAAATTAGCCAAATATTTTTTAATCATCGATTGGCCGCCATTGTTGTGACGTCATCATTTCCCTTTGGGGAAAAGGTCACGGTGAACCAAACGATGCAAAAGAAAAACTCAAGTCTAGATTTTTATAAAACAATATGCGATGAAAATGAATATTATTCAATATAGTCTAGTAAAGATACGTATTTAAAACAGAACACACATGTAAAATATTTACCAGCAAAACGATTGAATGAGGATTCTACGTCGTCACAGCTTGTTGACAAGAATTCGCCATTTATTTTTTCCCAACAAACATGGCGAGAAGGGCACAAAACGGGGCTAAGAAGTGTCTGCTAAAATAAACCCAGCAGTCGCAATAGGCCGGTGTAGCTTTAGTTGGGGGGTTCGTTATCAGCCAGCCAACTCCAGGAAACGAGATAGAGCACACACACGCAAAAAAGTAGAGAGAGAGAGAGAAGGAAATAAGGTCTGGTTCAGCGCCGGCTGGTACGTATGCGTCAGATATCAGCCGCGCACTCGATCAGCACAGACCGCTAAAAGCCTTCAAGGGAAACCTGGCAAAGCAAGCTTCGTTCTCCTGCGCGTTTATTGTTCACCAATGCTTCACTACCCCCCCCCCCCTCAATCCCCCTTTCGTTCCTCCCTCCCTCCGACCCGCCCCTCCCCACTTCCCCACTGCTCTGCGTTGGCCAGCCCGGTCCACTTTTCCTGAGCTTTAGACCCCCGCTCTGCACACCACGACAAAGAAATGAAGGAAGCAGTCAGCGTTTGAGGTCGATCGCATCCGGGCCAACCAGCAACTCTCCCCTCCTCTCTCACTCTCTTAACTTTTCGTTATTCTCCCAATCTCAAGACGGACGTTATTCAATCTTCACGTTTTTTTTCAAATCCTCACTCAAAACAGCAGCAAAAGATGGATGCCAGCACTTACTTTCATGATTATGCTAAGACATGAAAAATAATTTTTAACTAGATTCTATATAGATCTAGATCTAGTCAAGATATAAAGTTTAGTAAGGTAAAAGTTAATTCTTTAATAGAGCTGGATAAACGCTGAACGCAAGGGCTCAAAAAAAGACTTTTCTTTACTAAAACCGATAGACAGCAGACGAAATCCAATCTAAGCAATTCAAACCCGCCTTCTCTCCAAGCCGCTTGAACCCCCACCTCCCTCGCTCTCTTTTTTTCCCCCATCTCTTTACGCCCATACAGCAACAGCAAGGGCCGAGATAGGCGGATAAAACGCGTCCAACGTCTGCTTCGTCGGCTCGGATTTTTTCTCCCACACACTCTTTTCATCTAGCTAGGCAGACCGAGCTAGCAGACGACAAACTGACAAGATCGTCCGGGAAAACCGTTTTTACTGAACTAGCAAACGGCCTTGTTCCTTGTGCTTGGCAATACAGCTGTGGCTTAGATTTTTTTAACACTCTCGACCGGTCGTATGCTAAGGATTGCTTTTAATTTAGGCCACTGACCCAGTCACGCTATCAGCAGCGTTTTTATTTAGAGGCAACACATTTCAACCAAAGCGCCGCATTAAATTAAACAGAAAAAGCCTAATGAAAAAAATAGCGTCAAACATGCAGGACAAACAATAATATTAATATGCTTTAACTCTTGCACCAAAAATGTGCTAAGACTGAACAAAGTAAGGCAATTCTAGCAGACGAGAAAGAATATCACTAATCTTCTTCTACTGTCGTGCTGCAAGCAAAACAACTAAAGAATTAGAAAATTATACAAATATACAAATTTGGCGGATCACGAAAAATACGATCCAAACTGGCCTCAATGGTGCTCAAAATGGAGTAGGCCTATTTATTAAAGGAGAAGTAAACACGATTTGGAGAAAGAATCAAGGAACAATTTGTAATAACAAAAATAGTCTACCTATACATCACTGGGATGAAGGTTTATTTATTTATTAGCGCAATTATCATGTATTATATAGTCCATAGGCCTATCAATATAACTAAAGCTTCTAAAACCCTGGGTTTAGGATGTAAGATCAATGAGACTTTCGTATCACCACAATTTCAAGAAAAGTATGTTGGTATAGATCTAGTCTAGATCTAGGCCTATAGAGGGTATAGATCTAGTCTAGGCCTATAGAGTTCCACTCGAACATTGTGTGGTTGGTGAAAACCGGTTCTTTGAATTCATGGCCTATGCCTACAAGGGGATGGTATGGCCAGCAGAATATACCTTGACTCAATGGAAAGCGAGAAGGTGGATTATACACACTATACGCACGTGCTTACGGTATAAATGGCAAAGGGGCATCACAGAGATGTATTATGTTGCAAAAATTTATCATGGTTCGTGGACCTTATGGTGCAATGTTGCTAATGTGGTAAGTGATCCAAGATCGGCGGAAAAAAAGGGTGCCCGCATTCTTTAAAAGCTGGGATATACATTTATTGTTCGCATGGTTATCAACACAGGCCTGTAACATGTCGGTTTTTGGATATTATTTCAAAGAAAATTTTCTCTTTTTGTTTCTCCATTGCACAGAATTTCGATTGACATATCTAGTCTACATGGCGAGTGAGGAGGACATCAAAATCTTTAATGAAGGTGCTTAGAGCATCTATAGATAAGAGCCTTAAATTAATCCTTGTATGAGGGTAGCAAACAGAGATGGGTAAGACTCTGTTATACCACCAAGATTCTAGGGGGAAATACATAAGGTAGTAGATAAATGAAGACTTGTGTAAAGGAAACCCAAACGCCCCAATCGACAGATGATCGTGTCCCGTAATATAAGCATACAATAAAAACGGTTGCTGGTATATTATTATTTTCATAGAAGTTGCGGTATTTCAAATTATGTAGGCCTACATACACCATGATACATGTTGAGTTGATAGAACACAAAAATTTATTACAATGCTCAGATAACACCAGGACAAAAACACTATTCTTATCCCATATGCAATAACAAATGTATAGACCTCTATAAGTAATATTTCTTCCTTAGTGGCACCCGAGCATGGAATGGGTTGCGTGAAGAGCCCAGTGGGGAACCTACAACTTAACATTATTTATTAAAACACTAAATTAATTAACATACAAGATCAGACTTCAAACCACGGTTAAGCGTAGGTCGCGTTAATCTTCTGTATAGAAGGGGCGACAGTAAGAGAAGATATTTGAAGCAGGTTTTATTATTCACTAGTTTTGTGCGCTCAAGTTAGTCTAATCTTTCATGAGACGAAAACCGCCTTAAAGAAATAAAGCAACACAGTGGAACCAATACTATAGCCGACAACTGAAGTCAGACCATAATTATAATAATTGCAGTTTTGCTCTCTTTACAACGAATAGCCCCCAGACAATGAACGATTCACAAACACTCAGTATTGTTCTAAGCAAGCTGCAAATTCAGGACATGCTCTCATTAGAGATCTTTTATAGTCATTAATAACGCCAAAGGTGTACGAATTGATCAGGCGAAACAAAGCATGATAATATTCAAATGTGTTGTTTTTTTTTAACCTTTAAGCGATTTTTGGCGTGAAGGAGATGGCATATAAAAGTACACACATATAGTCTATGAAGATTTTATAAATGTGTCAAGCGTGTAACAGTGTGACGATGTCACTTTCTGACACATCGACCATATTGATTCCAGACATACAATAGAATAGATCTTACAGCTTTTGTTGTTGAGCTCAACATAGGGGTTTATTTATAGCCTACTACAACGCAATAGTAAATGTACCGGTATTTTTCGCTGTCTTATGTTTTGTTCAAGTTTCGTAAATTTCGATCTTTAATTACATTACATGCTAACTTCTTTAAAAAAAACTTTAATGTGAGAGGATACAACGATGGAACTATTGTCACTTAAAAATGGTTCGTTTTCTATTGTAGAATTCAACGTAGATTATAGTAGACCGGCGGGCACACCACGCCGTATCGACGAGGAAAAAAAACGTAGTTTTCACGTGTTTTCGTGGTTCCCACGTTGTTTTTTTCTCCTTGTCGATGCGACGTGGGTGTGCCCGCTGGGAGTAGACCTGGTCAGGCAAAAAAAAGCTTTGCGATTTCGGCAGCATTCAACGTTGCATTGCCGATTAACGAGTCCCAACATGTGCACGTATTCCATCAGTAATCTGCAAATGTCACAAGTCCGTAGTTCGTAGTGTAAAAAGTAAAAGGTAACGAACCGCTGTAACAAACAGGGAGAAGAGCAATAAATTAAAAGTGAACGCAATAAGCACATTCATGGACTCACACTCACACAAACACACATATAGATCTACATACACTTGACGCCATTGTGGAGTGATGCAGAGAAGGGTTTTTAAGATCTAGGAGACGGTAAAAAAAAAAGGGAGGAAGAAGTCATTAAGTCAATGTTGTATGCTGTTAAGAGATACAGTGTTGACTCTAATGTCACACAAGAGTGTATTGCTCTTGCATTACGCAACTACGTAGCGCGTGTGTGGGGCCGTTATGCCGCGGCGACCCCCACTAATCCAAAAAAAAAAAGGTGTAAATCTCGCCCTACATACAGTCTACAAAAAAAAAAGAACCAAAAAAGAAAAGCATTGAATCTATATAAAAATATTTAAAAAAAAAACAAAAAAAAATGTAAACATTTTTAAAGTGAAAAAAATTTAATTAAAAAAATCATTGCTGCACCCTCCCCGCCCCAATGTAAACATATGCCCTAAATTCAGCATATGTTTGTGTCAAGAACATACAACTTTAGTTACACTTGAATTTGGGGACGGATTAAGACCTTTAGAGACATTTAAAAACTTTTACACTTAAACAAAACGAAACGTTTTCTCCAACTTACAAAAATTATACCTTTTTTTTTTTTTTTTTTTTTTTTTTTTTTTTTTTTTTTTTTTTTTTGGGGGGGGGGGGTAATATAATGTGGAAAAGGGGGGGGGGGGTGCAATGAGCTTTTATTGTGGCTCCTGTTTCAGTTGCACCATTTGCAATACTACACCACTTCACAATAAGTAACATTTTATCAGAAATAAAATAATATGTTCTAAACGTGTTTGCCATTTATTCACGTTGACATTGTCCTAGAACAGCGATGTGCACAACAGGCGACCCGCAGGCCACGATACGGCATGCCATTACATTCAATGTGGTTCCCACGGAGCTTCTATCGCCATTTAAAATTTAAACAAAAAATAATAATAGTATCAATTAAGAATGTCAATGATTTTTCAGAATATGTAGCCCAATTTTTTTTTAATGAAATTCCTAATACGCCCCGAAAGACGAAAAATGTTGCACAGCACTGCTAAAGAGGAACCATAATTTTAAATGCATTACACAAAATAGACTCTAGTTTTTAAAACCTTTTTTTAAAATTATATCTAAATTAGGTATAATGAAAGACCAGAACATTTCCTTTCACCAAATTATTTTACCACGGTTTACACGGGCATTGTGTGGCCAGCACGTACCTAGAGTCAGGTAGGCCATCCAAGAGAAGTACGTAGACTCTGGGACACTTTCAGGGAGAAAATTCTCGAGGTTTAAGCTCGAGACCCCATGGAATGGCATCTAGTGCACTGCCCAAAGGACTACCGCACTACACGATTGCAAACTTGTATTAAATCAACGCCACTTACTTTATCAATCTTATTAAGCGTATTACAGCAGTGATAAAACGGTGTTAACCCTTCCAGTACCGATCTACTTCTATCTATGCTGCCTTCAGTTCCGCTTTATACGCGCCCGGGACTGTAAGGGTTAATTCAAACAAGGAGATCTCAATGTCAGACTTCACGCTTTAAAAATTCAGAATTTCATCACTTCAACTTCAATGGTTTCTGTTTTGTTTTTTGTTTGTTTGTTTTTCGGTTAAAAAAAAGGAGAAGCGTATTTGCAGCATTCTCTTAAGCCATCAACACGTTCTGGAGAGGGCGTTATTGATTTTAATGGCACATTTCATATATCTGTTCACCACCATGTTTTTCATATTGGCATTCATTATGTAAATGACAGTTTTATACTCAATGATATTTTCATGATGTGGGATGTACTAGGCTGGGTAAAAAAAAAAAACAACTATAAGTAGTATAAGAACACAACTTGTATTATTCTCTGAATTCCAATAAGAGTTCAGATGATACATCTCCACATTTCTAAACCTATAAAGCAAAGTTATGACAGGCTACCAGCTCTATAGCTATGATACTTACAGTCAATACAATATTCGAGAAAAGTTTGGGGGGGGGGGGGGGAGGGAGGGGGGGGGGAGAGCAAAGAGGAATTTTGAAGTTGACAAGCTGGGAAAAAGTAGGTCATCCAACTTGGGTCTTTACCACAGAGCGCCTGTCGTCATGGTAAATTAGAATATGAATTGACACCAGCAGAGACCTGTGTTGGTCTCCAAAGCACCTGACAAAGCCCGATGGTCCGGGTCACAGAATAGTGGTCCGGGTTGGCTCTGTCCTGCTTTCCCCGCACCCCACCCCACCCCCATCACCCACCACAACCACCTCTCTCTCTCTCTCTCTCTCTCTCTCGTTCTCCATAACCACACCATTAAACAGCGAAATAACAAGAGAATTAAAAAAAAAATGACTTCGTCCACCTTTGACAAGTTTTAGATTTAGGATTAAACCTAAATTGGACACACACAAAATAACGATAATTATTTTCACCCCAATGCCCACAATCTGCTTATTTCGCATTTGAATACTCCCAATTTCAAATATTATGGTCCCTAAGCCCTAAACCCACAACAGGATGGAAAATAATAAATGCTGACCAGACTAAACTTTCTTGAGATGCTATGTCGTCATGTATAAATAACATTTACGCATCTCAAAATTTCGTGTCCGGGTCGGGATAAGCCTTTATTATAGTCTATAACAGGGTTCGGCAATATAGCCTACGGCACGCATAGCGAAATTCAACGGCACGTGGAAGACTCCCCCCCCCCTCCCCAAAAGGCAATCCCAGTTTTTTCTACCAAAAAATTGAGTACTATGTACATATTTTAGGCTGTTGGTACGCTGAATGAATTATAAATCCTACTTTGGCACGATATTATACAAAGGTTGCTGACCCCTGGTCTTTAAAGTCTAGATCTAGTCTAAGTCTAGTGAGTAGATCTAGACTCTAATAAGTAGAGTAGCTTTTGACTTGTTCCTGTGGAAGTCTCAAATTTACTAGTTCTGGCAAAGAGGCCAAAGTGCATCAATTGAATTAGAATTCAAACTTCCCTTTTCTTTTTCTATTAGACATCCTTCAATACATTATTCAGAAAGGCTCGTTGAGGCAACGCGGTGTAACTCGGTGCTGGGAATTGAAATCGATGTAGAATCTACTTGTCTCCCCATTGAAACGAAGACCCACAAAGTTGCTAGGAGATGATGAGTCAGCTTGCGAACGGAACAAGTCCACACGAACTCCCCTCACTGGCTCACCGCCCCCCCCCTTCCTTCATCTCCCCCACCACTCGAGGTAGACAACACGTGTTGTGGGCGCAGGGATTTGACCTTGGCACAGTTGGGCCTTGGCAAGCTGCTGAGCACATAATGAATGCCCTGGCGGATCTTGGGAGATATTCAGCCATTCAGCGATGTTTTCACTTTATGTTTAGCCGATCTTGAGGAGTACAGAGGGATACAGAAGGGCTGTGATTAAGAGAGAGAGAGAGAGACAGTCAGACATACAAAGAGGCCGGGGGGGGGGAATAGAGAGAAAGAATGAAAGGAAAAATGACATAGTTTATCAATGTTTCTGTGTATCTATCTACCTATTATCACTGATCTATAAAAAGAATGGATTGGGCCCGGAAACTACGTTATATTAATTTTTGATAACCAAAATCAAATAGCTTTCACTTACCTATAAAATTAGATTTTCTAATCACTGACCTGTAAATACATTTCAAGTGACTTAGACTTCCTATTTATCGTATAGATTTGTTCTAATTATATGTGGATTATTCTTAGAACTTACTTTTATGGGTAAGTGAATAGCGCAGACAGTGTAGTCAATTCTAGCCTCAATTTGCACATCCAAATTTGTTATGGGGGTGCTATCCAGTGATATTTACGTTAACGAGAATAAGAATAAGAACGAAAATTATTGAAATTCGTTAACGATAACGAAAATAAGAACAAAAATTATTTTGAGAACGGTAATAGAATAGAAATAAAAATTAATTTTCATGAATAGAATAGTAATAATAACGAAAATTATTATTGAACGAATATCGCGTGGAATATGTTCCGCCATTTGCGCCGAATTCCGTGTTTTAGTGTTGACGCATTCGTCCAGTCATTTCCGTCAAAATCCGTATTTTGTATTGTAGTAAAGCGCTAAAGCATTGCTATCCATTCTTTTTTTGTACATCAGTGACCTATGATCTTTCCACTCAACTTATCAACTCTATCCTATCTTGCTGTCTTTCTGTCTATATTTTTTCCTAAGAAATCTGCTGGCTAATTTAAGTTTAAAATCGATCATCTTTAAAATGAATGCTCAAGGAAGAAATAGGAAATGGAAATTTCTTTCTTCTTTCGCATGATCTGGAGATTCTATATTCTAAAGTTAAGAAAAAAATAGTTATATAATTAAATAGCTTCAGAAAAATTGGTTCACAATACAATAAAAAAATACCTTTCTAGCCTTTTCTTCTCTTTGCACACAATGATTTCTTTGTCAAAGCTGCTAGACTCGAAGTTGCATATATTGTTTACAAAAAAAAAGAAAAGAAATATTTTAGGATATCTACAATGTTATTTTAGCTTTACGAAGGTGGGTTTTTCTTACACCTTTTAAATTGGCGAATATTCGCTCATAATTATTCAAATATTATTTGTTTTCCTAAGTCAATAATGATTTCTATATTTCTAAGATCTGTCTACGTTGCTTTACAGACAATAATAATGTGAGAAAATTCTTATAATGCATTTAGAGGTGTAGGCCTACATTTAGTCTTTTAGTTTGTTGTGAACCAAATATTCGTTGTGTGTTAGTACCCTAGAGATTGATCTGTTAAATGATTAATCAATATCTGTGGTCTACATTTATGGACTCTTTCTATGCCTAAGTGAGCGCGATCGGCCCTAACATAGGGTTTCCATATCTAGCTGGGACCTCGTCGGGACACTCTGAGATGGGGGTGTAGAAATGAAGTAAAAATGTATATATTAATATAATTAATTTTTATTTAGAACACAATTAGGTGGAACTTAATTGTTGAAGTAGTTGGTGCACCATATTTTTCGGAAGATTTCACCTTTTTCAGCAAGTCTTTTCTCCTTTTTACGTATTCATAAGACTCAATGCAAGTCAGTCTGGTATTTTCTCAAATGATGGCGCTATATCTAGAAGGTACTTGCATCGTCGATACAGGATACGCAACATGGAACGCCATGTGTGAGACGACCTTGTCAACATAAACTTTTTGACATAAATAAAACTAACTGAGGCTGGCTGCATTTACATGTTGCGCTAACAGATGGCGTTACTTCAGTACTTAAGCCAAGCTCGTAACAGTATTTTGCAAAATCGGGTCTTGTCCTGGATGTCGGGACAAGAAGGTATATAACGGTGACGGTCCCGAAATATAGGGACGGATGGCACCCCTACACCCTAACAGCATGGTGGTCCAATATTCTGCCAATGTTTACATCTTTGCCAAATGTTAGGCAAATATGGTCTGCTGTTAGGATTCGCGTACATGGAATGTATTCAAGTCTATAATTACCCAGCTTTCCATTCTCACCACCTCCCTCCCCTAACTTCCTGTGCGAGCCCCCTCAGTCAATCCCCATGTCCCCATCTGTCAAGCCCCATGAGTCAAGCCCCAGTTTGAGTCACCCAACCTTCAACAGACAGTATGCTACACAGATGACAGGAAATGTCGCGAGTGTAGTAATCGAACAGGTCAATTAATGAACATCTGCTTGGGCCAGAGTTCGAGCGGTCTAAAAAAATGTCAGCGGAAAAAATCATCATCCAGTCAGCTGACACAGGTAAAATAAAAAAGGCTAAGTCTCATACTTATGACTTTCAAACAGAAACGGGGAAGGGGAGGGTGAGGGTGTAGAAGTTACGGGGCTGATGTGGTGGCTCGCTGTTTACGCGAGACAGTTGATTGAATTCCCGTTGCAGCTGGATAAGGTTGCCGGCATGGTATCGATCCCGTATATATTTGACCTAAGCATAGCAAATGGTCATACTGCAAAATGGGCGATTACCAGAAAAGGCTAAACATCAACCAGTAAAGTAATGCAAGCAACAGTCGATGCTATAAACAAAAACCAAATTTGTTTAAAATTTGTATTTCCCATGTAGGCAAAGCTGTTAATGGTAATGCCCAAATGTAACCAGCTTCTTGAAGTGACATGACAAAAAGAATCGAAGTGGAAATCCATTGAGGCTGAAATAGGTAGGCCTACACACTATTTTGCTTGTACCACGTGATGTTAATGGCTTTGGTGATGGTACAAGTCTATATCAGCACAATAACGGAAAATATATTTAAAAAAAAATATTACGAAAGAAAAAAAAAGTAGGATAAAGATGATATCAATGCATTCAATGAAAAATGGTGCCAGGCGCAGTAGGAAGGGAGAGGGGTCGGGAGAGCTAAAATTGGCGCCTAACCAAAATTCATTTTGCTATTATTAGTAAGCTAACGCAGAGAATAAGGCAGGGAGATGTGTTAAAATCTACGCGTTTCCTGAAATTGAAAGTTTTGTCGAGACAGCTAATCACTAATTAAAATTTGATAGTAAATTGTTAACGACTGTGTTTTTTTTTTTGGGGGGGGGGGGGGGGGTAAAGTATCATTTTAGCGCCTATTTGAGTTTCGGCGCCTAGGGCCTTTCTTTAGGTGAAAATATAAATAGAACAAATATCGCGGACTTGACTGTATGTGTTTTAAAACGTAGCGCCTATAAAAAAAAAGTAAAGTACCCTTCGGACCAAAGTGATCATAGGGCCGGTGAAGCAGCGTTCACCAGTTTCTGTGGCCACGGCATACTAGGGGATGTGGGGCCAGCACAATGCCCAGCCGCCTTTACTTTACCCCAACTAATGTCAGGTACCCATCAGAGCTGGGTAGACTCAGGGACACCCTCAAGTCCTGGGAAAAAATCCCGGCTTCACCAGGATTTGAACCCAGGACCCTCGGATCGCCAGTCGAACGCGCTGCCGCTCGGCTACCGTGCCCCATCAATATGCATATACATAAATAAATATATAATATTAATAAGATAATATTACGTGCCTGTGTTATACATTACGTACCCAATGCAGCTATGCACAACCCACTATTAGTTGCCTTTTACGACATGCAAGTGGGAATAGGCAGTATTGTTATTCTTTTACCTGGTCATTTCCAGGACCCCCGATACCAACGAAGATAATTTGATTATAAATATAGAGCAGATTATTGCATCTTGCCTTATTTGTTACAGGCGCTCTTTCTATCTATACAGATTATGATTGCGCCCTACACGTATCCGTGGTTTGAGTCTAGTCTTGCAGTCAATTGTATGAAGTGGATAAAAGAATAACTTCAAATGAAAATACTGATATAACATAAACGAATTTTTTTCTCTGAATTATGTATTCCATTTTTTGTGTGCAGGGATGGAAAATTGCCCATATTAGGCATTTTTGAATTGAAGAGAAAAAACATTAAAACAATAGACACAAGTCCAAATAATCTTGAATTCACAGGATTCATCTTAGATTATGATATTAGTTTTACCGTTATAATAATAACTCTAACAACAACAACGGACAAATGTCCGTTCTACGTTTGAAACAATAATTTGCTTTTCCAATGCTGTGTTATTAGAAATACGTTTTTTTTTCTCTCTTTCGTTCTTGAATTTCCTTAAGTTTGGTTCTCACAAACGATAGGCTAAATTTTAGGTTTGCGGTATGTACGAACGACCTCCTATATAGCTTATTGGACAAAGGCCATCTTTTACCAGCTTGGTTTCGGCCATTGTTCATTTTTGAAGAGCTTTTGAGGTCATTGGTCATCATAGTAAAGTTTGTAGGTCATCCTGAAAGAGATCAGTGGCCAGTAGTCATCTTTGTAGAGCTTGGTGGTCATGGGTCATCTTTGTAGAGCTATTTAGGCCTATTTTCGACCTCTGACCAGAACCTTATTTTAGGTTGAGTGCTAAAAGGGTTAGCCAAGAAGCACGAGTCAATAATAATGAAGCAACATTATTTTTGTTGGTTGTCAATAGTTGTCGTAAGGACATATTATCTGTCATCCATTAGGAATATAGGCCTAACTGTTTTGGCTTATACAATGTTACCTGGGAGTTTGAACAAAAAGACTTTCGCTAAAACTAGAGTTTAAAGTCTGTAGACTTGGCCAACAGAAACTAACAATGGCCTAGGAGCAAACCCTAAAAGGAGAAGAAGAAGAAAAACAACACACTGCCAATTGTGAATAATAAATTTTTCTGGCAATGTATTGATTCCAAAAGTTTTTACCCGTAAAGACCTGTTCATCATCAGCCTGGATATTGATCGAACTGACGCTCAGGTTTGTTTTTCCTCTCTTCTTTTGTCTTCCCATTTTTGATGCTACGATTTTTTTTGCTTTTTGTTTCATTTATTTTATAAGATGATGGAAAATAAAGAGAAAAAAAAAGAAACGATGAACTCGTGAAGTGATGAGGTGTGACTTCTTGAAATGACGAGCAGGCCGTCGAGAGGGGAAAAGATAGACGCCGTGGAAAGAGAGCGGCTAACGCTTCAAAAAAAAAAAAAAAAAAAAAGAACACACATTTGATTTGGGTCTTCATTTCTTTGCTCTCAGAAAATTCGAAGTGGAAAAAGTGCCAGGCCTTGGAGAGTTCGTTATAGGAGACAGAGTGTATTTGGGTCATTTCTTTGTTATGTGGTCATCGCGGTGGAGTCTCAATCATCGTGTGTGTTGTGGCCACGGAGACTGGTAGTCGCTGGTTTACCTGACCTATGTATGCCTAAAATACTGTCTGAAAAAAACAACTTAGGCCTATCTTTAATTTTTTTTATTATGAATACATAATCTTTGTCGTTTTAACTATAGTTAACACTAGCTACAACACTCGCACACACAAAAAAAAACACATATTATATACAAAGATACTACATGTATATGTAATAAATAATTTGTAACACTTAAGAGTGGCATCCGGGCATGGAATGGGTTGCCTGAACAATCCAGGAAAACCAGCAACTTCACATCATTTATAATCACTGATCTGAGGCCAAGGATGGGCGTAGGCAGTGGCCTCGCATAGGCGGGGGGGATGGGGCATGCACCCAGGGGCGACACTTCTAGGGGGCGGCAAATATAGCCTAAATATAGCACTAAACATAGCAGTTACATTATGTAAGGGGGCGTCGCTGAATCATTTGCCTTGGGGCGCTAAATGTGCTTTTGAGGGCTCTGGGCGTAGGACACAATAATCTTCTTTATAGAAGAAGTGTCAGTAATATATAAGACACTATATTGCCCTAGCCCAGTAAATCGGAACGACGTATAATAGTTGTATATTTTCTAGTGAGTCTGGCTGCTTAGACGTAGGCTATATACAAAATGCGTGATGGTTCTAAAGCCACACAAGAGAACAACCAGAATTTCCCAGCAAAACCAAACGCTGTCCAAAAATAGCTCAGGCCATCCGCCCTAGGGAGGAAAGCTCTGAGATGAAACGCACTAAAGGGGAAAGAGGAGGGGGGGGGATAGTAGAAAATGGATTTATGCGCGGCTGGCAATGAAGAGCATCTTGTTTCACTTTGCCCCCAGACGCATGTGTGTGTGTGCGCATGCGCGGGGGGTGCGCGTGAAGGTGGCATGCGTGTGCTTTAAGCCTCTTTTACGAGCGGGCTTGCCGGCAGTTGGCTGCTTTCGTTGTAAGGCTCGATTCCCCCTTCCCCCTCCTACACACACAAACACACAGACAGACCGGCCCCGGCCATTGCTACCGAGTTGGCGACTTCCGCGGATTCAGCCGGGCAGCCTGCAAGCAGATGTGGCGATGGAGAAAGAAACGGATTTTGAGAAAAAGAGTGGTTAAAGTTGGAAGTGGGAGGGGGTGGGGTAGATCTTAGGGGAGTGTGTGGTGGCGCGGGAAAACCGGCGAGTGCTCCAAGCATAATTTTCATAATTTTTTTTGAAAGGAATCAAAATATCGCATATGGCACAGAGAACGTCGGGGATTTATAATAATCGATTTCGAATGGACTAAATTCCTCACAGAATGAAAGGGAATTAAAGGTTAAATGAACGCTTACATATAAAGATCTACAGTTAAGTAGGCCTACTCGTCGGACCAAATCGATTACAGGGCCGGTGAAGCAGCGTTCACCAGTTTCTGTGGCCCAGGCATAGGCTTACTAGGGGATTGTGTGGCCATCACAATGCCCAGCCGCCTTAACTTTACCGCCGACTAATGTCATGTACGTACCCAGCTCTGATGGGTAGAATCAGGGATGCCCTCGAGGGATACCATCCTAGCCCTCACCAGGATTCGAACCCAGGACCTTCCGTACGCCAGTCGAACCCCCCCCCTTTCCCCACACACACACACACAATATACACAGAAACCATACAGGCCACACCCAGCTTTTCAGTCTGTTTTCATTTCGTCTTTTTTTGTTTAAGTTATTTTGTCCATTCTTTTTTCATATTTTCCTCTGACTCCTCTTTTATTCGTCTCTAGATATTCAAGAAAAATGAAAGCCGTAATATTATTAGAAAATGTCATTCCGCGTGCAAAACGTAAGTTTAGCTTCTCTCGTGCCAACCTCGTTTTGATCCACCACTAAAAAAAAACGTGTAACGACTCGCTGGTTCGCCCGTATCTGTAGTCTAGTAAAAGAGAAGAAAGGAAAAAAAAAGAGAAGACGGCGAAGTAGAAATGGCGAGGGGTGGTGGGGGGGGGGGGGGAGTCAGGCGTCCTCTTCCACGTCTGCTGGCAAGATCTCTTCATCTCGGGTCTGCAAGAATGGAGGCAGATCCGCGAAGAAGATGGGGCGGAGATGTGTTTTTGGTCTGGCTTTGCAAAGCTTTGGCTGATAGCCTGATAGTATTGTACGGACTATTTCCATCCGGACGGCCAGATTATGATACTAGGCGAAATAATTTTAAAAGGCCAACTGAAGAGTTTTTTTTTCTTCTCAAAGTGACGAGATTTGGAATACCCTCATACCGAAGTGACGTTTTGCTGCTTAATAATAATAGATCTAATACTCATATTTGTATAGCGCTGCCAACAAACATAATTTAAGCTCAGAACGCATTTCACATACAACCATAGTCTATAACATAGGTTCTCAACGGGGGCGATATCGCCCCCCAGGGGGCGATGAGAAGCTTTAGGGGGGCGATAACATTCTGGGGGGCGATGAAGGGCAAGTGGGCGGTACATACGTACCTGCTATAATTTCAACAACTCAGCTATTTGAATCGATTAGTTTTTGGATGAAATATGATGTAAACGCAAGTGCTACTAAATA
Source organism: Anisus vortex (assembly GCA_949126835.1). Classification (NCBI taxonomy): domain Eukaryota; kingdom Metazoa; phylum Mollusca; class Gastropoda; family Planorbidae; genus Anisus; species Anisus vortex. The sequence goes on along the minus strand of OX421505.1, from coordinate 10,028,672 downwards.
TCTGATATCCCCCAACAGTAGGCATACATATTATTGAACAAATAAGAATCGCAATCACTTTTCGATGAAGTAGAGGGTCAGTATTAGGCAAATATGTTATGCGGCCGTCTCGTCTTATGGTTGGTTCACCGGACTGTCGCCTTAACATCGGTTACTATTACTAATTTTACTCGTGTTACCGAAATATCCTTTAATTAACGCGTTTGAATCCTTTGTAAAGAGGTAACCACAATAGCTGAGGGGTATAGATACGTAGTAATTATACAAACTGGGTAGTTATTGAAATGTTTGAAAATATTCATATAAATTCTTTAGTCATATAATATTTATACAATTTTCAAATAATTTTTACAGTTCTATCATATCATTTCAAAGTTATAAATGCAAGCCATTCAGTTTTTTATAAAAGAAAAACAAATTGAAATATTACCTCAAATGAAAAGGGTAAATTATCTCCCTTTAATTAACAAATGTTTCTGCTAAAATTAAGTTGGGGGGCGGTGAGCGGAAAAAAAAATGTAAAAGGGGGCGGTGAGCCGAAAAAGGTTGAGAACCTATGGTCTATAATATACATGGACCGCTTGCTTTAGTATTTCTGCTAAATGATGACTTGAAACACTGATTTTCGGAATTCCCGATTCTAAATAAAGTAATTGCTATACAGGAAATAAAGTTATTGATATACAACTTCCGTTTTATTTAATCGCTATGATTTTCTCAATGAAAAATTAAAATCGAAAGTTGTACAGAGCGGAAACATTTATAGATCAGTGTTGTGTGCGCACTGAAAAAGAACATAAGCTCTAAAAATAAAGCAGGCGGTCCATCTTATTATAGTCAATGATAATATGATTAATAGGCCTACAAGTATTCATTTAAAGTCGAAAAAAATGTGATTTAATAAAACGGAACTTGTATGACAATAATTACTTTATTTAGAATCGGGAATTGCAAAAAAAGAAGATAATAACATAAAAAAACTAAAGCATGCGGTCCATGTATATTATAGTCTATGATACAACAGTTACTAAGAACACGGATACAAAATATAATCTCTAGGCTAAAAAATATATAACTATTTGATGATTTAAAACTTTACAAACATTCTTAACTCAGGACAAATCAAATAAATGAAGCATTAACCGACCTAACATATAGTTCAAGTAAGACTGTAGGGGTCTAAAGCATGTTATCTAAACCTACTAAACCTAAATCTATGTTAAACCATTTAGTTTTTAAAATAAAAAGAGAACCGGGGGGAGATTCAAAACACGTGACACTAGATTAAAAACACACGGCATGATTAATTTTTCCTGCACACATTGCCAATTAATGACGTCACGTCCCTGTGTTGCCGGATATTAACTTTCTTAAATGTCTAGGAGGTTTAATTCTGTCCCCCTAATTACAGACACAATTTTTAAGTGCCACTATTAAACTATTTACTTGAAAGTTATGTTTAATATTTTGTAAAATTGATTTTTTTATTAGATCTAGCATTCGGATACTGGATAAACTTTACTTTATTTACAATCAACTTTCAACTGTTTTTTCCATTTTGGTAAAAAGCTCTTCACTTGGTCTTTTTTATTCTCCAGGAGAAATTGCGAGAATTTCATTCGCAATGAAAAAAAAACACTCTTTACAATTTTAATATTTTGACTTGACAACCAACGCATATCAGTATGCATTAGGAGATGTTTGCGTTCAGCCTCCATACATCACATAACGCAGCTCATAGTCTTTCCTTTAGATTGTGCGCCATCAGAGGCTTTTACAATTTAACAACCTCACTGAGCACATTGACATTTCTTATCTAATTGTATATAAAGCTATGTGTGTGTGTTTAACCAATCTAATTGGTTTATTTAAAGACATGTGACCTTATTGCCTCATAGCTGAATGGATTATGTAGGCTATCGGACTGCCATGCGGTTGACCCGGGTTCGATTCTCCAGTTTGTCTAAGCTTATACCTTTTTTTTCTTCATTTTTTGTTCCAATTAATATTACTTTATATTTTTAAAAAATGAAAAATCCACGGGCAACACCGGGCAATTTAGCTTTTTAATAAATAAAAAGACTTGCCTTTTTTTTTTTAACCCGATTACAATATTAATTTTAAATTAATTTTCCTAAATTTCTTCAGTATTAAAAATAAATAGTGTATACAATTTTTATCTGTAGCAACGCCGGGGAATTTAAGTTGTATCATCTAAGTTTACAGACGTTCCTTCTAAGTAAAGACCAGTGGGCCAGTGATGCTAGTTCATCAGTTTATGTGGCCACAGTATACTATGTGATTGTATGTCCAGCACAATGCACAGCCGCCTTTACTTTACCCAACTAAGGTCAGTGTTCTGAAAAATCAGAACCCAAGACCTTCGGTACGCTAGTCGAATGCGCTGCCGCTCGGCCATCGTGCCCACCCCCACGTCCCTTCTAGATAGAAGATTATTACGTCCACTAGGTCCAAAACTCCTGCAGGGCGGCAGAGATCGGTCGGCGGCAGGGCTAGAACCTGAACTGTCATGGTCGACAGTTCGGCAAGTCTCTCAGGGTGAATGAAAATGGTACTTGTATTCTTGCGCTACGTTTTCAAATTTTGGCAAACATCCCTAAGCATTGCACAATCATATACTAAAAATTAATTTAAAAAATCACGCTATTACTTACTAGTAATACTAGCCTACTGATTGTAGAAAATAAACATTCATTGAAAATATTAATAAAGACTTCTATTTCTGAAGTTGTATATTGATTGAACTAGCTAGACATTCGACAGAAGACCCGGATTTATAACTTGAGTGTATCGCGGATGCAGTTCAATATTATAGCGTTTGAAGTAAGTTTGAACTTAGCTTTTATTTTAGATTGAAATTACCTAGACTAGTTCAAACTGTAGGCTACATTAAAATAATTTTCAACAACAAAAACAGTTAAAACAGTTTGACAAAAAAAAAACTCTTTACTTTAGTTTAAATATTTTGGGCGAATAAACAGCGATTTTACTGTTTTTGTTAAAAAAAGTACCAAAATTCCTAGATAATAATTGATTGTGAAATCATGCTTCAAATGTTTAGCGTTCTTATATTTTAACTTGTTGGAAGGAAATAATAATGTATTCGGTGCGTTAGTTTTTTTTATATTTGAAAGTAATCGTTAAGTCTTTCCTCCAGGATCGTTGACTGCAAGTTGCTATTTAGTTGCCATTTGTCACTTTTACAATATACTTTTTTCTCGTAGTAAGTAACTAGTAAAATACCTTTAAATTGTTTAAAGGGAAGAAACTCAATATTTATTAATATTTTTGTATTTTTTAAAGGGAGGTAATGAATGTAAACTTTAGAACAATAAATAATTACAGAGTTATGGGGTCTTTTACACAGACTTGAGTTAACATATTATTTTTTTATACTATAATGTTAACTGAATCCTTTACATTAGCTTTCCAAAACTTTCTTTCTTTATATACGATTTGATCTTTGAAAGGCTCATTGACCTATTTTCGCCATTCCATCCAGCTGAAAAGTGGCACATATAGGTGTTTCATTCGTTGTTTCATTACCCGATGTGGCGTGGTTGGCTTTATTGAAACGGGTAGTCGTATGTGTGTGAACAATGAAGCTTTATGAATTTAGTGTAGGCCTAATCTTATCTAATATATATATCACAGAAGCCCCGTCTATATAGAATATTATTTCCTCCTACGCCTATCCGTGGTCTGAGTCTAGTCTTGCATTTTGATTAGTTTTAAATTATGTTAAGTTACTTTAGTCTTCCCGGTTTGTTCAGGCAACCCATTCCATGCTTGGATGCCATGGCTTGGATGCCACTCGAGAGGAAAGAGTACTGCATTTGTCTTCATTATTGTGTAAATAGTACAATACGGCTAGACACTGTACTGGCCACACAATCCCCTAGTGCAGGGGTCGGCAACCTTTTTTTTTATAGTGTGCCAAACTAGGATTTTTTAATCATTCAGCGTGCCAACAGTGTGAAAGTCAAACTGATCTACTATATTATTTTTATAAGACAATTTATGTAGTGCCGTATCAAGACCAAGACCAATAGAAAAGTTGCGTTATAGAGAAAATCATTGAAGCGTTTTATGTTTTATAACAAATTAACCTGTTTGTTATTATCATCTTTAAATAAAAATCCATTCACAGCTAATATACAATTTCAATACCCAACTCAACTTTCTCATTAATAGTTATTTACATTTGAATTAAGTTGTCTAGATATTATTCTAGTAATAGAATCTATATGAATCTAGTCGTTATTGTTTGATCTCAGAATAACTGAGATAATTTATGTTAACACATTATTTTAACCTATACAAAAGTAAATACACATTAAAGTAAAGCAGATGAGTTACGTAGTAATCACACATACTGGGTGGTTATTGTAAAGTTTAAAAATGTACATATACATTCTTTAGTCATAAAATATTTATATAATTTTTCACCATATTGTATAATTTGATATTTTTAGAGTTATAAATTGTAAGCCATTTATTTTTCTAAAAGGAATAAAAAAAGAAACATATTAAAAATATTAATGTGAAGAAAACTGGTTAATTATCTCCCTTCAATTAAATTTTTCAAAATTGATGCTAACAATAACAAACGAGTTAATTGTTTTAATATAACTAGTGTACTTCTGAAATGCTCATCTATCGTAATTTGCCTTAAATTAGGGAAAGAGTTAAATGTTTTGAAATTGATTTCACGGAAATTTCAATGCAAATCCATTCCAGTTGCCCAACACTGCTTTTGGACCCAGTCTTGTAAATGGAAGTTTAACTCACTGAAACATGTCGCCGTGTCATTCAGAAACATTGGCTTCAACAATCAGTTCTCGTCATTCAATAACGGATTTTTTTTTTCATTAAGATACATCTTAATTGCTTCCAGACAAAAACCAATCTATCCAAACCAATCATACTCCGCATCACTTTCGTCTAGAAGAGACTTGAGAAACTATACAATTGACTATCGTAACAATAGATTCAATCACATATCGCAAGTCCAATGATGGGAGATTTGCATACAAACATTCCTGAACTAAAACAGTCGACGTGCAGTGTGATTCCCATGTAGTTCGCCATGCAGCACCCACTAATTACGCTGACATACGTTGTTTTCACTTGCATTGAACAATATTCTTGGAGGTATCTCGCGTGCCACTGAAAATCGTTCTGCGTGCCAAGTTTGTCACGCGTGCCTTAGGTTGCCGACCCCTGCCCTAGTGTGCCGTGGCCACTGGTGGACGTTGTTTCACCGGCCCTACGGATCAATTTGGTCCGACTGGATACTTTACCTTCTTGCATACATTTAGCCACTTTATTGTCATTCATGTGAAAATCGTGTAGCCTACATATCTAAAAAGGTCGTTTATAAAATTTTGTTAAATTAATCAGACTCCACTCCTTTCAATTAGGAAACTGTTCCGACTATGACTGCTTGTCCGGATGTCAAAACAATCTAAAGGTTAAGGTCTGGCTTTAACCTTAACCTTGTCCTATTTCAAATCTTGTTTTTTTTTTCTGGCTAATGTACTTCGTGTGCCTGAACGAAAATAAGGAAGACAAAAAAGAGAAAAATTACAAAAGAATCAATGTCTATAAATAGCATCATTCAGACGCTGTCACAAAACCGTGGGCCGGGGTTCAACGTGACCTTATTATGTTATTGCGTCATACTGTGCTTTTAGAGTCATATAAGCTTACTAATGATATAATCTAGAAGTAATAGGATGGACATTTTATTATATATGAAACTAGGTTTATTAACTGAATGGTAGTTTAGCTGCCCTAACAAACCAGAAAATATGACATAACTTAAATTTTTTTAAATAAAAATATCATAAACAGAATTAATTCATCATTATTAAAGGTTATATATTTATATAACGATATTATTATGATAATTTATTATATTATGTATTATAATCAGGCCAGTATGAATATGATAGGATCCAATACATTCTTGTTTAATAAAAATATATGGCCTAAACAAAACATCATAATATTAATATATTGGTGAATTATATAAAAATATATTATAAAATGATAATAATAATTCTATTATGTATAGCGCTGCCAACAAACATAATGTAAAGCTCAGAGCGCATTTAACATTGAGCAACAACTAACCAAGAATACGGTTATAATTCTCTAGGCTGCGAAGAATATAGACTAAAGTTAACCCTTCCCGTACCGACCTACTTCTATCTATGCTATCTTCAGCCCCGCTATATACGCGCCCGGGACTGTAAGGGTTAATTAATAATTTTAAACTTTACAAACATAGAACAAAGAAATACATGCGTTAACCGACCTAATTTAAAAGTAAAACTGTAGGGGTCAACAATTTTTTAACGAAGGTAATAATTAAAATAATGTGTTTTCAAGGTTTTTTTTAAAGTTACGATAGAACTTGTTCGCCTGAGTTGAATGGGAAGTAGATCTAGATTCCATACTTTCTGGACAGATATTGAGAAGGCTCTCAGGCCAACAGTTGTCATAGAGAAACGGGGCACCTCCAAAAGCGAGGAGTCGGGAGAACGAAGTGTTCCTTGCGGAACATACGGCTTGAATAGTTCCTTGAGATAGGACGGCATCTCGTTGTTGTGAAGGCACTGATGGCAAAGTAGCGCCACTTTATATTCAATTCTGGCTTTCACATGGAGTCAATGGAGCCAACGCAGGAGAACTGTCGCAGAATCAGGCCTAGACTTACGCATGACCAGCCGGGCAGCACTGTTTTGAATACGCTGTAATTTTGCAACTTTATCGTCAGGTAATGAAAAAAAAATAATTTTTTTTCCTTAAATATATTAAAAATACTGTTGATTGGGCTGAGTTGGATTTTTATAAGCTTCTTTGAAGTTATGGGGAACGGTGCTGCCGTAACGAAAGACCCGGGTTCGAATACTAGGATTTTTTCCAGGGTTCGGATGGTGTCACTGAGTTTACATAGCTATGATGGGTATCTGACTTTAGAAATGGGGAAAAGTAAAGGCGGCTGTGCGCTTTGCTGGCCAAACATAGCTGCTTAAAATAGGCTACACTTAGGATCAAAACGGTCTGACTGGAAACGTTAATTTTACTATCTTATAAGTCCAGTTCCTACTGTTTTAGGGCAGGTATCGGCAACCCACGAAGCGCGTGCCAGACTTTGCACGCACAGCAATTTTCAATGGCACGCGGAAGACCTGCAAAAATGGCCATTCAAGTCTCTTGTACAAGAAGTCGAGTGCTAAAGAAGGATGACTTTTAGGCTGTTGGCAAGCTGAATGAATACGCGATCCCACTTGGCACGCTGTTATGGGCCATAAATCCCAAATAAGAAACATATATAACAGTTTAAAAAAGGACCCCATTTCAAAGAGTTAAATCTAGCCAGGCCCCTTCACCTTTTAGGTATTAGGTCTAGGGTTGCCATATCTAGCTGGGCCCTCCTGGGGACACTCTGAGATGGGGATGTAGAAATGAAGTACACAAATTATTTAATATAATTACTTTCTATTTAAAACACAGGTCCATAACGGTGACGGTTCCGATATATCGGGACGGATGGCAACACTACCTATATCGCTTGTGGTTCCCCGTTTTAACAGTTAGGCAACGCCCGCTGGAACAACCCTGCATATGAAAGATTCATACCGCCCCCCCCCCCCCCAATGAGCATCCGCAACTGAGATCTGACGCTGTAATGGTTCCATTCCCCCCCCCCTCCCAGCTTATTATGTTCTGTTTCATCCCACCTCGATGACCTAGTTTAAAATGTATGCATAGTGCTTCAACCATCGGTGGAGCTTACTCAAACATCACGAACCTTTCAAATGTATAAAAAAATAATAATCGCTTTTAAACAAGAAGTATCGATACGTTCAATACCCACCTGGTCGAATCTTCTACTCCTTCATAAATGAACAGAAAAGTAGGCCTATTCATATTTGAAACGACGGGGTTGTTTTTATGTTAGTTTACGATACACAAACGCATTGAGGTCAGCGTTTCTCAAGGTTTTAAGAACATAGAAATCTTGATTTTTTTTTTAAATTATACATTTGCGTACTTAATATTATGTAAGACAAATAATGTGTAGCCATAATGTGTGGCCTACTTTGTTTTAGTGTTGTTGTGCGCAGGTGTTACGTAATTCCTTACACATTGATAGTTTATCATGTGTTTTTGGTTTTTAGTAGCTTTTTTTTTAGACCCTGTCTGGGTATTTTGGGTAAAACTTTTATTACGTGTCTAAATAACTAAATTATAGCTAGTGAAAGATGTCTGTCTAAAAAACATATCGAACTGCACATCTATGTGTCTGTCTGTCTTTCCATCAATCTATTCCACCGATTTATAAGTGTCTCAAAAAATACCGAACTTTCAGCTCTTACATCCAGGGAGGGATCAAGGGTGTGTGTGTGTGGGGGGGGGGGGGGACACATCAAGAGCCTGCCCGAGACTAACCACCTTGTGGCATTCTAATAGGGCGTGACGTGTAACAAAGGGTACGGTCTCATACAGTCACATGCGCTACTCTCCTTCTCCCCACCTGCGGATTTCAACAGGATCAACGGAGCGTGGTGGCTAGCTCGTATTCCAGCACTCTCTTGCCCGGTATCACTTTTCCAGACCGGGAACCATGGCTTGGCGAGACGGGCATTTGCGCACATTGCTTCCTCCCCCAGCGAGTCTCAGCGCCTTGCGGCGGTGGAATGAAATCTCGAACGTGCAACAGGGGCTGTCCCCCCATGCGTAAGCCTACCGGTGCACTCTAAATGGGGGCGTATCGGTGGTTTACACACTTTGCCAGTTGTGAGGTTTAACTTATTCGACCAACACTTGTATGCACATTTCACCTACACATCCACTTTTCAGATGGTCCGCCCATCCCCCCCCCCAGCGGGCACACCACGTCGTATCGACGGAGAAAAGAAAACGTAGAAACCACGAAAACACGTGGAAAACACGTTTTCCCCCGTCGATACGATGTGGTGTGCCCGCTGGGCCTGATCCAGGCCATACATACACACATTCACCGACATATCCATCCACCCACACACTTACCAATCCATCCATCAATCCATCTGTCTGTCCGCCTACACACCCATCCTCCAATACATTCCGTCTATCAATCCACTTGTCAATGCATACGTACGACTGACTCTCGTCTAAAATGTCTGTGGCCAGACAGAACCATTGTGCGGATTACAATTTCAACAGCTAGATGCCATACAGGCCACCCCACCTGGCCCCACTGTTGACTAAGATTCTTTTTTCTTTTCCACAACAAAAAATTCGAATTCTCGATTGCGTTAAAATATACACCCACGTACTCCCCGCGAGGCAGACCAAAATAAACACAAACAAGCTAAATGTAACACGAACTAGACGAAAACCTCAGATATGGGTTTATTGACATACATGACAGCGCCTTCTACCCAGTAGAAAAAGAATAGATAGTTATATGGGCCTAGACTCTATATGTAGGCTTAACTGTGACAATATTAATTTTATATCATAAGTTTAAGGCTCTTGTTATTCCAGTTTCGGGACCATTACAGCTTATAAGTTCACGTCAACGACCCTGCTGACAGGCTGACATTCTTCCAGCTATTACCTGCGACCCCTAACGTGAAATGAAAGCATTGTCACTTTCATAGCACGAAGTAAACCTACACACAAAAAAAAAAGAAGACATATCAAACGATGTTAAAGTAATCAGTTAATAAGACCTTGAAATGTATGTCATGACTTGCTATAAAGCAAAATAACGGCCATTTGCAAAGCGTCATGCTTTTCTTTCTACACGTTTCCACGTCTGCACTTTCCAATACTCCGATACCCGTAGTCGATTACACCGACTTCATTTTAAATGTTGTTGACGACTACTCGTTTAGTTATGGCGAAGGTGGCCAGCCCAAGCCTCCCCCCCGTGACGACAGCCAATAGAATCGCTGGGATCGCGCATGCACTCTCTAAAACTGCGCGGGGAGTATCCACGACAGCTCAGCACTTTACTATTACTGTATTTGTTTTGATCATCGCAAGTGTTGAGTGAAAAATTGCTTCTTGAATTACCTGGTAAGTTTATTTCTTACATTTCAATTTATTCATTTCGTTTTACAGCGTATTTTTTTAAATATTGAAACCATGTTTTGTCATTAAGGCAAGTACCTGTGTTTACAATAGATTGATTAGCGCTAGTCTAGAAGTGCTAGCGATAAAACCACAACGAACAACAATATCAATTACTGGTGATAAAATGTAAAAAAAAGACATGAAAAATGGGCGTGTCCAGGGGTGGCTGGTGTTACTGATTTTAATTAAAAACTAAGGCTCGTATATCTAGTTTAATTACACACACAAATCTTGCATTATTAAACACAAATCTTGCATTGTTAAACAAATCATATTCATAGGCATACAGATGATATAGATCTAGTTTAGGACAACAAGCTTGCTAGGATTAATCATCTACAAGTTCAGTTTGGGTGATTTATTGCTTGAATTGATGCATATTATCTCCGACATAAGGAGGATATTGCGATCCGTTGAGCGAGTGCGTGCTTTTGTGGTGTGGAGTGCGCGCTCAGAATGGACACTTGCAATCGATAAAATTCCCCCAGCATTGTTTTCTTTCTCGCCTCTCTTTATTTATTTATTTTTGTTTTGTTTTTAATAACTTAGCCGGTGGCCTTCGGGTGCCAAATCAGGTGAGTGAGAGGGGGAAAGGCGGAGCTTGGCTGGCAAAGGGTGCGAGGGCTACACATATAGAGTCTAGTCTAGACCTCATACAACCATTCTGAGTCGCATTTACGTGGCTCTATGAATAAAAATAATAAAAACAAAAACAATTTTCAATTCGTTTTTTTATCACTGACAATATACTTGACAGGTTGGGTTCTTATCCCATAGGCTATTTGACTATATGCAAGGACAAATGCATACAAGTAAGTAGGCCTACATTTTCTTCCCGAGTGGCTTCCAGGCATGGAATGGGTTGCCTGAACAAAATTAGGAAACACAGTAACCTAACATCATTTAAAACACTGATCAAACTGCAAGAGGAGACTCAGACCACGGATGAGCTCGGACGCAATAATACTTTTTATAGAAGGAGCGTCTGTAAAAATAGGCTCTAATAAAAGAATACGTTTTTTTTTTATAATCCCGCATGAATGTGATAGATTATTCTATTTTAAAAACCTACATTGTCAACAAACTAGAAAGCAGAACTCAATCTTCTAAGGCTTGATCTGTCTGTCTGTCTCTCTTTCAATCCGTTAAATGTTGAACACTAAACAAACGTTTCATTTTATTCCTGGGGTGATCAACATAAAGAGACAAAACAGTTGATCCCCCGTCACAACAGAAGAGCTTACTTGCTAGTTTGTCTTGCACCTTGCACCTGTATTATTTAATAGGCCTACTCCAAAAACACTGAACAGCCCCCTTCCCCCCTCCCAAAAAAAAAAACCACACACACTCAAATCTCTCTCCCCCCCCCCCCCCACAGTAAATGGTGAGCATGCACCCCCTCCCTCCCCCACTCCCGGTTTCAAATAAAATAAACATACGAGGAATGCATACAGATATTTTGAGCCCCCCCCCCCTCTCTTTTATTTGTCCTATTTTTAACGACCCAAATAATAAAAAAAAACACAAATAACAACAGAAAAACCTCGTCTGTTTACGTTTTTTATCGTCTGCTCCGTAATCAAGCATAATCTCCCCCTTCCTTTCTTTTTTTTCTCTCCCCTGTTGTGATTTGTCAGATTTAAAAACAATACACTGGGCCTTTGTTGAGTTGACACATTCATTGTAAGTAATGTGAACGATCACATGGGAGGGGGTGGTGAGTGTTTGGGGCGTATAAGGAATGCAAGCACCCCCCCCCCCACACACACACAAGCCCGCCTCGCTCCTTTCCTGACGATTTCATTCCATATGGCTAGTAAAAACAGATTTCACGAATTTTTTCCGACTGGTCTCACAAATAGGATTGTGTGGCCGGCACTGTGCTCGGGCCGCCCATTTAGTTTCAGTAACTGGTGTCAGATGGCACCCATAGATAGAAGGCGACGTGTGTAAACCACCGATATGCTTCCATTAAGAGTACATCGATGGACTAACGTACGGGGAGGGAAGGTGGCGCGTTGTAGCACAGGCGAGAGCCACCGACCGATACTGGGAGAGGAAGGAATGTGCGCAACAATTCCCGTCTCGCCAAGCCCCGGTGTCTGGATGTCCAAGCCTATAATCTGGTATTTATACATCTGAAAAATACAACCCAACGATATACCACCCCAGATTACGCTACTATATAGGTGTTATGAGAAGAATTTGATAAAAGCTTTATGCTAATATTTAAGTTCTTGATAAACAACATCGTGTTTGAACAGACTAGAACTAGAATTGAATGGTGCACATGACCTTTCTCTCTCTCATTGTACGTTACAACCGAGACCTAGTTCTCCCTTCTTGGGTAAACTTAAAAATAGCCCGGCTTATTTTTTTTTTTCAAGGGGAGCAAAGCCGTCTTTCATTTGGCTGAAATTGCGTCCCTTGAAGCTCTGCTTGTGGGGTTTTGGGTGGAGACGTATTTCCTCCCCTTTTGTAACAAAAGGACCACGGCAGAAATGGTTTTTTTTTTGTTAAAAGTTGCTGAGCTGGGAAACAGGGATTCTCAACCTCACACCACTAGAGAGGTATTTCTTGCAGCTGATTAAAAAAAAAATTGGTTTCAATTATGAAGGTCAATGCAATTTTAGTTAATCAGTTCAATATGTTCATTAAAACTAAGTCTAATACACGGGCGTAAATACAGTATTAGCTCATTAAGTAAAAGTTTCTAATGGTTTAAAAAAAAGTCCACATTAAAATCAAAACGTTTAAGCAGAAAAAACAACAACAAAAAACAAAAGTCAGTTTTTTTTTTTTTCAAATCCGAGAAAGGTTTTCGGCGCAGCACAATATGTCCTTACAGTCTGCGTGTTTGAGACCCCCTCCCCCTCCATTTAATCTCTTCCTGCCACCCCCCCCCCCTCAGCTTTCAAAAAACCATAGGTGGTAGGCCCTACGCTAATAACAATGTCCTAAAACGTGACATAAAATGTGCGGATGAAAAAAAACAACAACACCGATTCAGAAGTCTGATGAATTCGCTGCAGAATTTAATAATAATAATAAAAATAAAGGTTATAAATATGACACTGACGTTCTTGAGATATACTGTCTTGCTGACAGTCACTGAGCTAGGCGATTTGTGTGCATGACATACGTGCATCACACAGCCTCATCTTGAATAAATAGGACATATTGTATTTTTCCCCGAGCGGTTACTTGAACTAATGAAAATCAGCAATCAACATCACTTTAAAAAGAATCTATATACAAATGCAAGACTTTGAAGACTCGCGCAAAGGGGGTGGTGGTGGACACACCCAGGTCAAAATAGCCTTTCTATATCCGAAGACTTGCCTGTAACTTTTTTTTTGGGGGGGGGGGGCTAAAACCAAAACCTGCTAGTCCTGCGGTTAGTACCGGTACCCGAAAATTGTCTTAATGATGACCCGGGTTCTAGTCCTGCCGACGTCCAATCTGTAGGCCTTACCACCCAAAGGCCAAGGGCGTTGTAGTCTGTAAACGTATAAGACAACAATTTAGCATTCAAAAATATTTAACTGAATTGAACTATTGCGGAAGAGTAGGTGATGGCATATAGCTTTATGTAGGTCCTGAAGACATGCAGATATATCTCTGAATTACATAGCGGAAGAGTAGGTTATGAAGACATGTAGCTCTGTGTAAGTCGTGAAGACATGTGTGTAAGTCGTGAAGACATGTGTGTAAGTCGTGAAGACATGTAGCTCTGTGTAGGTCATGAAGACATATAGCTCTGTGTAGGTCGTGAAGACATATAGCTCAATCTCTGACTTAATGTTTTCCACCTGGCCTAACCCACGCACATTTCTGTGTGTACGTGTTATTGACTTACTTTTTATACTTGTAGTCACTGAACGCTCGAACAGTCACGCGATACAATCTATTTTTAAAAAAAAAAGCCACTTGTGGAATGTAGAAATTTCAAACAACTCCCCAACCCCAAAACACCCTGCCCCTTTATCGCTCGCTCAATTATATTTACACGACCTCTGCATATTCCTACAGTGACCCCGGATAGTGTTGTATATAATATATATATAAATATATATATACTTCACCCATTCACTGCGCTGCACATTTCAAGGGTTCTCAAATGGGCAGAGATTGATATAGAAGACTGGTGTAAGTCTATAAGTTAAGAACTATAGTAGCGATTTAAACTTGCGCCAATATCGTTCTTAGCAGGAAGAACAAATGCATATAAATACTCCCCCCCCCGCCCCGATTGGCATCCAAACCAGGAAAAACAGTAACTTAAAACATCATTTAAAACACTCATAAAAATGTAGGATTAGTCTCAGACCCGCGGATATGCGAAGGACGCAATAATTTAACAATCTTATGTATAGAAGGAGCATCTGTAACATATTTGAGGATAAGAAAATAAGATAAAAGACGAAAAAAAACGTATGGTTTAGTGTTCAGTTGACAATTTTTTTATTATCTTCCAGATTACAACTTATGTGTCATAATTTAGGTATGGCCCCATAGAAAGGGGCGAATTCAAAAGAATCTGATTTTGACCTTGCGTTGTGTGCGTCGGCAGACATGTCAACACGGTTGGGGGGGATGCGGGGCTAGGAAGGCGCATCAATATTGACCAATCCCGTTGTAGGTTAAAAGGTGGGGTTGGGGGGGGGGGTTGGGGTGGGGGGGGGTATACTTTCTTTTCATTAGGCATAAGGCCAAGCATTCATATACTGTTCAAATAAATATTTGTGGCTATTGCTATGACAGTTACGACAACAAACTCTCATCGTGGAGAAAGTTGCCCTACTTTATAGACCGGCTAACAAGAAATAAGTAAACCCTCCCCTTTTGTTGTTGTTAGAAAAATGAAATATTCATACGCGGTTGTCGCTTAAAGTAAAGTAAAGAACTACTATTGATCAACACCGCCGGCGTTTTAAAAATAGACCCGCAAGGCTTATTTTCCAAGAGCTGTTGGCATTGGCAACACATCACTGAAACAAACCAGTTTTGCCAGGTTTTTCAGTTGACTAATGGTGTGCTGAGCGGGTGTACACTTTGCAAACATGTCTATATTTAGACTAGGCCTACATTTTTTTTGAAGAATTTAAAAAATCGTTGATTAAAGCAAAAAAAAAGTGCTTATAAAAGCGAATACTGGATTGCTTTTTAAAAACATTTGCTTATCGTTTGTTTACTTCTCTTATTGGCATGTCTACGCCTCGTCACGTGATATAAACGAGTGTGCAGCCAAACATTAAAAAAAAAAGAAAAACACTGACCAAAGTTTTCCTGCCTCTTTCTGGATGTAAACATACAATTATCACGTGACGTTCATGCCGAAAATAGCTCGGATAAACTGGTCCGTTTTGCCCGTCTAGTGAAAATAGGACTAGTTAAAAAAAACAACGAAGTTTTCTTTGCTTCACGTTTAACACACAGTCCTAGACTTAGACCAAGGTCTGCCTGACCTAACAGCATACTATAGACTATTCAAATTATATTGGCCCAACAGCAGAATCTTGGACCAATTCAGTTCATACACCACTAAGAGTTTCATAAAATTTCAACGCCATCCAGCAAGACCTCATTGATTGAGTCTTAGGAGTCTTAGGGTTAATACATGTGGCCTTGGCCTTTAATATCCCTATAGCTGATATAGCAGCACTGCGCCAGTATATACATAAGGGATGGGATTGTATGGTCATAATGATGCCCAGAAACTTGTCAGATAGTGGTTATTGGTTATAGACTTGGGGATGTCTGCATTTCCCTTAAAGAAATCTGAGCATTGACATATGATGATAATATAAGGTGAAGACCCACTTTAATTAAGACCCACTTAACGGTAGACAACCCTAACTGTCTGATGACCTAACTGCCAGATGACCTAACTGCCAGATGACCTAACTGCCAGATGACCTAACTGCCACATGACCTAACTGCCAGATACATAGCTGTCAGACAACCTTACTGCCAGATGACATAGCTGCCAGATGACATAGCTGCCAGACACATAATTGCCAGATGATGATACTCACAGATGACCTTTACTGCCAGATGACACAACTGCTATACGACACTACAGACAGGTGATTCAACTGCCAGATGACAGAGTTCCATATAATTGTTACTATTTATTATATAGTTCTAACCAGCTATTTCATGTCTTACTAATGCAAATTATATGTTTCTTCTATTTGACAGCCATAGAAAATGAGTGACCACAAAGACGAGAAAAAACACAAGGACGAGAAACACAAAGACGAGAAACATAAAGACGAGAAGAAGAAAGACGACAAGCACAAGGACGACAAACATAAGGACCACAAGGACGACAAACACAAGGACGAAAAGCACAAGGACGAAAAGAAGAAGGATGACAAGAAGAAGGACTCTGACGATGAAAAGAAGAAGAAAGATAAAAAACACTAACTACCTCTGCCTCGGCTTGTGGGTGCCACTCCGTGTACGCTCCTGTGTGTAAATGTCGCTGCGGTTGAAGGGCGTGGACCGCCACGCTTACTGTACATTGTCTTCAACCTCTGTTTCTGTTTATTTTTTCGTAACTTTTTTTTTTATCACAACTGATCCATTGATCAATTGACCGCTTATTGGCTGTAGATCAGTTTGAACTTTTTTTCCCTACATTATTATAAATATTTATATATTTGTTACAACATCCTATGGTTATATATATTTATATTTATCTATATCTCTAAATCTCAGCATCTTTATTTATAATTTTTTAAAAATAATAAATAACTCATCTATGCTGTAGATTGTTTCAAAATAAATTAATAACAAAAGGCTATTCTTAAATGGATTAGGCTATAGATAGAGCTAACAAAATCTAGCTATATACTCTATATTGTTAATATAGTTAGAATGAAATAAGCTATTTACATAAATTCATGATAACAAGTCTCTACCTCTGCTTAAAAGGTTTAGACTAAGTTCGAACATCTTAAGAAATGACCACTTGTTGTGAAGGATAATAATTGTTTTCAATATGCCTGACATTATATTTACATAAATGTCTTTCTAAATAAAAACAGATCATGTTTTTGACGAAGGAAAAAAAAAACATATTGTGATGTTTCTACTTTTTAAGATCAGTTGATCCACATTTTTTATATCACTGGATATTATACTTTATCTGTTTATATTTACACATTTTGTTTCATTCCTTTTCGACCTAAATATTTTTTATAAGTGGAAATAAAATTAGAAAACAAAAACTATGTTCTATTAGTGGAGTTCACTTTTTTTTAAAATATTTAAATGTTTGTGTTAGTAGTTTGATTCAGTATATGATTCTTATTTGATTGGCTATGATTGATTGAAGATATGTGTGTTTGATGGATGATTTAAAATAATTATGTTAATGTTATTTTAATAGGTAGGACCTTTAATATTAGATACAAAGGTTAAAGTCACAAGGCAGCTATAACTTGTATTTATGAGAAAAACTCAAGTTTTTGATGAGGAAAAGAGGGGGGGGGCGATTAAATTTAATGCCTCAGGGGGGGCGAGTGGTCTTAATGGTTCTACAATCATAATCTGATTATAAAAGTGATAGTAGCAAGTGCTACTTACCTATTCCTTTTATCATTTTTCAACCAATCAAAACTATTACATTGTCATGTAGTTGTGACTTGTAGTGCCATCCTCCAGTACATAACGTAAAGGGGAGGGGGATTAACCTCACCTAGTACTCCTCCCCTTATCATTTTAGGAAGGCCTTCATTTAGTAAAACTTTATTTACTAATGAGTTGTTTATTTTCATGGGCACAGCAAAAGTAGGAAATATAGCGATGAACTTGCACAGGTAGAGATATTATTGCGTTGCCCCTGCGAATAGAGAAATATTGTCATAGCACTGCATGAAGATAATTTGTGTGGGTGTGGAGTTGAAGAAAAAAGGAATATTGCAGATTTCTGTAGGTAAAGAAATATTGCACGTAACCTTATACAAAGAAACTAATTGCGACTTGTATGAGATTGCAGCCCCTAACAACTAACAGATTCAGATGTAGATACACATAGAATAGAGAACTCGTGGAGGTCTTGCAGAGGTAAAGAGAAGCGTGAAATGGCTCCAGCAGAGGATGTCAGACAGACACAATAGTGGCTGACTGAGAATAACAGCTGATCAAATAATACAGCAATGCAACTAAAATTAATTACTTACCTTTTTTTCATTTATTATTGTTTTATAGCACTTATAAATCAGTATATATGTAAAAAAAAAAAAAAAAAATTAACCTTACATTTTTAAACTAACAGTAGTTTGAGGTGGAGAGGGTGGGGCTGCATGGGGCGCTGAAGGGATGTGGGAGCAAGGAGGACCGTAAGAAAGTACCGGTACTGTAAGTAATCTAGTCATCTCTACTATTTTAATGGCGGTAGTAATAAAGTAAATAAAAGAAATAAGAATGTAATTGGTTGTTTCACTATTTATTTTAGTGTCGTTGTAACGTAAACATGTAAAAAAATTGTTTCTTTATACAGGGTTAAACTCTTAACTTGAAACTCAAGGGAGATAATAAATCCGTTGATCCTTGTACAAATATTTCTTGGAGACGTTTCTAAATATTTTAAACAGATTCGTACATATGTTATATCACATATACGTATTGTCACTGTAATGTAAATTATTTTTTTGTTAACACATGGCTGAAGTAATTTTGTAAACATTTTTTTTTTAAAATACCGGTACGCGTACAATCTACTTGCTGACAAATCCAATTGTTCTGGAACGAGAAAGAATAGAGATGGTATTCAGTCTAAGGTAGATAACTCTACAAATATTTGCAAAATTAAACCTTTTTAGCTTTTGCGTCCCTTGAAAAAAATAATATCACTGCGTCTTTTTTTAAAATAATATTAGTTAAAATTTAAAAAAATAAATAAATTGCTAAATGTTTAGACAAAGTATGACTTACATAGACTATATATTGTCTATAATGATTCACACAAGCATTACGGTTTGAAGTTGCCTGAACCAACTTAGGGGGAGGTCGAGGGAGGTTACTGTGATCAAAATAAGCAACAATGACCCTAAAAAGGAAAAGGAAGGAAAGGTTGCTGAATAAAACATACTCCTATCCACACCTATCCACAAATCCACATATCTCTCCATCTCTCCACCGCTCCAGATATACAACTATCCCCCTACCATCCATTCACCTAGCCTCTACCAACTTGCGATTTAACGGTCGATCAAATCGCCATAGTGTGGGAGCTTAGGTTTTTGTTAACCGCCCCTGACTGAATTAATGAGGATTAGTTGGAGACCAGTGGTGGGTGATACCCCCCCAACACACCTATAATGAGGATTAGTTGGAGACCAATCATAAATGATACCCTCCCCCCCAAACACACCTATAATGAGGATGGGTTGGAGACCAATCATGAATGATACCCCCCCCCCCAACACACCTATAATGAGGATTAGTTGGAGACCAATCATGAATAATACACACCCCCCCAACACATCTATAATGAGAATTAGTTGGAAGCCAATGGTGGGTGATACCCCCCCCCCCAACACACCTATAATGAGGATTAGTTGGAGACCAGTGGTGAATGATACCCCCCCCCCCCCAACACACCTTTGTGCCACGGTGGCCGAGCTGCTGTGCGTTCGGCTGGCGTACCGAAGGTCCTGGGTTCAAATCTACAGTGATGGCTAAGAGGGTGTCCCTCAGCCTACCTGTCTCTGATGACTTTATTTGGGGGATAAAGTAAAGGCGGCTGGGCATTGTACTGGCCACACAATCCAATACAATGCAGTGGCCACATAAACTGGTGAACGCTGCTTCAACGGCCCTATGATCAGTTTGATCGGATACTCCCTCCCCCCCCCCCCGGGTCCACTACCTCCCCCCCCCTCCCCTTCTCACCATATCTTCCGCTTGTCATGATACAGGTGTCCGTAGCTTCCAAATCACAAAACAATTGAACATGAGTAAAGCGTTCACACCGAGCGGACGCCACCTGGCGGGTATGAGACACAGATCGGAACAGTGGATCCTAAACCCCTCTTGCTCCTCCAGGATCACCCTACAATCACGACCAACTTAATTACGTCACTCTTGTTACAACGACTCGCACATCTTCAGTGCTAGGGGAGACAAGTGATGTATTATTTTCATCGCAGGCAAGTCACGGGAAATAACTGCTGCTTGAAATTATAGTTACTTATACATTATAGTGATACAATTTAGGTTTTAATACAAATATTTTGTTTGTGTAGTTAAAGTGGTTTAGGTAGTTTCAATATAAATACAAATCTTTTGAAAACAAAATGTAGGAACCGTTGGTAATAAGTGTTATTAATGCATTTCCTACATTAATGGCTGGTCATAATTCTGTATATTAAGACATTCACCTAGTGACCTAGTGTTATTGATTATGACACACACACGCATCAACACAGACTAGCACATACATACTTATAATTACAAATCTATCTATCTCACTATCTCTCTTTCTCTCTCTCTATTTTTCTCTCTCTCTCTGTCTCTCCCTATCTCTCTATCTCTATCTATCTATATGCCTATCAGTCTGTTCTTCGATCCATCTGTCTGTCTGCCTTTCTCTCCATTAGTCCGTCTGTCGATCATTCTGTCTGCCCAACAGTCATTCTGTCCATCTGTCTGACTCAATAGCTGATCATAGCGTTTGGGCATGGAATTGGTTGCCTGGGCAAGCCAGGAAAACCAGAAACTTAACATCATTTAAAACATTTATAAAAATGCAAGACTAGACTAGGACCACGGATGAGCGTAGGACGCAATCATCTTCTTAATAGAAGGAGCGTCTGTAATAAAAAAGATATATAAGATAAGAGTTTGAGCAAAAAGTTTTCTCAAACCCAAAACGAAACAAAATGTGAATGTGTTTTTTTATTAAATTATTTCCCCTTAAACTCCTGCCAACTATAGTGTTTAATGAACTATAGCCCCTCGTAATCATCTGACAGGGGCGGTAAGCAGAAAGTCTTCTTTCCAGACTTAGAGCAGACGCATGTTCTTATCTACCAGATATATCATCTTTACATGCTTCTCCATGTTGTCGCCACACAGATCTGCCAGTTGATCAAATTTCTTGATTATAAAAACTCGATACAAGGCCAGCTAGATAAACCACACCCTAGAAGTTCTCGTTGGACCTGATTCTATTTATAACCAAGTTAAGGGGGGGGGGGGGGGAAGGGGGGGGATAGATAAACACCCACAGGCGTAAATTAATATGATCTGACTTTTTTCCAGTATAAATTTCTTTTTGCATGCATGCAGATGACGTCTCTACCAACTTTATGGAATGCGTCACAAATTGCCCCTCATGTTGAAAAATGGGGGTGTTTGCAAAATTACGAGGCTATTGGCACACTAAGAGATTACGTGGGAAAAAAAAGGGGAGGGTGTCGGAAAGACTATTTGCACGTTTATATGACTATTTTTACACTATACGAATATGTGTACATTGCTTGACCGGATCTACGCCTTTTTTTTAACGCCTTGAGAATTAATAGTGGATTTTACCGACTGACTGGCGAAATCCTTGGAGGGCTTATTTTCCACTTCCCATCATCCTTTTTAGTTGAAACATTGGCACATAGATGTGTTGACGATGACATTACATTCCGACACATGTTAAGGGCCATTTTGTTGTGTTTTTTTAAAATCTTAATTGAAATCACCCGACAGAAAAAAAAAATGTCATTATTTTAAAATTCTTTTAAAAAGTAAATTTGCTTTTGTTTGTTCATTTCTTTGTGGGTGGCGAAGGGCATTCGGAAGTCTTATTCATTGAAATCTGCCCCAGTTGAAGAAAAAAATTGATCTACCTCTCGGTAACCCCCCCCCCCCCCCCCAACTCCCCCTTCCTTCCATCGACTGGTTTATAAAAAAATATGATTAAAAATACCACACTACAAAACATAAAACAACGGGCACTTCAAAAGAAATAGTTTTGTGTAGTGGAGACAGAAGTAGGTCAGTGAAATAATGCAGAGCAGTTGTACACACACAAACACAGACACGCACATGTTCACTGAGGGAGACAGAGGGGGGGGGGAAAGCACCTACAAACCTGACACTTGCGACACCTTATACAAACAAGGAAATATAAGTGAGTGCGAGAGAAGGCGACAGAAATAAACATTCTAGGATGGAGAGAAGGTGACAGAAATAAACATTCTAGGATGGAGAGAAGGTGACAGAAATAAACATTCTAGGATGGAGAGAAGGTGACAGAAATAAACATTCTAGGATGGAGAGAAGGTGACAGAAATAAACATTCTAGGATGGAGAGAAGGTGACAGAAATAAACATTCTAGGATGGAGAGAAGGTGGCAGAAATAAACATTCTAGGATGGAGAGAAGGTGACAGAAATAAACATTCTAGGATGGAGAGAAGGTGACAGAAATAAACATTCTAGGATGGAGAGAAGGTGACAGAAATAAACATTCTAGGATGGAGAGAAGGTGACAGAAATAAACATTCTAGGATGGAGAGAAGGTGACAGAAATAAACATTCTAGGATGGAGAGAAGGTGACAGAAATAAACATTCTAGGATGGAGAGAAGGTGACAGAAATAAACATTCTAGGATGGAGAGAAGGTGACAGAAATAAACATTCTAGGATGGAGAGAAGGTGGCAGAAATAAACATTCTAGGATGGAGAGAAGGTGACAGAAATAAACATTCTAGGATGGAGAGAAGGTGACAAAAATAAACATTCTAGGATGGAGAGAAGGTGACAGAAATAAACATTCTAGGATGGAGAGAAGGTGGCAGAAATAAACATTCTAGGATGGAGAGAAGGTGACAAAAATAAACATTCTAGGATGGAGAGAAGGTGACAGAAATAAACATTCTAGGATGAGAGAAGGTGACAAAAATAAACACTCTAGGATGGAGAGAAGGTGGCAGAAATAAACATTCTAGGATGGAGAGAAGGTGGTAGAAATAAACATTCTAGGATGAGAGAAGGTGACAGAAATAAACATTCTAGGATGGAGAGAAGGTGACAGAAATAAACATTCTAGGATGGAGAGAAGGTGGCAGAAATAAACATTCTAGGATGGAGAGAAGGTGGTAGAAATAAACATTCTAGGATGGAGAGAAGGTGGCAGAAATAAACATTCTAGGATGGAGAGAAGGTGGCAGAAATAAGCATTCTAGGATGGAGAGAAGGTGGCAGAAATAAACATTCTAGGATGGAGAGAAGGTGGTAGAAATAAACATTCTAGGATGGAGAGAAGGTGGCAGAAATAAACATTCTAGGATGGAGAGAAGGTGACAGAAATAAACATTCTAGGATGGAGAGAAGGTGGTAGAAATAAACATTCTAGGATGAGAGAAGGTGACAAAAATAAACATTCTAGGATGGAGAGAAGGTGGCAGAAAAAAACATTCTAGGATGGAGAGAAGGTGGCAGAAATAAACATTCTAGGATGGAGAGAAGGTGGTAGAAATAAACATTCTAGGATGGAGAGAAGGTGACAGAAATAAACATTCTAGGATGAGAGAAGGTGACAGAAATAAACATTCTAGGATGGAGAGAAGGTGACAGAAATAAACATTCTAGGATGGAGAGAAGGTGGCAGAAATAAACATTCTAGGATGGAGAGAAGGTGGTAGAAATAAACATTCTAGGATGGAGAGAAGGTGGCAGAAATAAACATTCTAGGATGGAGAGAAGGTGACAGAAATAAACATTCTAGGATGGAGAGAAGGTGGTAGAAATAAACATTCTAGGATGGAGAGAAGGTGGTAGAAATAAACATTCTAGGATGGAGAGAAGGTGGCAGAAATAAACATTCTAGGATGGAGAGAAGGTGGTAGAAATAAACATTCTAGTTATGGAGAGAAGGTGGGGAGACAGAGAGAAAGAGAATGTCTCTATCTATAATGTTACGACAATCTAAGGATGAATTTTAGATACTGTGTTGAGAAATCAACATTTCCAAAGTCTATATTAACTCTATAATGCAAGATGTGTCCGGCTGTAACGAGCACAATATGACACATTAATCTACAATAATGACTTCGGTTCCCTTTATTGATTTGTTATTCGGACAATTATTTGGTAGACTCTTGGATGTCTACAAGATTATAAACTAGGATAGGTCACAATAGGTGTAAACATGGTTAGATCTATGTTACTATAGCGTAGATTGGGATATGTTGTGGAGGGAGCAAAGGTAAGACATTTATCTATCGATCTATCTATCTGTTTACTGTCTGACCGTCTATCTATCTAATATATCTATCCATCCATTTTAAACATACACATGTATTGTATATAAAACAGAATACAAGAAGTTCGAATGTAAACAGGAAAAATAAGAGGGAGACAGAGAGAGAGAGAGAGAGAGGGTAAATGAAATGGGCTTGGGATGAGTCAATCTCAAATACTTATAAAAATGTAATCTTTATTGCAGAACTGTAAGACCAACTATGTCTTCGTAACATTGAGAGGCACACCTCGACTAGGGGATAAAAAACAACAACTCCTGACTTCGACCATTCTTGGCTGCGATGGATAGCTGTGCGGTTGCACACCTAAGGGCGGCATAGACTGAGTCATCTTTGACACCAGGTGGCGCTGCTGAATTTAATCAATGACCTAAATATTTATTATTTACTTCCTACAAACTACAACACATAATACGTTTCTTGAAGTGCGAATATATCATACATAAATAAATATATTCAAGTATAAATATATAAGTAAAGTACTCGTCGGACCGAATTGATCCTTAGGGCCTTTGAAGCAGCGTTCATCAGTTTCTGTGGCCAAGTCATACTATGGGATTGTGTGCCAAGCACAATACCCAGCCGCCTTTACTTTAACTTAACTAAAGTCAGGTAGCCTATCCACCAGAGCTGGGTAGACTCAGGGACACCCTCCAGACTCCAGACCCGAGAACAATTCCTAGCCTTCATCAGAATTCGAACCTAGGACTTTCGCTACGGCATCCGAACGTGCTGCCGCTCGTCCACCGTGTTCCCTTTATATATAAATATATAATATATTATTTAAAAAAAATCGTCTTATGTAATGCTAAAGGTGAGATCAAAGCGAAAGCATAGGTATAACTTTGCATATCGACACAATTACGCTCATTGTGACTATGGACTAACAGAATTACTAATTTACAAACAAAAATATTTCACGAGATTCCAGATCAGTCATTATACGTATAAAAATGTAATTTAATATCTACACCAGTTGTCCTGGCTGCAAGAAATCTAACACATTTTACAATGCCTGTTTTAACACAATCCTTGATTATAAAATCCAACTTTACATTCCTAAGATATCGTTTTTCTGAACGAGAATGAGATTTACTCCGTTTGGACGACAGTGTTTTAATGTATAACCAAACTATAACAAATGTATTACTAATGTATATCAAATGTATAACACATATATAACACATATATAACACGTATATAACACATATAAATAAATATATAACAAATGTATAATAAACATATTATAACAAATATATAACAAATATATATCAAATGCTTGCAGTCTAACTATCTATATATCTAATCATATGTCTATGTATCTAGTTATCTATCTATCTATCTAATTATCTATCTATCCGTCTTGTAATCTATCTTAGTTATATATCTAGATATCTATCTAACCAACAATCTATGCATCTAATTACATGCTCGTCATCAGCCAGTTCTCCAGGCCTGAAACTATCCCTACACCCTCCCTCCCCCTCTCGACCCACCCACCCACCCACCCGCCACTCCTTATCTTTCTGTTTATCCCACTAGCACTACGTACTACACCAACCACTTGGCCAATAGTCTTCATTCAACGTAAGCACCGAGTCTGCCTGACACATTTTTTAAAAACTCCCAGCTGCTTGCTCAAGTAGGTTATATTTTATACAGGTAAGTGAGTGGTTAGTAAATAACGTAGATGTAACATCTTTTTATTTCGTCAACACAAGAAAGAAAGTATGTATTTCCGACTGTTTTTGTTATTTTCTTAATGTGTTTATAATGGAAATAATGTATTTATTCAACGATTTAACTTGTTATTGTATAATGTTTGATGAGTGCCATCCCCGCCCCCCCCCCATCCCCATTGCTTATGTTGATATACATATTACGCTTTGCAAGCTGTTCTTTATGCAGTAATGGTCATGATTCATGATACTTGAGGACTGACGGTATGGGACAGATGTTAAGGTAGAAGTAGTAATGTCGGCGATGTGATGCACTCGTTAACGTGGAGACAGTGTTGTCGATTACATTACATTGTATTAATAACTACCTCCGTCGTGCGTATATATGTATTTACTGCTGTACATTACCTTTATACCCACCTATCTATGTACACAACTACCATCTAGTTGCTTGTATACTTACACACCTACCTTGCTAGTTAGACACCCACTCAATTACCTACCTACTTACATATTTCCCTTCTTTATTGCCTCTCTCATTCACCCTAACCCTATCTATATGCCTACCTACCTACCTTCAACCTGTCTACTCACCTTCTCCAACCCTACCTACCTACCTACCTACATATTTACCAAACTACCTACATGGCTACATATATAGCTACCTACATACATACCTACTTGCTAACCTACTGACCCACCCAGTTACTATCCTACCCACATACACACATACATTGCTATACGCCCACAAAAACTCTCGCTTTAGCTGTCTGTTAGGTGCAACACGGACCCGCTCCAACCAAAAGAGAAGGGGATCAGCTTGTGCTATCAAATCTTATCTTATGCATTACAGACGCTCCTTCTATAAAGAAGATTATTGCGTCCTACGCGCATCCGTGGTCCGAGTCTAGTCTTGCATTTTTATTAATGTTTTAAATGATGTTAGGTTACTGGTTTTCCTGGTATGTTCAGGCAACCCATTCCATGCCCGAATGCCACTCGGGAAGAAAGAGTACTTATATGCATTTGTTCTCGCATAAGGGACAAGGAAAATGTTTCTGTCTTTATGTTTATCTGAGCTTTGCAACAGGTTGCTATTGGGTTGTATTTCCAAATTAGAGTTTAATGCCTTATGTATTATTACTACTTTACTCTTTGCCCTTCTGTCCTCTAGTGATTCTAGGTTTAGTGATTTGACTAATGGTGTTACTCTTGTTAATTGGGAATATTCACTAGTTGTGAACCTTGCAGCTCTTTTTTTTAATTTGTTCTAATTTTTTAATGTTTTCTTTAGTTGATGGGTCCCATACAGATCCTGCATATTCTAGTATAGGCCTAACTAATGTTTGCTTAAGCTCTTGTTTGCTAATAAAAGAATTAAAAAAACTTATCTTGGTAGCCTACGTAAGCACGTTCAGTCATTGATAATAAACAGTCATTGTTTACCCTTAATGTATTTGTAATGTGCGAAGTTGTTTTTTTATGACACGATTAAGACGTAGATTGAAGAAACCAAAGTCTCGCGTTCTATTTATAGCCGAAGGGAGAGAACTCAATATACATTTAACCAATCAACAACAATGGGTTGCTGGCCATAGTTTGTTTGTGTGAAGAATTTGTCCAACGCGCAGTGGTGGCTATTCGATACCGAAAAAACACTAGATCTATGTTGAATGCTAAGTTAATATCATAGAAAATTTGAGATCGGAAGCTAAATATTTGATTGTAGATCTACACCCTCTCTCTTCCTCTCTCTCCGATTCGTTCTTGAATATATTATTACACAAATAAAGCTTTTACCAAACAAAGAGAATCGCCTTCCTAGAAGGTCTCGAATTGGTCAGGTCTATTTATAGAATGTACACAAACCATTCATCTCTATGTATAGATCGCATGTAGGATGTATATATAAATAATTATATAGCATTGATGCAAACATAAATATATATATTTGGTGAACACACTATCACGTGACAAATACTGGAACTCATAAACATAATATATGAGTAGAAGTTACTTTCATTAGGTGTGTTTATTAAACATTGGTAGTAGACCAATTTTCATTATATTATTGGATAGAGGGCGCTTGGAGGTATGTCTATAAAAAAGTTATGCTTTTACTTATGCCAACTTACTAGTACAGTGTCATTGTTTACAACTATTGTGGATCTTGTAGTACTTATAGTAGTCTCATTGGACCAATATTGGGCCAATATAATGTGCTGTTGTGTAACATTAACCACCCAATCTCCTGTAAACAATAGAGCTGGGATACACTAAGTTTGCACAATTACGCATTAATGTATCTGCTGGGACATGGTGAACTCCGGTTTGAACCTAGGAAAAAATAAAACAACCCTATATGCCGTTTTCCCAAGTCTGTGATGCGTCAAAAGTTTACACAGTTTAGGAAAGTAACGGCGGCTATGAATTGTGTTGGCCAAACGAACCACTTGTATACCGTGACCCACCGATTAACCATGGTATGAAAATGAAACGTTACCGAAATAGAAACCGATCACCTTAAAAACTAGTAACAACCACACTCTTCCATTAGCCCTGCACTACATTTTAAGATCAATTTGTATGATTTCATCTTACATATAGTTTATTATCATTTTTATTTCCTCAGATATATTTTTGATTATTCTGGTTTGCTTAAATAGCTTAGGAAACGAAAAACAAACAAACAAACAAACAAACATATTGTCAAGTAAAATAAAGTTGAATGAACAAGGAATAGGATACTCAAGTTTTTTTTAAAAATCAGGAACGATAACTCATAGATTAAAATCACCCACAACAAGGCAGGATGAGTTTTCTGCGCTTCTTCAGACGGAAGAAAGACTCTAGCGGGACGAAAGATTCGGATGGGAAGAAAAAAGACAAGAAGAAGCAAAAAGGCAACAGCAAGACAGAGGCGCCAATCCAAATACCGGAACTGACACAAGAAACCAGAAAACTACTTTACGCCGCAGGTAAGGGAGACAACTGGAAGAAACTGACACAAAAAAAAGTTAGTAATAGATAAATATATAGATGCATAGATGGCTAGACTAATAGAGCTAGATCTAGAATATTATACGTTTGTTGGATGGACAGATATATTAATAGATGGGCAGATATATTGATAGATGGTTAGACAAGAAAATAGATAAAAAGGCCTTTAACGAAAATGGATATCTGGTGGATGGATGGGCGGATAGAAATACAGATAGATAGATTAATTGAAAGAAGATGGATATGAGAGCAATGGAGTATGTATATATGGATAGAAAAGACATAGATGAATGTCTGCATTGATATATTGGAATTGATAGATGGATAGAAATATAGATAGACAAATTGATAGAGTGATAGAAATATGGACAGATAATTGGGTAAAATTTAGATATAATTATAGATAGTAGATAGAAATATAGATAGATAGAGAGAGATAGGGGGTAGATGTTTAGATATATTGATTTATAGATTGATAGAAATACAGATAGATTGATAGCAAGATTGATTGATTGATAGACAAATAGAAGATTCACGTTTGGATGGATGGGTGGGTAAAAAAAGATAGAGAGGCAATGGTAACCCTGGGATCAGCTTAGCGGATCTGATCTAATGTGCCAACGGATGAGAATGGCCAACATAAGGTGGGGAAAGGAAATGGCGGGGTGGAGGATTAGAGTGATGAATCTCAAAGTAGTTGTGAGGTCTTCTATTTAAAAATTGACATCTGCACTGCAATGAAGAAAAGAAGTTCCCAAAGTAGCACAACTCACTTTCTCACTTTTGTTGTTTCAACACCACCAGAGTTCCGGTCCCTGGGTGACGTCAACAAAGACAACTCTCTGACGAAAGAAGAGTTCACAAGGCTGATGATGTTACTGGGTTATCCCCAAGGAATCCCTATGATTGAGGTGAGTTCACTAATTGGCTGATTCACCAGAACCTGTTTCTTCCCCAGCTCCCACCCCCACCCATCAAGCCTGTCTAAAAGGTCCTGATCTTCAGATGTACTGCATGCCCTTTTATGGACACTTACAAAAACACGTTTATATATTCAACAATCCTGCAGAAATCGTAACATCTGCCATGGATTTCTAAATAGTAGGGTATCTTGCCACAATAATGGAACATTTTCTTTACTATAAAACATCAAGTAAATTCTCAATTCCCCCCCCCCCTCACAGACACACACCTTTTTTCATATTACATTAACATAAATACCCTCATTTATAACTTTTGAAAAATAAAAACAAAACAGAAAACCAGACTAGAAATCCCATTGAGCTGTGAGCTAAAACTCTCAAGGTTGAGCCTAGAGTGGCTAAGTACCAAAAGAAATCAATGGAAATAAGGTTTATCGTTCTTTATCTAAAATATATTTTTTTTTTTAAATGTCTGGCAAAGTATGAGCCTAAATCGTCTAATTCTAAATTGTGATTTAAGAGATTGTTCATAAGCCAGCAATCTACAGATAAATGGGCTTAGTATTAAAATTTGTATCAGAAAATGTGTTGTTTTAATTATTGAGAAGTGTAAGCTTAGTCGTAACATCTGCTAGATCTAGACCTATACTCTCCAATCTAGACTCTACAGCTATTTCTTGTAAGTCCATTAAGACTGTAGAATCTTAATTGGTTTCTGTGACCTACTTAAGCACAAGGCCACACAACTACATTCCACACTGAAGGCCATTCTCTAACATTGTTGTTATTTAAAAATAAACAATAGCTTCACGTTTTTGTAAATGTCTGGGCATGATAATGTTTTTAAACAAAATAAATTATGTGTTGATTGTTGTTGTTTTTTGCGTTAAGGGTGTTTTCCTATTTGTGGACTAATCGTGGGTTGTCATTAGAAATGTATTTTCGGTTTCAACCATATCAAGACAAAACAGATAAAGAAATAAATCAATAGCCCTGACATTGACTAGAAGGAAACAAATTAAGTGGTTGCAATAGGAAAAACACACCTGGTAGCGCTACCTAAGCTAATATGTGCATTAACTTTATTACCGTTAGCTGTTGTTGTTATAAAATATATTCATAGATTATTTTTCATTCTAGAAATGTCCACTGCGGTTGAGAAATTGTACGTTCGCAAAAGCTTCGTTTTAATGTATTTACCGACATAAGAAGGTCACAGGTCAAGGTTGTATCTGTCTAGCTTGTGGCTCGTCACGTTGTTTATTGTTTTCAGAACACATTTATTTCGTTATAAACAACCAAAAACAATGGCTATTGTGATTGGTAGATCTGGTTTATAGCGTTCGTTATAGGATGCCATAAGAAGAACACAATACCCTGACTGATGAAAAAAAAAAGGTTAACCCTTCCCGTACCGACCTACTTCTATCTATGCTGCCTTCAGTTCCGCTATATACGCGCTCGGGACTGTAAGGGTTAAGATAAAAAGATACTCCGCAGACTGATTGAAAGACAAATGTAGAGACGGGTAGAGACTGAGAGCTCAATATGATGATGTCTGCTACTCACTCGCATTACCTACATATCTACCTACTAATCTACCTACCTATCTTCATACCTTCCTCCCTAACTACGTATCTTGGCCTGCCTATTTACCTACATAACTATCTACACACCTACTTACCTACCCAACTATTATCTATATATCTAACTATATATCCATTTAATCATATATCTACTTACATATCTGCCTACCTACCTACCCACATACCTACCTACATATATGCATACCTACCTACCTACATAATACATACCTACATACCTTTGTATCTATTTATCTATCAATCTATCTATCAATGTATTTATGTATATATTCAACAGCATGCCTATGTTTCACAGCACTCTATGTTTTTACGTTTGTGTAACAGGTTTAGTATGTATTTTTTTATTTCAGAAAATCTGGAAAGATAAAGGAATGGAAGACGGTTCCAGCATGACTTTGGACCAGTACATAAACTTGATGCTTGATAACAGCATCAGCTCAGAGTGAGTACTTGATGTGTGTGTACATTGTACAAAGATGTTGTTATGTACACAATTGGTGGTTTGACTCAAGCGTTTTTATCCATATGAACGTTGAACGTTGGCATTCATACAGGACACACAACCAAGGAATACATTATGCTAATGAGATTTTCTGCTTCCGTCAACTCGCCCGTAGCCAACCTACATTAGTTTATTTGCAGTAACAGGTGTCCACCGCGTGAATTCGATCCGGTATATCAAAGCGGCTCGGTATTGTGCTGGCCCTATAATCTCCTTGAGTGACGTGGCCACTGAACACTGCTCCACTGGCCCTATGGATCAATCTGGTCCGAGGGGATTACCTATTTATATCGTGGCTACCGGAACTGGATCAATTAGCTCCTACTTTATATACTTTATATAAATATATATATACTTTATAGACTATAGACCTCTATACTTTACGGTTAGGTATTGTTTTAGCTTGATATGGGAAGGGATACTACTGATGTTTTGGACTAAAAAAAAAGAGATTTATTTTATTCTCGCTTTTATTTACCGCTCTGTTAGCAGAAGAATTTTGTTGTGTTTTACGGCCAGGTGAAATGTCTGGGGAGATGTAACAAACAGACAAACAAGCACACACACATACACATACAGTTGACTCCATTACGTTTGATGACAGAATGACAGATCTATTCTGGATGTAGAGTTTATATCTTTAACCCTGTGAATTATAACATATAGATCTATATAATCGTAATTTTCTGTACATTGTGTAAATTATGAGACATTTAGATCTATATAATCGTAACTTTCTGTACATTGCGTGAATTATGAGACATTTAGATCTATATAATCGTAACTTTCTGTACATTGTGTGAATTATGAGACATAGATCTATATAATCGTAACTTTCTGTACATTGTGTGAATTATGAGACATAGATCTATATAATCGTAACTTTCTGTACATTGTGTGAATTATGAGACATTTAGATCTATAT
Source organism: Anisus vortex (assembly GCA_949126835.1). Classification (NCBI taxonomy): domain Eukaryota; kingdom Metazoa; phylum Mollusca; class Gastropoda; family Planorbidae; genus Anisus; species Anisus vortex. Next base: position 9,995,609 of record OX421505.1, on the reverse strand, counting down.
AATCGTAACTTTCTGTACATTGTGTGAATTATGAGACATAGATCTATATAATCGTAACTTTCTGTACATTGTGTGAATTATGAGACATAGATCTATATAATCGTAACTTTCTGTACATTGTGTGAATTATGAGACATAGATCTATATAATCGTAACTTTCTGTACATTGTGTGAATTATGAGACATAGATCTATATAATCGTAACTTTCTGTACATTGCGTGAATTATGAGACATATAGATCTATATAATCGTAACTTTATGTACATTGAATGCTGATTTAGTCAAATCTTCTTTAATTTTCCAGAACCGACTCTTGGAGAAAACTTTTTGCATGCTTTGACGCAGACGGAAATGCCATCGCCTCCAAGACCGAGGTGTTGAAAGGCCTGGAAAAAATCGGCCTCGACATCACACCGGAAATGCGCAAAAAGGTGGATCAGATGGACACCAATAAAGACGGCAAAATAAGCTACGAGGAGTTTCTCAAGGCCCAGCTCAAACAATAAGCTTTGATTTTGTTCAATCTTGGGTCCCGATTTAAAGTGCAAGGAAGCCGAGCCAATAAAGGAAATAATTTTAAATATGCATTTAAAGCTAAACTATATGCACCTAAGCTAGTGCAGCCCCCCCCCCCTCCAAAAAAAAAACAGTAGAAAAAAGTAGGCAAAAAAAGAAACTGATTTTATTTTTACATTTTTGGTTTGTTTTTATAAATGTATCATTTATAATGAAATGTATATATATATAATTATATACAAATACTTTGTACTTTTATAATGAGAGTTATCTTTATTTATACTTTGTATTATATTAACGCACATTATTACGTATACATTCTCATTCCTCAACACTCATAACAATTTCAATTTTGAATTTCTCCTATTAAAAAAAAAAATATATAAAAAAATTAAAATAATAGATCTACATCATAAAATAAAATTTAAATAAAGAAATTTTTTATTTTTTTAAATTTCATTTTTTTCTTTTGAGAAAGTCAGCACCCATTTTTATTCTATTTTAACTACCGGATAACCGGAAAGTGGTAACCCATATCGCCGACTTTATCCTCAAAATTGTCCTTTATATTTTTGTTTAACAATGAGCACTGCAAATATAGATTCAAATCTCAGTAGTTCAAACTTAAATGCAACCAACCTTTTCATAATCTAATCTTTATAATGAAAAGTTTAATTTAGTCAATGAACAGTGTCCATTCCTGTGCTCAATAAGTATTATTTGTTTTTATATATGTATATTAATATATTTATATAAGTTGTTCATACTTCTTACTGCAATCAGTTTTACACATTTCTTTTTGTACATTTCAATCTGCAATAAACATAAAATAATTAGCATTGTGAGTGTGTTGCTTCACTTGGTGGATAGCAATGACTTTGTTTAAAAATATAATTTTTGATTGTCTTTAATGTCTTTTTTGAATGAGTTGAGTGCTGTTATTGCCATTATGTGGCACGTTGGTCGAGCGGCAGCCTTTATAAACTTAGGTTTATCGCATCCTACCTTTAATATTATACGCAGTTAGAAGACTTCTCTTGTTAAGTGATTTCAATGATTTTAAAATTTGGTAGTAGCCTATTTCCACAGACTGCCGCTTGCTTTGATAGTTCTGCTATTTGATAACTTGAAACACTTAGTTTCGGAATTCACAATCGCACTAGGTCCTCTAGACATCCGGTTTAGTAATTCGCTATGATTTTCTCAATGGAAAATTAAGATTAAAATCGAAAGTTATATACAACGGAAGTCTTTTAATTGTGGAAGTTTAGGAAAAAACGCGCACGGAAGAAAACAAGTGTAAAGCTCTAAAAATAAAGCAATCGAGCCATCTCGCTTTGGTATTTTCATAGACTATAATAAGATGGACCGCTTGCTCTAATTTTAAGGCTTATATGTACTTTTTTTTTCCGTGCGCAACCAATAAGGCTGTCTTAAATTACTTCTACGCACTTCCTTGTTTCTTAAATGTTTCCGCTGTATTTTAATTTTAATTTTTCATTGAGAAAATTTAAGCGATTGAATAAAATGGAAGTGCAAAGTATTATTCGAATCGGGAATTCTGAAAAGCAGTCTTTCGAGTCATCATACAGCAGAAATACTAAAGCAAGCGGTCCATGTGTATTATAGTCTATGCTATTTCTGACCACTTCAGGCAACCCATTCTTCAGATTGCCACTTGGAAAGAAACAGAATATTTATATTTTAGTTCTGACATACATTTATCTATGTCTTAGCAACTGTTTTATTATAATATTGTGTTGTGGGCTTATTTAATTTCTTTCAGGAGTTGAATGCGACACTGGTGATATAAAAATATAAAAGTAAAAATAATACTGTAGACCACAGTAGACCTTTACTAACTAAATAAAACGCGGGATTTTTTAATTGATTTATGTGTGTGTGTGTTGTCTGGGCGTGGCTGTGTTCGGTGTTCTAGAGAGAGAGAGAGCGATGGGTGCAACTGTTTCAAATCCACGTAGATACAAAAAAAAAAAAAAAAAAAAAAAAAAAAAAAAAAAAAAAAAAAAAAAAAAAAAAAAACAGCCTAGATTTTGTTTATTGTTCATTGATGATACCAGAGAATCAAATGCTGTCGGATACCCGAGATTTTGCCAGGAATGTGAATTGTGCTAGCCACACGATAACTCTTATGTTTCCTACGGCTCTGCTTGACTTGTACAATGTACGATGGTACGTGAATTGAGAATATGACGAACTCAGTTTTTATAAATCCCACAAAAGCTGTTGTTACAGTCCTATCAGTTGACGTTTTAACCTTTTACTTCCAAGTATATGTAGTAGGTAGGCTGTGTGTGAGTGTAGGTTTATGCTTGTTTAGGTCTTCGTGTGTGAGCTGCTATTTAATATAAAACACCATCACTTTCTTTGTATGATTTTGTGATGCAGATCATAGAATATTCACAAAGCAGAATATAGACCATGTAGAATGAAGAACGCGAAATCTCATCGCAATTAGCTTTTATTTTACACGATCAGGCTAATTGTAAGAATGCACAATAAGTAAGCCTAATCGTTTTATAACATATAGAAATAGAAAAAATTGTAACTTAACATCATTTAAAACATTAATAAAAATGCAAGACTAGACTCGGACCTCGGATGAGCGTAGGACGCAATAATCTTCTTTATAGAAGGAGCGTCTGTAATGTATAAGATAAGATTAGAAACACGTGTTTCTGGAACAATGACTGCGTAGGCCTATCGTTCTTTGAATTTTTTCTCTATTGTATCCGCTGTCCTCTGTAGTATAATATTAGTAGCTAATAGTCTATCTGGTAATCGTGAAGGGTTTTGTTACATCTTGACACCAACACTTTCCTGCCGTTTATTTGCCTTTCGAAGTTGGTAAGAAACAACGATAGATAATCTAGGTCAGTGACTAGCATTTTTATTAAACCAAGGGAGGTAAATATGACAACAGCCTACAAAAAGAATCCTGTCAAGATTAATATTTAAAGAAAAATACTTGAAGCCTCCACATAGATCAGAATATTTTTTTTTAAAGAGACCTCACTACAATTATAATTTACATGTCAATTCATTATTAAAAAAAAAATGTAATAGTAGTAATAGTAACATCTTGATTTTTTTATTGTTCGGATTTTATGCCAGTCTACGTCGATTGTTGAGATTTGAGAACAAATAGTACCCTATTATTGGTGAATTAAGCATAAAAATATTGTCTATTTTTAGGTGCACTTTGTATAAAGGGATATTATGATTATTATTTTAATATTAATGTTTATAAAGTAACTTTTCATAAAGAAACGTTCAATGAAAGTAAATGTATATAGGCCAGTGCAACTTCTAAACAGGATCTCGATGTTTTAAATCTCACGTGAAAAGCCGAAGTCATATGATTTTAAGGGAAGCTACTCTAAATAATTCGTTTTTCTCTATATGTTTACATATATTTAATTCTGATCAATTTTTCGGTAGAGACAGATTTGATTTAAACAATTTACAGGCTCACAGTAATTCAACAGGATGGCATCAGGCGAATCCAGCCATTTCATAGAAGATCTGGAGCGACTTAGCAGTGGTAAATATAATGTTGCTTTTGTTATGGACAATATAGCGCCAAGGACGAACCTTCGTCTTCGTCATCAGTGAAGTGAAGACAAGACCTAGCACAGGCTAGGCTAGCCAAGGCCCAGGAATAGAAATATATGTATAAAGCCAATAAGACTTCACATCTTTTCTCTTAAATTGTATTGTTGCATTTATTTTAAAATCGCCCTGATGCTTTATGTATTACAAGAATAAATAAAATATCAAATAATCCAAGCCTCATTTCATTTGATCATCATCATGCATAAAAATATAATTAGAATCAAAGACACAGTATCATTTCAGTATGTAGTGTAGGATAATTATGGTTACTTAGAGTAGACGAGAAAGCTTCTATTTATGACAAAATATAGATGCACTTCCTAATCCTTAAGAATAATCTCTTAAAGATTAACTAAGTAAAATGTTTTTTTCTCCATAAATTCTCATTTACATGCAGCAGGCCAAATTCCAACATCAAAACTTCAAGAACATGCAGAGGTTGTTCGTAAGAATAATGTTAACTGGAAAAGCTATCTACAGTAAGTGGTTAATACAAATTCAGTTATGTTTAGGTAATTCGGAATTTAGGGAAACAATCAGGCTAACTGTTAGCAGTGAAATTCTACAGTGTATTAATAATCATGATGATTATTGTTTAACCTTTTGGTTCATTGAAGACATACGAATCTTGTCCATGCTTGCCACCCTTCACAGTCTCCAGCTAGCTGCTTTACTTCAGTCCTAGGTTTTCTCAGGGTTCCCGTGGCCTCCTGAAATGGCAAAAAAGTGCAAAAACTCCTGAAAACCACCTGCAATTTGAAATAATCTCCTGAAATGTCCTGAAAAAATGAGCTGACCCCTATTTTTTCCTTCTCCAGCACAAGTCTCTAGTTCAACAGCCCCACCTCCCCTAAGCGTGTTAGCGTGTGTTATGCTTACGCTAGGCCAAGCATATCCCTTCTCGCTTTGTGACGGTAAAAAGATGTTATACACACATCTCTTCCTCCTCTTTCGCTCTACCACAGTTTGGTTAATACTAGATTAGAAAATGATAAGGACTAAGGTGCCTATTTTTGCGATCTATGTTGAGAATGCCTGATCACACTACGCGCGAACCGACATATTTTGCCAAATTGATTTATTTTGAAATATAGGCCTATTTATATCAAAATACACAGAAATATGTCTTTTTATTAGTTTAAAAGAAAACGATGACCGATGATGTTTAAGATGCTATCTTATATTATAAGGTAAAAATTCCAGTAGGCCCTACGAGAGTAGTTATTCGCGATGTAGGCCTACGCCGATTGGCACCGATATCATTATCCCCTTTTTAAAGGTGTATCCCTACATTGTTTACTAGTTATTATATCGAATGCTTAAGCCTACAATGTGTTTTTGCTATCAATGTGGGAAATGTAGGCAGACGATTTTGGGTCTAGGCGTAGGCCTAGCCGGTGTGGCCCTAGGTCTATCACTATCAGTTTATCAGTCTAATGACTGGGCCAAATCTAGAAGTCATTTTATTCACCAATACATTGATGAAATGCACTCAATGCTGAATATATCTGACTTGAAATCATATTAGGCCTACAAACAATGTTAATGGTAATTAGGTTAGGGCACTTGTATAGAACGTCATCAAAACCGGTGCCGTTCTGTCTAGAGAGCATAGGCAGGCCTACTTCAAAAGACTTTTTTTTTGTGTCAACCCAGTATAGTGTTACTATAAGGATAGGAACTTGAGTATGGACAGGGACTTAGATGAAGAAACAGATACCTTACTTTCCCATTATGACTAATGGCTGTATTGATCGGTTGTTTAAAATAAGTGAAGCTCTGTGTTTGCCTTATATGCATGATTGTAACGATTTTTTAAGGAAAGTTTCCAAATTAGGGTGAATATTTAGTAACTTATATGTTTAAAAGGTATGCATTTTTGAGAAGTTGAAAGGCAGTATAACCCTCTGAAAGTCAGGATGCAACTTATCCACAGGTGTTGTGGGTTTTTTTAATATGCTAGTTTAGGGAGATATTATATGCACCAGTTCAGAATCAGCTACTCCCTCCCCCCATCCCCGAAAAAAAAATCACTGTGGACTATTTCCCCCTTGCACTATTTGCCCCTCCTTACCTAACTACACCTAGCTACTGTAAGGTTTTGTTTTTGTAGCAGGATTATAATAGGCTTGATGAACCTAATGATTGGAAAATAATCAAATTGGATTATCTACAGGTCCTTTACAATAGCAGTTTTTTTATACTTGTCATAGTTTTTTTTTTTACTTGTCAATCTGTAAGCTTTCTATATACTTTTCAATGTAGGCCCATATAAATATTTTCTCTATACTTGTTAATGTAACACTCTATATGTTACAGATGCCCCTATACAGGATACTATATTTCCATTCTCTACCCCCCCCCCCCCCATCCCTCCATTTATTGTCATAAACAAAATTTCTTTTATTTGTACTTTTTTTTTTTTTAAATTATAAGATTTCTTAAGACAGTTAAAGGACTCTATAGCTCTATATAATGAACATAGCTTAATGGTACATATTTAGCTTTCACATTATAATGTCCTTAAAAATCTTTTATTTAATTTTATATGTATCTGAATAATTGTTTAGTGATGTAGTGAATTCGGTTTTGCCGCACCTCCTGAAATTTTAGATTTTCTTCTGAAAACCTCCTGAATTTTGATTTGAGTTTGGTGCAGGAACGCTGTTTCCTACTCCCTTGGTTTCCTCTTTTACACATCCTCTGAGGATATAATGATAGGGATATAAAATAACTAAGATATATTGTCACTTTTTGTGTGTTTTTTAGGGGTGTTTTTACATTTATATGCTTTTAGAATACTAAACTAAAATGTTGTTATAAATTAATAAATAACGTTTTTTCCTGACAGGGTATAATGCAGGTCTTATTTTGTTATGTTTTTTTTATTATAATTCAAGATGGTATTGGTATAGCTCTTAAAAAATGAATTGACGAAGGATGAATAAATTAGGACATAAAATGAATTTTGAGTGAGAATTCTGATCCACATTGATGCTTCTAGAATGCATATTTTTTTAACAAGAATATGATGATCGTCCCCGTTCTAAAAAAAATATGAAGCAAATTTCAAAGTATAATTTGTTCTTGTTTATAATGCTAGTGCCTTTGATAAAAGAGATTTGCTATAAATAAAGAAAATAAACATTGTACTTTGATATCTTGTTACTAATTCTTTTAAACTTTGAACAGAGGACAGATGATCTCTGGTGAAGTGTATGAATTTATCTCAAGGTTTGATTTAGCCAAGCCAGAGGAAAGGACTTTGATGTTGCAAAACAACCCAACTCAGGTAGTGTGTTTTCAAGTAGCGGCCAATATTTCAAATTTTGGAAAGTGGGACATTTTGTGCTCTCAAGAGCTGCTTCTCTGGGGGTCAGCATGGATATAGCCTATAGGCTGAGAGAAACAATCACAATTAGACATAAGTGATATCTGAAACTACATGTGTGTCTCGATTTTCCAATACAATATGCAGTTTTTGTTGTCCTACTGGCAAATGTTGTTTAATTGTACATTTTTAGATGAAATGATTTACAAAAGCTTTTATATAAATTATACAAAAAAACAACAACAGGACATTAGGCTTTAAAGGTGGAAGGAATGAGTTAAATATTATTTTAAAAAACAACAACAACATTGCCATTATTTTATAATATTGTTTACGAAAGTGTCTGGTGATTGTGCTAGCCACAAAAATTCCTTAGTTCCATGAGCATTACTCTAAAAGCATGTTTTATGTTTTATGTTTACTTTTCTTTCCTTGATATCATTATTAACTTACTGTTATTTTCTCTCTGCGCCCCCCTCATTCCCACTGCGATGCCTCAGTTTGTCACAGTGTTCCGCATGCTGATGGAAGGCATCTCTCGTGACCAGACCCTGCAGTATGTGCTGACCATGTTGGACGATGTCCTTCAGGTAAATCTGCTGTTTTGATCCCGATTAAATGCTTCCCTTTTAAATGTTCAACTTTCATTGGCCATCTACTTTGCATTGCTAGTAACTATGCTATATAAAACTGTCCTTTAGGCTGACAAGTCTAGGGTTGAAATCTTCAAGGACTTTGCACGGAGAAATAAAGAAAACGTCTGGCAACCTTTCTTCCACCTGCTTGACAGGGACGACAAATTCATTGTTTATCAGGTTGGTGAGGGGCAGTGTTTCCTTTGATTTTTGTAGTTCTTTATTCATAAATATCTTTATTCTAAAAACATCTGCAGTTTATCTGATTCTATTAAAAATCTTCCCATTTATCATATATTTAAACATTTTTTTTTTTTTTTTTAATATAATTTTTTTAAGGGTCTGAAGAGTGCAAACAAAATAATGTGCCTCTGGCAATAAATTGCACTTGTTATTTAATTCAAAATGATCATTAATGTCTAATGAGACTCTGTAGTTTTTATGACTCCAATAAAATGTATTCACATTTTTAGGCCAGTCGTATCATTGCTAAGATTGCCTGCTGGTCCAAGGACCAGATGGAGCGCAAACATCTCCAGAGCTACCTGGTTTGGTTGAAAGAACAGATTAAGCTACCTGTGAGTGTTCTTATATCTTTCTCTCTCTCTATATATATATACATATATACAAAGTTAACTGTACCTTTCTTTGTCTCTTCTAGAATTCTAAACACTTCCACAAAAAAATAATAGTTTAGTTCCCAATGTCATTCATAAATTTGAATTAAGACTGTTAATATTTAAATTTTAATAGAACAAATATCTTCCTATTTGCTTTGTAGACACAAGCTTTTTGTCTGGTAGGGTTTTCCAAAGCCGTTTTCTATGTCAGTAATCAAAGCCTATTAAAAGTGTTTTGCTAGCTGAGCCATTAACTTGTTTTGATGCAGTCAATAATACATGTATTTGATTTTGTAAGAATAATGTTTATTTGGCTTAATAATTAACTATTAACTTATAATTCATTATCATGTTTCGGCTAACAACAAGCAACGGATTTAGCGTTGCAATAACTTGAAGAGAAGTAGGAAAGTACACAGTATGATATATAATTAGTGTAAAAGATAGAATGTATACTTTATTTTCTATTACACTTTATAAAACAAGAAAAGTTTTAACTAGTATTTTTGTGTTTGTTTCAGAACAATGAGTATTTATTATCAGCTGGGCGATGCTTACAAATGATGTTGAGGATAAACAACTACAGGATTGTTTTTGTGGAAGTTGATGGAATTTCAGCGTTAGTTTTTTATTCCACTCAGTTTGTTTAAGTTTTAAATTGCAATAATGAGCATGGTGGTAGGTTTCCGATAAAGCAAAATTTTCTCCCAACTCAATAGTTGTGTATATTGTCCACAGTATAGTTCATATTTTGTATCTATTGTCCCCAGTATAGTTCATGTTTTGTATCTATTGTCCACAGTATAGTTCATATTTTGTATCTATTGTCCACATTATAGTTCATATTTTGTATCTATTGTCCACAGTATAGTTCATGTTTTGTATCTATTGTCCCCAGTATAGTTCATATTTTGTATCTATTGTCCCCAGTATAGTTCATATTTTGTATCTATTGTCCCCAGTATAGTTCATATTTTGTATCTATTGTCCCCAGTATAGTTCATGTTTTGTATCTATTGTCCACAGTATAGTTCATATTTTGTATCTATTGTCCCCAGTATAGTTCATATTTTGTATCTATTGTCCACAGTATAGTTCATGTTTTGTATCTATTGTCCACAGTATAGTTCATATTTTGTATCTATTGTCCCCAGTATAGTTCATATTTTGTATCTATTGTCCACATTATAGTTCATATTTTGTATCTATTGTCCACAGTATAGTTCATGTTTTGTATCTATTGTCCCCAGTATAGTTCATATTTTGTATCTATTGTCCCCAGTATAGTTCATATTTTGTATCTATTGTCCACAGTATAGTTCATATTTTGTATCTATTGTCCACAGTATAGTTCATATTTTGTATCTATTGTCCCCAGTATAGTTCATATTTTGTATCTATTGTCCACATTATAGTTCATATTTTGTATCTATTGTCCACAGTATAGTTCATATTTTGTATCTATTGTCCACATTATAGTTCATATTTTGTATCTATTGTCCACAGTATAGTTCATGTTTTGTATCTATTGTCCCCAGTATAGTTCATATTTTGTATCTATTGTCCCCAGTATAGTTCATATTTTGTATCTATTGTCCACAGTATAGTTCATATTTTGTATCTATTGTCCACAGTATAGTTCATATTTTGTATCTATTGTCCCCAGTATAGTTCATATTTTGTATCTATTGTCCCCAGTATAGTTCATATTTTGTATCTATTGTCCACAGTATAGTTCATGTTTTGTATCTATTGTCCCCAGTATAGTTCATATTTTGTATCTATTGTCCCCAGTATAGTTCATATTTTGTATCTATTGTCCCCAGTATAGTTCATATTTTGTATCTATTGTCCACAGTATAGTTCATATTTTGTATCTATTGTCCACAGTATAGTTCATGTTTTGTATCTATTGTCCCCAGTATAGTTCATATTTTGTATCTATTGTCCACAGTATAGTTCATATTTTGTATCTATTGTCCACAGTATAGTTCATATTTTGTATCTATTGTCCACAGTATAGTTCATATTTTGTATCTATTGTCCACAGTATAGTTCATGTTTTGTATCTATTGTCCCCAGTATAGTTCATATTTTGTATCTATTGTCCACAGTATAGTTCATATTTTGTATCTATTGTCCACAGTATAGTTCATATTTTGTATCTATTGTCCACAGTATAGTTCATATTTTGTATCTATTGTCCCCAGTATAGTTCATGTTTTGTATCTATTGTCCACAGTATAGTTCATGTTTTGTATCTATTGTCCACAGTATAGTTCATATTTTGTATCTATTGTCCACAGTATAGTTAATATTTTGTATCTATTGTCCACAGTATAGTTCATATTTTGTATCTATTGTCCACAGTATAGTTCATATTTTGTATCTATTGTCCACAGTATAGTTCATATTTTGTATCTATTGTCCCCAGTATAGTTCATATTTTGTATCTATTGTCCACAGTATAGTTCATGTTTTGTATCTATTGTCCACAGTATAGTTCATATTTTGTATATATTGTCCACAGTATAGTTCATATTTTGTATCTATTGTCCACAGTATAGTTCATGTTTTGTATCTATTGTCCCCAGTATAGTTCATATTTTATATCTATTGTCCACAGTATAGTTCATATTTTATATCTATTGTCCACAGTATAGTTCATGTTTTGTATCTATTGTCCACAGTATAGTTCATATTTTGTATCTATTGTCCCCAGTATAGTTCATATTTTATATCTATTGTCCACAGTATAGTTCATATTTTATATCTATTGTCCACAGTATAGTTCATGTTTTGTATCTATTGTCCACAGTATAGTTCATATTTTATATCTATTGTCCACAGTATAGTTCATATTTTATATCTATTGTCCACAGTATAGTTCATGTTTTGTATCTATTGTCCACAGTATAGTTCATATTTTATATCTATTGTCCACAGTATAGTTCATATTTTATATCTATTGTCCACAGTATAGTTCATGTTTTGTATCTATTGTCCACAGTATAGTTCATATTTTATATCTATTGTCCACAGTATAGTTCATATTTTGTATCTATTGTCCACAGTATAGTTCATATTTTGTATCTATTGTCCACAGTATAGTTCATATTTTGTATCTATTGTCCACAGTATAGTTCATGTTTTGTATCTATTGTCCACAGTATAGTTCATATTTTGTATCTATTGTCCACAGTATAGTTCATATTTTGTATCTATTGTCCACAGTATAGTTCATGTTTTGTATCTATTGTCCACAGTATAGTTCATATTTTATATCTATTGTCCACAGTATAGTTCATATTTTATATCTATTGTCCACAGTATAGTTCATGTTTTGTATCTATTGTCCACAGTATAGTTCATATTTTGTATCTATTGTCCCCAGTATAGTTCATATTTTATATCTATTGTCCACAGTATAGTTCATATTTTATATCTATTGTCCACAGTATAGTTCATGTTTTGTATCTATTGTCCACAGTATAGTTCATATTTTGTATCTATTGTCCCCAGTATAGTTCATATTTTATATCTATTGTCCACAGTATAGTTCATATTTTATATCTATTGTCCACAGTATAGTTCATGTTTTGTATCTATTGTCCACATTATAGTTCATATTTAGTATCTATTGTCCACATTATAGTTCATATTTTGTATCTATTGTCCCCAGTATAGTTCATATTTTATATCTATTGTCCACATTATAGTTCATATTTTGTATCTATTGTCCATAGTATAGTTCATATTTTGTATCTATTGTCCACAGTATAGTTCATGTTTTGTATCTATTGTCCACAGTATAGTTCATGTTTTGTATCTATTGTCCACAGTATAGTTCATATTTTGTATCTATTGTCCACAGTATTGTTCATGTTTTATATCGATTGTCCCCAGTATAGTTCATATTTTATATCTATTGTCCACAGCAGGGGCGAAGCCACAGGGGGGGGCTGAGGGGGGCTAAGCCCCCCCTGGAATTACAAATTTTTTTTTTTCAAATGATTTTTTTAAAATATGCACTAAATTTGCCAAAAATTTGGTAAATCTTTGTCACGCGAAAGTTTAGCCCCCCCTGGTATTTGGTAAATATTTGTCACGCGAACGTTCAGCCCCCCCTGGAAAAAATTTCTGGCTTCGCCCCTGGTCCACAGTATAGTTCATGTTTTGTATCTATTGTCCACAGTAAAGTTCATATTTTTTATCTATTGTCCAAGGTATAGTTCATATTTTGTATCTATTGTCCACAGTATTGTTCATGTATTGGCCAACAACTCCAGTTTCCAAGTTCACTACCAGCTTGTGTTCTGTCTCTGGTGCCTGTCACACAACCCCTCATTGGCTGAAAGGATGAACAGGTAATGATTTGAATGGACCTCGGCAAACTTAAAATTAGACTTATCTGTTTAATTAGATTTTTGGCTTATTTGATTTGTAAATAAATTATTTTATTAGACGCCAATAAGATATTTTTGTTTGACAATTTCTGTAGCGCAGGTCGTTGGCATAAATCTTCTATCAAATTGATTTCATGTTCTTTTTTCTTTTACTCTATAAAGATTTTGTTGGACCTAAAATTATTCTAAAAATACTTGTCGTAACACAATTTTGTTTTTCACTGCTGTATATTTAGATCTACATTTTCAAAAGTTAATTGTCATTGGTTTAGGTTTTATTTTTTTATTTTGTTTATATTTATAAATTAGTTTCAAAATTTTTTATATTCTTACGTTACCATTATATTTTATGTCTAATTAAGTTGTCAGGAACAGATACAAAAAAAATTAAGTATGTTTTTTTTTTCCATGTTTCAATTTAAAATTTTTTATTTTGTTAAATTTTTTTTTAGGTGTGTAAGTACGGTATTAGTTTCAATAAATGTTTCATGCTCATTATGTCACTAAAAAAAAAACTGAAAGTGTAGCGAATGAAGCGAATGTATTTCATTTAAGCCTACGGACAGCTGTAGCAAAATAATGTGTCTGTTGTTTATTTTAAAATTCAGTGGCAACATTATTCCCACACTGGCAGATGTTCTCAGTGATGCTGTGAAAGAAAAAGTCACCAGAATAGTTTTGGCCACATTCAGAGTAAGTACATTGTGACCATTGTGACCGTACTCTCAGTGTTTATGTGGTTGTCAATGATTTATTCAACCCTGACATGATTCGTGAAAGGCTTAAACATTATTCGCCTGGACACCAGCAAGGACCCGCTGGTTTTGTCTGTTGCTGCTCATGACATTGGTGAATACGTCAGATACTACCCCAGACGGAAACGGTAAGCCTGGCATTTCATGTCATCCGAGCCCATGACGTCAGATACTATCCCAGAGGGAAACGGTAACCCTGGCATTTCATGTCATCCAAGTCCATGGTGGACTCTAAAGATAGACTGCCACATTGCTGTCTCTATAACAGGGTTTCACTTTACCATTGGTAGATGAAAATATTGTTTCCTTAATCAAGAAATTGACGATGGAAAAAGCAAAAATGTATTAAAATAGTTTACAGTTAAGTGATAAATAATAACAATAGTGTTTGTGCAATGAACAGAGATGGTGGATTTTTATAGTTATAAAATGCATGATAGCATGGGACGCTAGATTTTATTTGTTATGTTGAGTCAGTATGCAATGTAAAATAAGTAACCCTTTCATACCATGTAAGGGCTAGTGAAGCAATGTTAACCAGTTTCAGTGATAATGGTATTATGTTGCTAGCACAATGCCCAGTCACCTTTTTCTTTTTATAACCAATGTCAGATAGCCATTAAAGCTGGTTTTAACTCAATGACACCCTCCAGTCACAGGGGGAAAAAAATCATACAGTTAAACTGGGATTTAAACTCAATGCCCTCGCAATGGTAATCTAAAATTGCTGTTGCTAGACCACTGTGTCCAATATTTAGGACAGTAATTTGCAGTAGTTAGTTAGTTAAAAAAGCTACATCCTGTTTTTTATTGTTTTATATCTTGTGCAGAATCTGATAGAGAATGTTGAGGACGAGAGTGTTCGCCAAGAGCATGCCCTGTCAATGGTCCAGTGCAAGGTTAGTGTCTGTCTGCGTTTGAATTGTTGCATTTAAGGACTATGACTAGTCTCATCACAGTTAAAGCTTCCATGTTTTTAAGTCAAGCATTTAAGTCAAACGTGGCCATATCATTTTAAAGAAAAGAAAAGGCCCATCATTACTAGCAGTTTAAAAGAAACATTACAATAATGCATGGCAAAGTTTTCATGTTGCTTTATTGTTGAATGCTCTGCAGGTTCTAAAACACATTGAGCTGCTGGAATGCCGTCAACATCAGGACGAAGACATTGTGGCAGACTTAAAGTATCTCAGTGAAAAGTTAAATGAGTCCATTAGGAATTTAAGGTAAGGTCAAGGCTAGATATAAGAAAATAGTGGATTAGACTATTTTTCTAGGTTTGTAAAGGCTAGACAAGATTATTTGAATAAAATCTACAAAATAGTTCATGTTAACACTAGAAACCTAATCAATTGATTGAAAAAAATCTAAGTTTTAATGAGGATGGAGAATCAATGTATCCGTGTCTAAGAAAACATTCTTCTAGTTTAATTTCTTTTTTAAAGTGGCGACAGTTTTTTAAATTGTTTCTTTGCTAAAGAACAAACAATGAAAGCTCAAGTACTTATTTACCTCATCTTAGAATAAACAGATGTCCCTTTTATACTGAACATTAATGTGACCCACAATTATCATATGTCTAGTCTTGCATATTGATGTGTGTCTATAATGGTTAACAACTTGAATCCCTTTTAGCCTCCTATGTTCTTTTGCAACAAGTGTAATTGTTTGTTATTGTTTTGATTTTTAATCTAATAGTTCCTTGGATGAATACATCACTGAGGTCAAGTCTGGACGCCTTGAGTGGAGTCCGGTTCACAGATCTGACCGCTTCTGGCATGAGAATGCTGCCCACCTGAACGAGAACAACTACGAACTGCTCAAGTAAGTCTGGCATTTTATTTAGTTGTCTTTTTTTTTTTTTAATTTTTGTTTTGTTTTTTTAAGACTTAAAATTGATTTTATTGCAAGAACCCTGAAATAGCATATTCTCTGTACATGCTTAAAGTCAATAATTTTATTCGTACTGCGTGAAAACTGTGTTCCTGCCTGAGAGTTGTGTCCTCTTGTTTTTACCTCACTATGTTTGGTTTCCAGGGTATTTATTGAAACTGGGAATTTTATTTTTTCACAGGATGCTCATTCGACTACTGGACACCAGCAAGGACCCACTAGTTTTGTCTGTTGCTGCCCATGACATTGGTGAATACGTCAGATACTATCCCAGAGGGAAACGGTAAGCCTGGCATTTCATGTCGTCCAAGTCCATGGTGGGCTCTAAAGATAGACTGCCACAGCGCTGTCTCTAAACAACTGGGGTCTTAAACTTTAGATAATTTACATTACTTACAGACCATCATGAGGGAGTTTTATGGGGATCTCTGGGGCCCACTGAGTATTTGAGAAAACATGACAATCTAAAAGCACACCAAGCCTCTCTCACATTTGGATATTTAGTTAGTTTACTCTGAACAAACTCTGCCTTGTAGAAGTAACATTCACCTCTCTGTCAACAGCATTGTGGAACAGCTTGGTGGGAAACAGCTTGTCATGCAGTACATGCTTCACACAGATCCCAACGTGAAGTACGAGGCTCTCATTGCTGTCCAGAAGCTTATGGTACACAACTGGTGAGTCGAACATGTTACAATTTTACAATGCAAGTCTTTCTGTTGATTTAAACCCAATGACTCTATTTGTGTAAACCCAATGTTTATGTTTATTTGTGCCAATGCTCAGGCCTGGTTGGATCAGTTTGTTTTTGCTTGTTTCTAACAGGGAATACATCGGTAAGACCGTAGACGTCAACCAGCCGGCCCTCGGTGGAGCAGGACCCAAGCGAGCCTAGATAAACCAACAAAAGGACCCCCCTCCCCCTCCTAGTGCAAATGGCCCAAGTTGAAGCAGTCGTTCAAATGTACCATTGGATCACAGCTGGCTCATCTTCCCTGACAGACTTGATCATTCCTTAACTAGGTCCCCCAACCCCTTCATCATTTAGGGATTACTATTTTCAATGGAATCTGCTGTAGTTAAAATTGTTTATAATGTTTATTATATGATTATATATATACATATATATTTATTGTATATTTCTTAATTAATCAGGAGTTTCTGGTTAACTTTACAATTAATTTGGTTACATGATTGTATAAATACCCTGCTGGGTTATTACAAAGACTGGCTAGTGGGTAGATCAAAGGGCTGTTTGCCTGACTGACTCAAATAATTTGGTGTATAGAGTATTGCTTGATGACAGTCAGTGCAAAGTAAAATATTAAAAGTAGCTCAGTAATTTTCAATTTGAAAACAACAACATATGGTTTACTATACAGAAGTAGTTGGTTACAATTTTTTTTCATCAAGCTTTATTCAGTAAACTTTTGATAAAAATAAGAGATTTAAAAAACATTTTTTCGGTCATTTAAATAGCTCTTTCACATCAGCCTCAAAAGTGTTTTTTTTAATTGCTGAAACAAAAAAGTTTTTTTTTTTTTCTTAAGACACACAAATTACTGCATCAAAATGTGATACACTAATATTTTTTTTTAAAACTTTTTTTCAATCCTGTATTCTGTTCACTGGCATTAACAAAAGATGCATTCCTGTCACAGTCTGTTTGTTCATATTCGTGTAGTTTCTCGCTAGTTTAGCTTATCCTGATGTAAAACTGTACCAGTAGTGCATAATAGAGTGCAGATGTTTAGCATTCATGAAGTAAAAAAAAATAAAAAAATTGTCACTATATTCTTTGTTTGGGACCAAATGTTTGTTGTTGTTTTTTTGCCATGTTGTAAGTAGTGTACACCTTCATGTATTTTCTTTGTCACATGGTTATAAAGTTAGCATTAGTTCAAGAGTTAAAATAAAACATGGTGTGAGTTAAAAAGGAATAATTTTGCTGTACATGTAATTATTGATTTTGTAGTAAATTGCCTTTTTTTTTTTTGTTTTTTTTTTTGCTGAAAAGGATAATTGCTTGAACATCTCAAAACTTCATATCAATTTTAATCTCCCTCTGTTGAGAAACTTGTATATGTGAAATTTCAGTCTTTTAAAAAAAAAAACATTCATGGTAAACTTTGTTTATTACTTATCAGGTTCTAAACAAAAGTTACATAAAGTTATAGATTGTACAATTAAAACGGAAAGTAACCTTACCAAAATTTACATCTACACCATTACCAATATCTGTAACAAGTCCTTTTCATTATATTTGATTAACTAGCTATGTACCTGACAAAGGTGAACAGACTACTCCAGGTGTTTAATGTAAAATTGTGATATTTATAATTTATATGTAGCTTGTGTAACACAGAATATTACAATTGTCATTGAATATCATTTTTTCCCCCTTTGGCATGTATATGTGGAGCCTAAATGTGATAAAAACAAACAAATTAGTTTTACTTTGTCCACAGATTTATCATGGAGAGATTGGATATTGTATTGTTATAGATAATTCAATATTTTCTTTTTCTTTACATTGTCTGGCTTGGAGAACCTGTTCTCCCCTACAGATCATGTTATGAAAATTATTTTATTTTTTCTAGCTAAACAATAAGTAATTAGGTGTAAATGTTGATGTACAAAATTTAATGCGTACAAAACAAAAGGAAATGGACAATAAACTTTTCTATGTTAAATAAGGAGTCGTTTTATTATTTTATATGTAATCATTAGCCATGTATACGTTTTTTTAGGTAGCCTAATAGATTCTTATTTAGGTTTCAAAGAAATTTTTTATTTTTATATTTATTTATTTTATATTTTATTTTATTTTATATTATTTTATTTTTCTTTTGTGTAGTATCTTTGACCAACAAATTTATGATTATTTCACTTTGGGACCACACATTTATGTTGAAGTTGAAATCATGTGGGCCTCACTTACCCTATATACTCACTTTTTTAAATGAAAAATTTCAATAAAAATTTAGGGATGTGACTTATTCACTCAACACATTTTTATAAAAGTTAAAAAAAATAATACTACTCTTATTATTAAGTTGAAAGTATCACCTGTATCTGTGGTTGTAGGTTGTAACGATATAGATTTACTATTTATATATCTCAGCCTATTATTCTATAATATATTTTTCGGCTTATAATTCTATAATATATTTCGGCCTATAATTCTTTAATATATCTCGGCCTATAATTCTATAATATATCTCGGCCTATAATTCTATAATATATCTCGGCCTATAATTCTATAATATATCTCTACCTATAATTCTATAATATATCTCAGCCCATAATTCTATAATATATCTCTGCCTATAATTCTATAATATATCTCGGCCTATAATTCTATAATTTATCTCTGCCTATAATTCTATAATATATCTCAACCTATAATTCTATAAAATAACTCGGCTTATAATTCTATAATATATGTCTGCTTATAATTCTATAATATATCTCTGCCTATAATTCTATAATATATCTCTGCCTATAATTCTATAATATATCTCGGCCTATAATTCTATAATATATCTTGGCCTATAATTCTATAATATATCTTGGCCTATAATTCTATAATATATCTCTGCCTATAATTCTATAATATATCTCGGCCTATAATTCTATAATACATCTCGGCCTATAATTCTATAATAAATCTCGGCCTATTATTCTATAAAATAACTCGGCTTATAATTCTATAATATATGTCTGCCTATAATTCTATAATATATCTCTGCCTATAATTCTATAATATATCTCGGCCTATAATTCTATAATATATCTCTGCCTATAATTTTATAATATATCTCGGCCTATAATTCTATAATATATCTCGGCCTATAATTCTATAATTTATCTCTGCCTATAATTCTATAATATATCTTGGCCTATAATTCTATAATACATCTCGGCCTATAATTCTATAATATATCTCGGCCTATATTTCTATAATACATCTCGGCCTATAATTCTTTAATTATCTCGGCCTATAATTATAGACCTAAAGTTGCGCAGAGTCTGTCTATTAATTCAAATTACTGTCAATGTTAGGAGGAACATTTATTTTTGTTTTCATACATTACTCCCCAGTATTGGATAGCACGAGTCAAGGTCAGGTTGGATTTTGGCCATTTTCCATTGAGCTCTTGTGAGACCTTTGAGGCACTACGCGCAACCTCAGAGCTAATATCCAGAGCTCTGAAAGATAAATAATCTCCAGAAAAAAAAAAGAAATTGAATTAACGTACGAACATTCGATTTAGACAGATGACAAAATGTTTTAGGTTTTATTTTCTATTTATTTTAATTTCAACTTAAGGAGAATTGAAACACTTCAATAAATTCATAAATATAATTAAGTTGGACAAGGGCTATAATTTCGCATTTTTACGCAAAGAAATAATTTATCATTGTTAGCTCCCCTGGTATTGTCTTGAGTTTTTTTTTAGAAAAGTACATCGGTGATGAGGTCCATCCCTAGGTTGCCATCAAAACTCAGATCTTGAACAAAATAAAACTCAGAAGAACCCATAATTAAAAACAAACACAAAAAAAAAGAAAACTAATCTTCTATAGTTTATGACAGGTTTATGTAGGCCTACATTAAAATAGGTTTACTCATTGGTATTGACAAGGGGACACAATAATTTTGAGTGCGGCATTATTTTTGAAGGATATAGGGTTCCATGGAAAAGAAGATAAGAATTTTAATTGCTTTACAACACATCGAACAATAGGCCTACATTGGGTCAAACTGCCGGACTTTTAGAAAAAATATTTATAGGCTATAAGCTAGGCATTTAATTCATTAGGTTAGTAGTTAGGTTGTCGGTCTGGTTGTCATTAATTTTAAACGTTTGCCTAACCAGGAAACTTCGACTCCCGAATGTTTCAGAAGTTTCTTATTGTGGTGTTTCATTGACAGTGGCGTAGCTATAGGATTTTAAAGGGAGGAGGGGGAGGGATTTGATATAGGCCCTTAATTTGTTAATAAAAGTTGACCTATAGGCCTAACAAATGTCAATACTTAAGAAGGTTAAGAAATTCGCCCAAATTCCAATATGTTCTCTCTATATATAGCCTAATTGACAATTAAATTGTCTTTAGAATTCTTAAGCTTAGGCCTATAATTTATAAATGGAAAAAATTTATATAGATTCAAAAAACAACAACGGTTAAACGGTTGCAAAAAAAAAAAAAAGAATGAGGTTGGGGGAGGGGCATGTAGCAATATGCCCCTCCGTGGCTACGTTTACGTTACGCCTATGGCTTTTAATTAATGCATAATTTATTTCCTTGATATAAAAAAATACATTCGTCTAAGTCCGCTAAAAGTCCGCTTAGTTGTGTGCAAATACGATTTTTTTTTATTGTTAGGCCTATACTAAACATTTTGTTATAGTGTAGGTATGTCTTTATAAAAACAAATGATATCAACACAATTTTACATAAACCTACTAGTCTAGTAGTACTAGTAAGCTAAAATTGCTATAATATATTAACTTTATTAAATAACTCACACACACAGGTGTATAGGTATAGGCCTATAGCTATTCTGGGAACAGGCGTTTTTTTGTTTGTTGGAAGAATTTAGAAAGTTAAAACTTTAATTGATTCGAATACAATATAAACAGAAAAAGAAATTAAACTTGAATATTAAACAAATGTAATAATTAAAATACCCCCGCAACTGACCGCAACCGAAAAAACAACAACACAGATTTGTGTGAGAAAAAACCCCCATGGATTTGTGAACCTGGTCGTAGCCAGTTTTCACTGACTTGATGCGAGGGGATAAATCGTGACGGCGAAGAGAGTTAGTTGGAACACAAGTTTTAGCCACTGGAAGAGCTAGTCTCATCGTTCAACTCGCTAGTATTTTTTTATGTCACTTGTGTAATCACTGTACAAGTATTATTTCTCATGGACATATTTTATTTCTTTCTTTAGGTGAGTCATTATTGCTTCACTTTATCCATCCATTTTCGTTTTTTTTGCATTATTTAGGCCTATTCATCTTGAATAAAAAATATTATTATAATTAATATGATGGACTATCTGACTATCTCTAATAATAGCTTTTAACTATTACATACTATCTATAATATGACGTATATGATGCCGACCTAGGGCTAGTCTCTCTCTTGGTTCTACTGTATGAAGTGTATGATGGTTATACCAATTTTTTATATATTTATATTCATATTAGTCTTAGTTCCTATAGTTAACTATAAGTTTATGTTATTGTTTACTCGAGCTTCTTCTTTGTTATTTGAGATAATTACTTTTTGGACAAATATTGACCTAATTTAAAATGTACAAGTCGACCTCAGATTTGGGTCAAACCTCAAGTTGCAAATGAATAGTAATAGGGCCAGGGAAGAAAGGGAAAGGCAATCAGCTGTTTTCTCTTTCTTTTGTTATGAATAGACTGGATGCTGGGCTTAGCGCAGCTTAGGCCTAGTGTTTTATTGTGGCTATCATTCTTTCACCATCTGCCTTTCACTTGCACTATTCTTTTACCACTATTTCAAACTATTTAGCATTCAATTTTGTTCATTTAAAGTTTAAAGTAAAACATATAAATCTAATAGTAGGCCTATACTAATACAATATAATAAATATAGTAATAGTTCAATACATTTAAGGCAGTTTGGCCTATATAAGTTACAGTTAGTCTGAGTTAGGCCCTATAGGCCTATCTTATATGAAATTTACATATTATAATGTTAATGTTATATAGCAGGCTAATATATTGCCTCTTTGTGACTTGTCCTTTCTTGTATTGTAGGCCTATTAGCATTTTTACTTTAAATTAATAAATATCGAATAGGCCTCCACACAGTTTGAGTTTGTATATAAACTTCTGCCTTAAAAGCTATTTATATAGGCCCTATATATTACGTATGGAAAACATAATTTTTCCCCTTCAATACGGTGCTACGGCATGCTGTAGGTAACTCCCAACAATTGTTGCTATTTTTTTTGTTCTTTGATTTTCTGTCTATATGACTATATCTGTTTGATAGAAATACTATTCAAATGTGATAGTCCCAGCCTTCATACAGTGAGTCAATAAGTAGGCCTAGTGAAGCATTAGCTTATATATGGCTTACAACTATTCTGATGAATTCCCCCCCCCCCCCCCCCCTCCTTAAAGAACAGGACATCATTACTATCAACCAATATAGCTGCAAATACCGGTAAGTTATAATCTGCTGGTAGTGGGTCTAGTGCTATTAGTACTCTTTAGACTGCCAACTAAACAATTTGAGTTCAAACCCTGTTGCTCTGCAGGTGTTTTAAGGCTAGTCCTGCAAAATACTAATCTTTCAATAAAAGAACATCCATCTCCTGTAAAGACAGGTCCTTTGTTTGTTTACAGTGCATTAGGATGTACATGTTGGTCTCACTGTAGAACCATGGAAAATTACGCATGATTCCAACACACTGCTGTGCTTTCTTGTTAAAAATCATTCTCATACTGGCATTTCTTCACCTTGCCTTTAAATATAAAAAAATTAGAGCATGCCCAAAATCAATATGCCCAGCTCTGACAGGCACACAATAGCTGCATTGATTGATAATGAGTTTAATACTGTTTGCCCCCCAAATTTTGCACTGTTCGCCCTCCCTCCCCACCCCTTTTTTGTTTTTCCCAACCTTGCAATTCTGGCTTGGAAACAGTGATGATGATTTTAACAGGGAATTCATTAATGCACTGTGTCGGTCACTCAATCCTTCTATATACAATGTCTGCGGAAGCTATAATGAGCACTGCTTCATTGAGTTTTATTTTATATTGACCTTACAAAGACTTTTGAACTGACACCATCAATAACAGGTTGGTTTTTTTTGGCTGACAAATAGAAGGAAAGAGTAGCCAAGACAATTTGATGGGCTAATCCGTGCTCCAAGGGTAAACAAACAAATATTAAAGTGAACCTTAGTGCAAATTTTAGCCCATTGGCTTAAACTTATCCACTGTTCAAGACATCTTTCACCGAAAAAAAAAGTTTTGTTTTAATTTTCTTGTCAGAAGATCTGGAAAAACACTAAACTTTCACTGGATGAGACAGAAAGTCGTGGAAATATTTCTAATGAATTAACATACTTTGTCTTTTATGAAAATACCTCTGCATTTCTCTTTTCTTCTTTTGATTGTAAGTGTAAAAGACTTGAGGCCAGGGGTCTGTCAGTCAAAACAAATTCTCTGGTTGTTTAAAAGAAAAACACACCTAGTTTCAACAAGCTCACACATTTTTTTTCAGTTATGTTATATTTTTTTTTACAAAAAGTTAAACATATACATATGCAGTATATACATTTTGAGTGGTTGTGTTTGATAGTTTGACACAGCATAAATAAACAATATTTGTTTGTATTGATTCTAAAAGTGATAACAGATAAAGCACCACTGTGGTGTAAAATATTTAATAAGCAAATAAAAAATAATATAATAATCTTTTCCAGAAGATCAATATTATAATATTATAATTATGTAATAATAATACCAGAAGATAAATATTCCTAAATAATCAATTTTAGAAGAGTAATAATCTTAAATAAACAATTTTAGAAGAGTAATAATCTTAAATAATCAATTTTAGAATAATAATAATCAATATTAGAAGATTTATAATCATAAATAATCAATTTTAGAATAATAATAATCAATATTAGAAGATTTATTATCATAAATAATCAATTTTAGAAAATTATCATGCTATAACCAAAACTAGTGTTACAATAATGTTCATATTATTTGTAGATACACACTTACTATGTAATGAAATGAAGAAATAAACCCAGAACAGTTATTGGAAATTAATGGTAATAAATGTGGCAAATGTTTATACTTCAAAATTCAAAAATTAAAAGGAGCTAATTTTGACAAATTAAAGTACAGTAAAAAGAATATGGTAGCACTAGGATTTCATGTTTAAATAATTAAATTGCTTCAAGATGTTGGGCCAAGACAGATACCCTATGTCTTTATACATAGGCCTACATATATATATTATAGTTATAAAAAGATATATAGGGCCTAGCCAACATGTAAAACATATATAAACGAAGCAGTAAAGCATAAATAAACTGAAATGACCATAGGTCAATTAATAATTGGAGAGATAGATCTATATCTTCACAAAACTTTGGGCTTTCTTGTTATATAGGTTGGTGCAACCCTAGCATTCGTCAGAGAATAGCCTAACCTGGAACATTGGCGTACGCATTCGTGGAGGGAAGAGGTCTGGGGGGGGGGGGAATGACATGCCCTTCATATAATTCTTGAGAATAATTAGACATTTTGCGAAGTAGCCTATATTTGGTATGGGGGAGGGGGGGTTAGAAAATGAAAATTAAAATCTTTGAGATATTTAAATTTGAAATTCTTACCGTTTACTTTTATTTTGCATAATTTGCACCCCGTGTTTACTATGTGCATCCCAAATTTGTGTCATTATGCCCCCGCCACCACTTGATACTTGCACTGTTCGCCCCTACCCCCGTCCCCGCCCCCCAACCAAACTTGCAATTCTGGCTACGCGGCCACTGATCGGAATCAGTGATGATGATTTTAACAGAGAATTCATTAAATCATTTTCGTCGTATTTAATTAAAAGAATGTGCAATTAAAGAGCTAGGTCTGCATAAATCTATTTTAATCCCGGACAAATAAAAACCCTCAAAAAAACTTCAAATTATGACTGCACAGTACCGAGTACCGGGTAGGCCTACTTAAGAAAAATTAAGATGTATTTATAGTAAAACAATAAAAGATTGTGGAATCCCAATGTTGATAAAATTATTATTAACAAAAACAACAACATGTTTTAATGAAGCATGCAGCTTTTTCATTAGACATCCCTGTATAGCCTACATTTTTTTAGATCTAGCAAGAAAATACACCACATGATCCAAAAGTGTCGTCTGTAAGAAGTCTATGTGCCAAGTTTATGCTCGATAGGATGATGGGAAGTGGGTCATTTAGTATTCCGAAGAGTTTGACAACCAGAAAAATAAAGGGTTGAAAAATAGGGTAGCCTATATTGATTTTTAGAGTTTGGGGTGGTGGTGTGGCTTAACATTTGATGAAATGAAAATAAAATGTGTTATCATCGGCAACGAGTCTATGTGCACAGTTTTAGCTCTATGGCGGGAAGTTTGGTCAATTAGCGTTCCGAAGATTTTGCCAGACAGCAAGAAGTAAAAGCGAAGTCTATAAAATATTTCTAGAAAAAATGTTTACCCATAGTAACAAGTTCCTAAATCAACGGACACACCACGTCGTATCGACGGACGCAAAACGTGATCTCCACGTGTTTTCGTGGTTTCCCCGTTTTTTCCCCCGTCGGTACGTCGTGGTGTGCCTGGCCAATGTTTACGTGTAACATTATTAGTAGAATTTAATGTAGAGGCATTTCAAACACACACAAACACAAATATTTAAAAGTAGCCTACACGTAGATCTTGTTATAACTATAACAATTGTAACAATATTCAATAGAGAAATAAATACAGCACAATAACATAATAAATCTGTCACTATCTACTTTCGGGCATGAAAATGGGTTGCCAGAAATAGTCGTGAAAAACTAACACAACGCCATTTGAAAACTCGTATCATTGAACGCAATAATCTCAACGTGTAAATTATTAGTTGAGATGCGAGTTTATAAAGAAAAGATCCATTGCTCATTAACTTGCACATTATCCATTGATAAAACGGTATAGCAGCTAAGCTTAACCGATATATTGGACTCCTCCCTCCTCACCCAAATATTAGGGGCGCAGGTAGATCAATACCCACCCTCCCCGTTTTCTCCACTAGGGGGGAGTGGATAATGGGTCAGTGACACTCCATCTGCACAGACACTATTAAAGTCTCCACATTGCCCACCCTTTTTTTTCTTTTGGTTTATACTTCGTGCGCATACCTCCAGAAAAAAATAAAGAAAACAAATCCTCCCCCCCCCCTGGGCATCGGAAGAATTTAAGCGTTGAAGATGTGTACAGATTTAGCGACTCGAGTCCCATCCCAACGGGCACACCACGTCTTATCGATGTGTGGAAAAACGTCGAAAACACGTGGGAACCGTGTTGTTGATTTTACATCGTCGGTACGACGTGCCCACTGGGATGGTCCGTCATAATATGATGACGTTACACAGTTAATAAGTCAAAGTTATGATTCACTACACGTGTTATAGGACCTCAGTTAGCAAGCAATAAATAGCCGTAGATCTAGTGTTGTTCTATTTCTATGTAAAACATAAATCAACAACTGATCAAATCTGTGCTAAGTGGAGTTATAACTTCTGTTACACATTACCACAAACATTCACTGAATCATTATTCCATTAAATATACAATGTAAGTCGTTTTCCAAATAGGTCATCTATATTAAGCACATACCGTTAGAGTCTAGTCGACGCTAGGGACATTCTTATTCTTAATAAATAAATAATTATAAGTGACGATTGAAAAAAAACAACAACACAACTTTTGTCTTTGGATAATATTTGCAGACGTCAGTGCGGTTATTTTAATCGAATTGTTGTTTACGCGTTACATAGTTGCCAGATTTTGTCTGGTTTGTTGGCCATAACTTGCCTGCGTGTGTTTGTGCGTTGGCTTATTTTTCTTTAACAGTCAACTCTTCTCCGTGAAGGACAAAGTTGATTGGGCGCTTTAATAACAACCACATGTAATATGCAATACTTGTAGTATCAGTGTGTTTCACCTTTCTGTATGTGTGTGTGTCGATGTGTTAGCCTTACACGCATGGATTTACAATACCTATATAAAAAGTATTGTATGTTTTTGGATCCTCAGACCGGTTGTATAACACTGACCTAGAACATTTAGTGTTTTCGACAGAAAGGACGTGTGATATTTAATCCACAGTCACACATTTTTTTAATTCATACTAACATTTGTCTTAGTCTTATGGCGTGAACACATTTTCATACGTTTCCTAGACGAAACAGGTTTAAAAAAGACCAAAAGGAAAGACCAATGATGTAGAACAAGGGAATGACAGTGAAGTGCCAAAGAAGCATTTCTATTTCATTCAGCGTGCCAACATCCTAAATTTTACACCTCTCTAGATCTCAATTTCTTGTAGTAAGGTGGATAGCTTTTTTTTTTTGGGGGGGGGGGTCTTGAGCGTGCCATTAAACATAGCTGTGCGTGCCAAGTCTGGCACGCGTGCCTTAGGTTGCCGATCCCTGATATAGAATATCTAGATCGATCATAGTCTAGCACTAAAGTTGTAGAGATTAGGCTTCGACTTCCGGGAGAGTAATATTTGTATAGCGCTGCCAACAAACATAATGTAAGCTCAGAGCGCGTTTAACATACAACTAAGAATATGGATATTACCCTAGGCCAGGTGACAGAGCTAAATTGATGATTAAAAAAGACAAAACAAATAAATGTAGTATTAACCGACCCAACCCATAAATAAGACAGTAAGTTTCTAAAGCATGTTAAATGTTATCTAAGGTAAATATTGAAATAATGAGTTTTTAAGTTCTGTTTGAAAGTAACAGTAGAGCTTGTTCGCCTCTATTGAATGGGAAGTTGATTCCACACCTTCGGACCGGATACTGAGAAGGCTCTAAGGCCAACGGTCGTCAGAGAGAAACGGTGCTCTTCCAGAAGCGATGAGT
Source organism: Anisus vortex (assembly GCA_949126835.1). Classification (NCBI taxonomy): domain Eukaryota; kingdom Metazoa; phylum Mollusca; class Gastropoda; family Planorbidae; genus Anisus; species Anisus vortex. The sequence continues at coordinate 9,967,124 of OX421505.1, read as the reverse complement.
TTGCAGAACGAAGTGTTCTTTGCGGGACATAAGGTGTGATTAGTGCCTTGAGATAGGACGGAAACTTGTTGTTAAAAATGCACTGATGGCAAAGTAGCGCCACTTTATACTCAATTCTGGCTTTCACGGGGAGCCAGTGGAGCGAGCGTAGAAGGGCAGTTCCCGAGTCTCTTTTAGACCTGCACATAATCAAACGCGCAGTACTGTTCTGTATTCGCTGTAGCCTGGCGATTTTGTCCTCGGGCAGGCCGGCTAGCAGGGCGTAGCAATAGTCGATACGCGAAAGTATCAGAGCGACTGCAAGTGTCTTTGCAGAATCATTGGACAAATAGGGTCGTATTTGGCCGAGTCTACGCAACTGTAGATATAGACCTCTGCACATTTGAGAAATATGCAGGTCGAAAGACAGCGTGGGATCCAATAAAACACCAAGATTCCTCACTTTGTTAACAAATGGCACTTGACAGTTTATCACAGTGATAGATTCTGGACCAGTGAATTTGGCCAAATTACTCTTGGATCCAATTCTGATTATCTCTGTCTTTTCCTCATTCATTTTAAGCTCGTTTCTCCCCGACCACGAATAGACATCGGCGATTGCACAACTGACCTTTGCAGCGAGTCGGGGGGCCTCAAGAGGGACCGCATGATCGTACAGTTGCGTGTCATCAGCGTATAAGTGATATCCCAGATATGTCTTCACATCACCGGAATGATAGTGATTATAGAGCGAAAAACTTTCTGAACCAATCATGCCTTTTAATGACGGCCGCCGAGCCTCAACCTCAACCGAACAGTGCAAAGAGCACCTCTTATACTTCAGATTTCATTCGGGTTAGGAAAAGTTTTGGGAAAATTGACCACGGTTTGGGGTAAGAATGTGAATTGTGCTAAAATGGACTAATTGGCGTAAACATATATTTTGAACATTTATAAAATTGAACGGCAATGTAGGAAGAATCTTGAAGTCCCATCAGGTTTTATTTTTCTAAGATTAAAATTCTTTGATTATTTGAAGAAAAAAAAATATATACCTCGGCGGCTGCCTACGGCGCAAAATTTTTGTGGGCGCATAAGTGAAGATTTTTTTTTTCACATTTGGGGATTTAAAAATATAAACTAAATTAAAGTTTAGTACTTCTGCGTGCTACTAGCATAGGCAGACGAATTACTAGGCAAAGGGTATTTTATTGAAGTTGTCTTTGGAAATTGGAAAGTATGCTTTAACACTAGGGTACTCAGTTTCTCCCCGCCAAAGGCACTTTAATGAGGACGCAGAGATTGTTTTCGCATAGGGCGTCAAAAAACCCTAGGTCCTTAGGTCTATATACTTTAAAAAAAAATTGTTTGTTATTTTTATTTATACACTAGCCAGACATTAAGATTTTTCACACATACTGTTACCATATCGTCTGTTAATTTTGAGTTACGTTTGGGGACGTTTTTGGGAATTTGTGCATGATTTTAGAGTAAGAAACCGCTGTCCCCTCTAGACTCTCTTCTAGTCACTTCTATGTTGATGCTGACATTTGGATAGTCCACGGAGCCTGGGCAGATCGGTTCGGTGCATCAGATGTAAGTGCATTATGGGGGTGGGGTGAAAGGCAGCAAAGGAGGGAATGGGTTTTGAAAGAAAGTAACGTGTCGGTTCGAAATGTCGTCGAGAGGGGGGCAAAAGTACACTGGCAGGCGGATGTGTCAAGTGTACTGACATGTGAGGGGTGTGACACCGACACGCGGGTGTGACAATGACGAGGCAGAATTAACACTGACGCTTTGGTTGTGACACTGACGAGGCGGTTGTGAGTTGTTTGTGAAATGAGTTGCGAACTTGATTTGGGCCGGGGAGGGGGTGTTTGTACATGTTTAATGTATATCCCATAAACAATTAAAGATATACACAGAGTAACAAACATATTGCAGAGAACAAACACACCGCTACAGTGCTCACAACGGGCACGTTGCACTAGCGGTAGCGCGCTCGGCTGGCGCTTCGAAGATCCCATGTTCGTATCCCGGCGAAGGTTAAAATTTGTTCCCGGGTCGGACGTGTACATTGACAGAAGTTGGGTTAAGTAAAGCAGCTGGTCATTGCGCTGTCCACACAATCCCTCCCCTAGTTTGTGGTGTCCACGGAAGATGCGGCTTCACATGCCCCATGAATGAAATTGGTCTGATAAAGATATTACAAGGCTCCCGCGATTGGGTGGGTTCATTGTCGCCTCTCGCCCTTCTTTCTTATCTGACTTATGGACTGGGGTTTGAATCAAACATATACATCTTATCTTATATATTACAAAAGCTCCTTCTATAGAGAAGATTATTGCGACCTACGCTCACCCGTGATTCGAGTCTAGTCTTGCATCTTTATTAATGTTGTAAATGATGTTACGTGACCTGTTTTCCTGGATTTGTTCAGGCAACCCAATTCCATGCCCGAATGCCACTCGGGAAGTAAGAGTACTTATAGGCATTTGTTCTCGCATGGTAGGGCCGACGTACTGGGTCAGGGTAGAAGGTCGGTGCTGCTCTAGCAAAAGCTGGAGATATTGTGTATGTGTGGATGTCAGGCGAACAAAGTATAAATATTTACATTCGTGTTAATAAGTTTCGTTATTTTCCTTTCTTTAAAGACATTAATTAAAAACACAACATTAATGTTGTGTTTTCTGTAAAATCCATTTTTTTTAAATTTCTAAACATTTCTATGTTTATCAAACTTTATAGATACTGATTTTTTTTAAATATAGGCCGTCCTCAAAGCCATTAAACAAGCTCTAAATAAAACTTATAAACATGTCAGCCCTTGGTTGAAGATACATAGACATAGAAAAAAAAACAGTCCATAAACTGACAAACATCGCCACAAGTGTCATCAACATTGCGTAAATAACATGACGTTTTTACTGTTGTAGTGTTGTCTGCCCCTTGGAAGACGGTTCAGTTTGAGATTTGACTGCACCTTTAATGATTTTTTTCTAGAATCAATGGGGCGCGGTTTGATTTCTGAGCGCCATTGTTTATCTCCCCTTTGTCTAATTTTAGCTGCATTTTATGGCGGTTTTCGTGGACTTCCCGGTTTCTAAATTTAGCTGCACTTGATTGGGGGGTGTCACTGTGCCTGGCAAACGTCCTTGCTAATAAGGGAAAACTATTTTCGGATTTGTACTTATTTTTTTTTGTACGTCCAGGATCATTGTGGTAAATTGTTTATTATAAGATTGGGTTCACCGGTTCACAAATGATAACTTGCCGAGTCGCAAACATAACAGACTATTGCAATGTACTAGCTATAGATGTATTACAGAATATTTTGCCACGTGCATACTTACTTACGTACGCCGACTACACCTCTCGGGGCATAGGTAGGGTTGCCAGATGCATGGGTACCAAAAGGAGGACACAGAGAGACAAAAAGGAGGACACATGGGTACCAAAGGAGGACACATCGAGTGTTTCATTTAGATCATTTTAATTTTTCTATTGAATGCAAATTCAACATGTCCTCCTTTAGCCGGACGTCTGGCAACCCTAGGCATAGGCCACGAACAAGGGCTCTCCAGCCATTAAAATTTGCTCTGCGTGCCAAGTCTGGCACGCGTTCCGATGCCGACTTCTAGTCTAAGGTATGTTTTGTTTCATTTGATAATCTAAAGTCGTGAAGAGCACAATGGAAAAAAAAATATATTTTTGTTACAGTGCAATAAGTCAATTCCGACACCTATGTCAATAATCAATATAGAAGGCCTAAGCGCTGAATTAAAAACAACGTCAGACCTGTAGGCCACTGTGCATTTTGTGTTTCACTGGTACAGCAGAGATCATTAAAAATTTGAAGAAAAAGAATAAACTTCACTGTGGTTACGGCCATTGTTTTAAAAGACGAAGAAAACGAAACAACGGTGCTAGAGAATGGCCTCCGAGAGCCTCTAAATGTAGTGCTGAGGCCTTGTATTTAAGTAGGTAAAGTCTATTCTGCGGTGTCTGTAGAAGAAGAAAATGTTCTTTGCTTTTACATGAGCATTTGCCAACCTGTGCAAACAGGGATCTTCACTTTCACAGATCACGGGTAAATTAGTTAAACCAATTTGAGCCTTTGGTTTACTTGCTGCTAATATCACATTCATCCCAAAAATCATATGTTAGTGTGAAATCAAACTACTGTAAAGTACAGACGTAACGCAGGTAAAGGAAATAAATCATCATCGCTGTCGCTTGTGGCTGGAAGGTTTAAAAAAAATAAAACCCAAGTCATGCTCGACTTTCTCTTCCCTCCCCCCCCCCCCCCCCCCGCGGCTCCCTAGAGGAGGTGTGCACCATAGATCATTCATTGCCACAGACTCTTAGTTAAAAATGATTCTGAAAGTGTCTGAAATGAAAGTAACATTGATGTTACGTGTGTAACATTGATGTTACGTGTCAATGATGAAATAATTGAATGTTGAGCTATATTAATAAATTATAGATAATTACTGTAGCACAAACTGATGCATATGTATGTATGGTGGCATGGAGCAGGGGTCTGCAACCTTTTGATAATGGTCTGCAACCTTTTGATAATGGTCTACAACCTTTTGATAATGGTCTACAACCTTTTGATAATGGTCTGCCAGAGTAAGGTTTCTAATTCATTCAGCGTGCCAAAAGCCTAAAAGTCAACCCATTCTTTTCTTGTAGACTTTACTCTGATTGTCTTTTTCCGAGTCTTGCGCGTGCCATTGAAAGTGGCTCGGCGTGCCACTTTTGGCACGCGTGTCGTAGGTTGCCGATCCCTGGTATAGAGATTCTTACCCGTTCGTGTTAAAGCTCTTTCTCTCTTTTGATCGTAAACTAGACCAAGACTTAGGTAAATAAAGTAATTAAGATGTTCTTGGCTAGACACTATTGTTGGCGTTGATTTATGGAAAGTTGTGAGCTGGATACTGGATACTATATAATAATTATTATGATTGATTGCGCGTCATTTTTGTTTATTCTAGTATATTTTTTTCAATCCTTTTCACTAGCTAGAACTTTATATTATAAGAGTTGGGCAGACATTGTAAGTTTGTTGTTAGATTACTTTCACGGTAGGACGTATCTCCATACTAACTCTTCTTCAATTGTATTCCTAACTATACCACGGACTGCATATTATATTATTATACATTCACAGATTAAGATCCTCCTTAGACGCCCCTAAGCTAAGCATATCCTTAATTTATTTTAATGGTTAATCCAGCACTGCCAGTGTAATTACCCAGCGGCGGGCACACCACGTCGTATCGACGGGGAATAGACGTGGAAATCACGTTTTTCCCCTCGTCGTGGTGTGCCCGCTGGGTACGACCTAAGAAGCCATAACTTTTGTGTCTGTTTTAGTCTTCTTTGATACAATGTGTAAAATACTTACGATATTAATATATAGCCTTAAAAAAGACACACTTGTCTATACCCGAGGGTCGGCAACCTTTAGATAATAGTGTGCTGAAGTAGGATTTCTAATTCATTCAGCGTGCCAACAGCCTAAGAGTCATCTTTTTAGAGCACATAATTTCTTGTAGAACAGATTTGAAATGCCCTTTTGAAGGTTTCTCGCGTGCCAATGAACATTGCTCTGCGTGCCACGTCTGGCACGCGTGCCATGGGTTGCCGATCCCTGGTCTATGCTATAATATGTTTTTTTTTTTTTCACGTTGTATACCTTTAAAAAAAAAGAGTGCCTCAAAGGCTTGGGACTCGGGCACAGGAAGCACAGAAATAACACAAGCGAGTTGGTGTGTTGATAGAATGTGGAGACGTCAGTTGAAAGAATTTGGTTTGTGTCTCTTTACATGTTGGTCACGAACCGAGGGGGCTCAGCCAAGTTCAAGGGTGTTGAATACCGTTGAACCACACTGCTATTCGATCGAGACGCCAACAGTTATTTGTATATAGGAGGGCTGACGCCACGGCTGATCGGAAAAGGACGTTGTCGCATTTGTTTTAGACTTCCTTTCCCCACTCCCCCCTACGTATTTTTTTTTACTTTGTTTGGCTTAAGAATATTAATTTGTTTGTGTGGTAGAATATATATACAAATATATATATAAAACAGATATATGGACAAAACGCTAGAAGTACTAGAGTACTTTTCGTTACATAAAACAACACCCGTTTCGTAAATATTTACATACAGTTCTTATTCGTAATTCCACCCGAGCATATGTCGAAACAGTCTTTAGGTGTTCGATTTTTGTATAGACAGTCGTGAAGGAAACAGTTGGTATGTATGGCTCATATCTATCTATCTATCTATCTATCTATCTATCTATCTATCTATCTATCTATCTATCTATCTATCTATCTATCTATCTATCTATCTATCTATCTATCTATCTATCTATCTATCTATCTATCTATCTATCTATCTATCTGTCTGTCTGTCTGTCTGTCTGTCTGTCTGTCTGTCTGTCTGTCTGTCTGTCTGTCTGTCTGTCTGTCTGTCTGTCTGTCTGTTTGTCTGTCTATCTATCTATCTATCTATCTATCTCTTCTGTCTGTCTGTATGTCTGTCTCTCTGTCTGTCAGTCTATCTATCTATCTATCTGTCTGTTAGACTGGCTGTCATCTAACTTATATATCTAATGGATCCACTAGAGACCGACCGATATTCGTTTTCGGCTTCGGTTTCGGCGCCGAAAATAGTCAGTGGTGTAGCTAGGGGAGGGGGGGGGGTCCAAATTCGAAAGCCCCCCCCCCGGGCCCCTACTTGAGGGGGGGGGGGCCAAAGGAGTGTCCGATTTTTTTTTCTCATGTCATAATGTCGAACGTCAAAATGCAGGGGCCCCTAAAGAGGCCAAGCCCCCCGGGTCCACAAATCCCTAGCAACGGCACTGTTTAGTGTTTCACAATCCACAATCAGTTCAGTTTTATTACATCAGCTGCCAATAATTGTATAGTAGTAAAACTGACCCAACATTTTATTTAATGTAGACTGAAAAGCAACTTGGGCAATTAATAAAACAACTTTGCAGCGCATGTAAGGTTCTTTTAAAAAACGGTTAATTTTTTTGCCGGGCGTCTGTCAACCCTAGATAGATGTTTGTGGGATTTTATTCACATTCCAGAAATATTCTTTTAATATATGTAACATATAGATCTAACATCCTCTGATTTATATTATAATTATAAAGGTCTAAATTCATGACACTACAGCTTTTGACTTCTGCTAATCCACAATCAACTATTATTTTTTACAAAGATTTCACCACGTTCTAAGGATCAATGGTCCTTCGTGTTATTTTTTTAGTATAATCAATGCAAATTTGTCTTTTCCAAACTATAACTTACTTTGCCCGGGGCAGAGAGGGAGAAAAGAAAATGGGTAAAAAATCAAATATTTTGAAGCGAAAATAGGTTTTGAGAAAAAAAAAGGATAACATCCCTGATGTGAAGTAGAAGACTGAAGTTAATAATAACGGATTATTTAATCACTCCAAAGAATGGTTTACTCAAATAGAGTGCTTATAAACTAGTTAATATTACACATAAATGTGCAGTCTTTTGAAATAATTTGTTTCGCATTTTCGGTTTATTTTTCAGTTTTGGACGAAAATGTAGTTAAATATTCGGCTTCGGTTACGGCCGAAAGTCAATGTATAATATTCGGAATGGATTCGTTTTCGGCCGAATCTAAAAATTTGGTTTCGGTCGGTCTCTAGTATCCACTCTATCATCCACCTATCTGTGCGCCCATCTCTCTGTCAGTCAGTCCAATTTGTTTGTCTTTCTCTCTCAAACCTTCAGCTCCCTCCCACCCGTCTGTCCATCTCCACCAAACACTTGATATTATTGTCGCTGTAAAAACATGAAACAAAATCAATCAAACACAACACAAGCAGATCTCTTTCAAACATTCTCTCTAAACATTTCAAGAAACAATAATATGTTGACATTGCCCCTATTACTATGAAGACCCCCCCCCTTTTTTTTTTCCCACCACATTCAATACACGCACACACACACACACACAGTCAACGAATGGGGAAAAAAATCAATATCGTTTTCACGGCTCATGCATCCATGATATCTTGATATCATTGCCTCACCAGATTCCATGTTAAAAAATAACTTTTTCATTTGTTTATCATTGCAACGTGTTGGCGGTGAAATATTGTGTTTTAGTTGTTGTTAATGACTGCAACGAGTGTAACCGGTTTGACACTATGTATATTTAAGCTGATCACTACATAATATGCGTGTGGTATGAAACTAACAAGCTCTCTTCCCCCCCCCCCCCACTCCCTCAATCGCCCCCTGTTGTTGTTTTTCGACACTCATACGTCTACATTCCATGTGCCATAATAACAACTGTTGAGATCTGTGCACCAGTCGGTTACTAAGGCTGGTGTAGATCTAATTGTTGTATTAGTGTCTATGGTGATCTCTTCAATTAATTCAACAATAGTCAGTCAACAATGAAATGAATTCGTAAGTCAATAGTTGCAACAATAAACTAGTTTATTGTATACACTTACTCATTCCACAGCATCAATATAAAACCATATATTTTTTTTAATCCATTAACCTTAACGGCCGTTGGTGGTAGGGAGGGGGGAGCTATTGGACGCTTTAGTCCTTTCAGTGGGCTTGGTGGACTTGGCGGCGCCCATCTCCTCTCCAAGTCAGCTTTGGATTTTTTGTATTTCTGATTGTCTGCATTGTGGGTCGAATCCATGATGTCGAGCTTAGGAGTCCAGCTCACTGTAGACTTTGCTATTCAGCCGCCATTTAGTATCCAATTTGAAATACAACACAAGTCCTTTAGATCATAAAACATATTTCTTCATCTTCATATACAAAATATCCGAGAACCTACTTCTATCAAGACAAACAAAAGCTGCAAAGTTGAAGTCCTGGAGCTATACCTGTTTGTTAGTTCATGTCACTCTCCCATCCAATCACACAACAACACACACACACACACACACACACACACACACACAAATACAAAATAGGAGATATGGAAAGAGTCACCGGTTTGTTGTGACCACATTGTTTCTTGGACTGCCCTTATTGATCACACGTTAGTAGTAGAACGAAGGCGATCCGCCCATACACCCCCACCCCCTTCCTCCCACTTTTCCCGAATTCGTACCAATGTTCATAAATCGAAACAGGACACTATTTCCAGTAAGATACAAATCCAAAAAAAAAAAAACATCTCTTGGACAAGCAAATCCAAATAAACTTCGGGAATTCCCGTAAAATTGTATTTATTTACATCCTTTTTCCTTTAAGGGGGGATAACACGTAGACCGTAGCGACGTGAACCACCCCCCCCCCCCCCCACTACCCTATTCCGGACATATAGTCTACGTCTGTTAGTTTATCGTGGCACGTTTGAAACGTTTTCCAACAGCATTCTCTACTCAAACTTGAGATTTCATTACGCGGAGACTCTTAAATTAATATGCAAGTTCATACTTTCTGCTTCGTTAACGTCCGTCCCCTTCCCCACCCCAACTTTTATTTTCATGCACACTCAAACATTTGTCTATGGTCGCCCTGCTAAATATCCTTGCTGTGTAGTATATATTGCATTACATGATATTTTCTTCACTAGCAAAACAGCATCGCTTCGTTAAGCTGTCGAGACTTTGGTCTCCGTTTCTTCCTTTTTTTCTCCTTGGTGTCCATCTCAGGGATCGTATTAGGAAAACTTTCTGTCCACACTAAGAACGTCGCCCAGCCCTCGTCATCTTCTTTTCATTTCTTCTAGGATATTTTACCAGCATTAGACAGATTAAAGGGCGTGTGTCCTTAAAATGTTTACATTCTTTACAAATTACCTCCCCACCCCAAACTCGTTTCTTCCTTTCAAACATTGTGAAACGTATTAATTGACAGCTTAATAAAGAGCTTGATTGTGTGTAATGTATGTATGTGTTATGGTTCTATATCAAGTATTGATAAGTTTTGTGGCCCACCACAGATTAGAACTATAAGAATAGACCGACTAGAGCAAGGGTGTGCAACAGGCACAAAACGGCCCGCCAAACCTATTAGTGTGGCCCCCGAAGAGCTTCCAAAGGCATGTTTTTTTTTTAATTCGTTGCATTGATAATGCAAATAAATTTTTATACTGTGTGGCCCGTCTTGTTGTATAAAATTTCATATGCGGCCCAAAGCAGAATAATGTTGCACACTCTCGGACTAGAGCAAGACCATCGTAAGTAGCCTATTGCTCCACAACGAACTGAGGCCTTAAAGTAATCCGCCTCTTTCGAGAACTCTCGCGAGGGTGTTAACTCTTAGGCTTGTGCTTAGTTCGGGAATAAGTCCTGCTCCCCCCCCCCTCCCAAATTCCCCTTTTCCATGAGGAGAGATCAATAGAAAGTGCCCCCTCCCCCGGATATGTAAGCAGATTTGAACCATCGGCGGCGTTGGAACGGTGTTACCAGCTGGTCACATTTTTTTTCTTTTGGGGGAGGGATTCTTTGTTCTAGTGTGTCCAAAATCTGTCCGTGTGTGTGACCGAAATAGCCCGGCCGTTGTTTAAATAGCGACCGATTGTTTGCCGAAAGGATCGCGCAGAGAGAGAGAGAGAGAGAGAGAGAGAGAGAGAGAGAGGGTGCGTTTGATATAATGGTGAAAGTTGAGAGAGAGAGAGAGAGATATTCGGAATTAGCTTTTGTTTTATCGTCCAAAAGGTGACATCTTCCACTGGCCCGTTTATTCGGCAACAATACTGGCACCGTGGCCCAGCGACAGCCTGCTGGTGAAGGCCGGGGGTTTGATCCCGAGTCTGTGGCGAGTGTCGCACTCAGTCTACCCAGCTCTTACCTGACTGAAACAAACATTGGTCAGAATAAAGACTATAATAAGATGGATCGCTTGCTTTAATATTTCTGCGTTTTGATGACTCGAATTACTTCTTTTCAGAATTCCCGATTCCCTTTTGTAATTTTTGTACTGTACACTTCCATTTTATTTCATCGCTATGATTTTCTCAATGAAAAATTAAAATCGAAAGTTGTATACAGCGGAAACCTTTAATGCAAACGTTGGAGCGTAGAGTATAAGTAATTTAAGACAACCTTATTGGTTGTGTACGGAAAAAGAACATTTAAGCTCTAAAAATAGAGCAAGCGGTCCATCTTTTTATAGTCTTTGGTCGGAAAAAATGAATTTTTTTAATGTGTTGTAAATGCCAACTTTTTCATTGTTATCTCCGTTTGGTTTGGCATTTGATAACAGCAAGTCTACACTCGCAAACACACCAACAACTGTAAATTATTTAGGTCTGTCTGTATTAAAAAAAAAACACAACATTCTACACTTTTATATAGGTACTACCAATCTGTATGTATAGATCAGTAGATGTCCCCCCCCCCCCCTCCCAATCAGGACCCGGGCCTCTCTTTAAACTTTAATCTGGGTAATAATCAGGGAGGTGCTTTAATTTAGTGTGTCCCCTCTGTGTCTGCGGTGTGTCGGTAATGTGTCCGCGGTGATCTATCGGGATGTGTTGCGCCAACGAGTGGGTTCAATGTGACGTTAAAACAACAGCAGCAACAAAAAGTGCCGCCACTGACTTGGCGTGACCAAGTGGCATCTCCGCGGGGGGTGCCATAGTTCCGCAGTGCCGGCAATCATCCTGATGGCTTAGTCCGTGTGGGCTGGCAGTGACCACTGCAAGATTGATGAGGCTCGTTATGGCATTAGCGTTGATTGCAGAAGCCTCGCCCCTCCGTCCTCCTAAACCCTTCCCCCCTCCTCTTCCTCCAACATCTTCCTCATCCTGACTGTGTGTGTGTGGGGGGGGGGGGGGGGAATCAATGCTTGTTTTACACATCCAGTACCGTGATTGCTCTCTCACTCACTCTCTTTCTTTAGCGATTTATTTCGCTATCTATCTATATTATTTCTATATCTTTTCCCCTATTCTAACCATTGCCACTAGTTTTTTCAACATCCCTCTCTCTCTCTCGTTCATTCCCCACCCCCTTCTTTCAATCTTACTTTCTCCCCCCCCCCACCCCAGACTGTCTCTCTTGAGCTTACTTTCTCTTTCGCTCACCCATCTTTTTTGATCTTACTCTCTTTTCTCTCTCTTACTTTTACGCCTTTCCTCTCTCTTTCCTTTCTTCCAATTCCGACCGTTGTTCGTCTTTATTCTCATACTTTCTTTATATCAAACAGCTTCTTTATTAATCTTTATACATCCTCTTACTTTCTCTCTTATCTTTCTCTTTTGGTCGTTATCCCGGTCTTCTCTCTCTTTCTATTACTGCCCCGCCCTCATAATCTCCTTTTAACAAGGACCGCTGTGACGTCAGACACTGTGAATTCTTTATGACACTTCCGGTCTTTCTCCCTTTTGTTCCTCAGGGTTACTGAACCTTGGGGGGGGGGGGGGGTCAGACAGTTTGCTGCTAACGGGGCTCACACATTTCAATTTTGGACATGATGGTTTAACGACAGTCCGATCCACTGTCGTACTGAATGCCCCGGGCTTGAATACCGTTGAAGGCTTGGATTTGTACCACGGGGTCTGGAGGGTGTCTACCCAGCTTTGATGGGTACCTAACCTTAGTTAGTGCCAAAGTAAAAACCGACCGGGCATTGGTCTGTTCACACCATCCTCTAGTATGCCGCGGGCACGTAAAACTGGTGAACGCTGCTTCACAGGCCCTATAGACCAAACCAGCATGACGGGGTATACTTTGCTTTGTTCCCCATTTCATTGCTACAGTAGAGCTTGTACGTTTTTTGTTTACCTGCTATCAATTACCGGTACTGCACCATTACTGCCTAGCCCCCCCCCCTCCATTTTTTTTTGTCCCACCCACCCAGGAGTTCTCAAAGTCTCGATCACGGAGACATTTTAACAATTCTTTTTTTTAGGATAGAAAAACAAAACAAGGCTGGGCTGAGAGTGATAAAAACATCAGGATATAACCTGAATAAAATGTGTCATCTGGGCATAGGATAACTATTGTACGATCTGGAAATTTAGTATTCTGCTTAGAACTGTACCTTTATTCTGTTAAACAGCCACTATATTATCAGGACATAAACGTAATGTACTGTTTTTTTCCGGACTTACCGAATTACTTTATGGATTAAAAAAAAAAAAAAAAGCACGTCCTTCTGATAAAAGAAAATAGATGAGCTCGCGAGAGGACACAATTTGAGGAGCCTCACACTCTACTCTTAAACCGTCACCCGTTACAGCACCTCCCCATTCAGTACAACAACCGTTGTCCTCCCATCAGGCCCATGTAACCTCTCTGTGTGCGCTATTGATTGTTGCGAGCATGGGCGTTGTGTGAGTTGATTGAGTTACCTTTACACTTCTCTTATTCGGTGTCAACAGATGACAAGGAACCGCCATTAGTCCTGTCATTGATGACATGTTGGAGGGGGGGGACCAATCGCTACTATTAGAGCCCAATTGAACACCTTTTAGAGGTTCTCAAAACTTTTTTAGCGATCTCCACCATTTCCATAAATGAAGGAAGAATAAGAAAGAAAGTAAAAAGTCTCACACGTGCTTGTTATGAGGCATGGTGGCCGAACGGCAGCGCGTTCGACTTGCGATCCGAAGGTTCGAATCCTGGTGGAGGCTAGGATTCCCCCCCCCCCCCCAGGATTTGAGGGTGATGTCCCAGAGTCTACCCAGTTCTTGTGGGTACCTGACATTAGATGGGGTAAAGTAAAGGCGGCTGGGTATTGTGCTGGCCACACAATCACCTAAGTATGCCGTGGCCACAGAAACTGGTGAATGCTGCTTCACCGGCCCTATGATCAGTTTGGTCCGACGGAATACTTTGCTTTTACGTGCGTGTTAGCTTATTGTTTTATATCGTCCACAGTGTGAACATTCAACATTCCAAGACCTACAAATGTCAGACAGGATTTGAACTGAATCGTTAGTAAGGGGGGGGGGGGGTAAAACCACCGTGGAGGAGGGGGGGATCCCTGATTGTACACCTAACCGTTAGTAAACCGCTACTGCATCATCATCCCCATCCATTGTCTGCGCCGCCGTTTATTCTATCCCATTGTTAGCCACAGAGCAAACAAATGATCGATGCGCTACCACTGTTAGTCAGTCTTTGTTGGGCAACATTTGGATGTAATTGCAATTAATTGCATGCCCGTTCAGTGAGGGAATGGGGTTAAGGCAGGGATACAATGGAGACACTTTGTAGTGAATGAAATCCCCCATGGCTGTTTACTTGTGTATAAGGTTACAATAAGGTATAGTCATTTAATCTAATGATTTTAAACAAATGTCTATTTTTCTAGCAATTGGACTAACCAGAATATAGTATTGTAATGTACCCTTCGAACCAAACTGATCATAGGGTCAGTGAAGCCGCGTTCACCAGTTTCTGTGGCCACGGCATGCCAGGGGATGTGTGGCCAGCAAAATGCCCAGCCGCCTTTTATATAGTATTTATTGTACTCTGATCTAACCCTTGACTCTCTTCCTCTCCCCTTTTTTCTCTCTCTATCTGTGACTTGCTTTTAATACCGCTATCTCTCTCCTTCTGGCACGGCTCTTTCTCTCTCTCTGTCGTTCTTTCTTCATCTGACTCTTTCTCCCTATTTAATTTGCACCTCCACTCTCTCAGACTGACACAATGTTTCAATGGCATCCATCCTCCACCCCACCCATATCACCAGCATCCTACATCACTGTTCTTCTTGTTTTTATCTCGCTGTGACAATTATTTGTTCACACGGTGAGAGATTACAGATAACGCGACTAGGTCACACTGACCAGGACAATCTTCAGATACACACTTTTTTTTTTGTTACCGCTTATCTGCGTCTCAAGCTGGACCAAAGAAAGGGAGACAAACTCACGATAAAGATATAGGATGACGACACGCAGATTGTTTTTAATATCAGACAAGAAGATCACTTCTGCCTGCAATGGTCTGGTGTATGTGATGAGGAATCGGGGTAGCGCCCTGAGCGGGAACGAGTTCGGCTGTGGCGTACAGAAGGTTCTTGGTAATCACGGTGAAGGCTATGTTGTTGTTTTTCCCCGGGTCTGGAGGGCGTCCCCGAGTCTTCCCAGCTCTGGGGAGTACCTGACACTAGTTGGGTTAAAGTAAAAGAGCGGCTGGGCCTGGTCCTGGCCACACGATCCCCTAGTATGCCGTGTTCACAGAAACTGGTGAACGCTGCTTAAACGACCCTATGATCAAATTTGGTCGGGACGGCCACTTTACATGTGATGGATAGAAAAATTAACAATACATAAAAACAAAGTGGTTCGTTTAAATCCTTCATACTCATACGCAATATTTTTTTTAGCATTCTGAAGGTTTTGCCCTTTTCTAACCACATGGCAAGGAAAAAAACCAGCAATAGCTTTTAAAAGAAAATATCACTTAAAGTAAAAACAAACGCATCGACTATATTTTGTAAAGAGAGAAACGCACGGTTAAATCAAAGTCCACAAAATGATGGTGTTTTATATTCATTGGCCATCTGAAGGTTTTGCCCCATCGCCACCCACACTGTAAGGAAAAAAAAAGAAGAAAACATAAGCGAAGTTAATATAAATGCACATATTTGGGCTAATAAATAAATTTACCATCGAGAACCTTAATCCCGTAGTGATAGTATGCTGCCAAGAGTCAAACCAAACGTATTGGCAAGTCTTAATGATTATGAATGCATGGCGAACCTTAAAAATGTATCGTGTATCAACATTTCCGGTCCCATTCGTTCATTTACTAACAAAACATGTTTGTGTGCTGCGTTACAGTTTGTACTGCGAGTAAGAAAAGATGTAGAGGATAAAATTTTTATTTCATTTCCAAAAAAATGTTTTTCCGATAGATAACGATTGATCTGAAGAATCACCTATTGAAATCCCAAACTGTGCTTGATGGTAAAAAAAAAATCCACTTATTGTCTTTATGAATGTAGCCTATAGTTCATGTTTTTTTGACAACCAAGAACCGCTACTCTTGACTACTTTATTTTATTAAACAATCTAAATTTAACTTAACGCGACTAGTACGTCGACTATTAATTATCGCCTACTCACTTTTGATGTTAAAAAAAAACGGATTCCTAATCACTAATGTTGTAGCTTTAGTAAATATTCCTAAAAGACCAGAACTGGACGACGAGGTTGAATTAAATTATTCTACACCAGCAAAAGGCGAAAAGATCTTTAAACGAGTGTCGACGGAAATAAACCGGAAGTTCTTGACCACGATAAACCCTGACCTTTTGAAAAGGTCAGGCCTCATTAAGACTTAAGACTTGTCCATTGACTCTATTATATAAAGAAAGTAGGGCAGGAAGTAGTTTGTAGGTAACATAACATTATGTTGTTTGTGTGCATTTTACTTATGCATCAGCCTTTCCTAGAAGTGCATTATACACACGAAGACAAAGTGCTATCGATAGGGATTTACCACTGAGCACCATAAAGTGTACAGAAAAAAAAAATCCAGTTAAAATCTGAGTTTAGGTCTTTGTGGTGCTCGGGTATGTGTGGCTGAAAATTTCATAGCCCGGTGGGAGGGGGGGGGTTGTGATCAAGATCGATAGAATGACGGGAAGTGGTTCAATTTAGCCTGCCGAAGATCGGGTCGTTCACCAGTCAGAAAGTTTTGCCCGTATAAACGATTTAAAAATATGTATATAGCTTTAAAACAATGCATTCTCTCTTCCTATCCATGTTATTTTCCTATCTCTCTCTCTCTCCAACTAAATCGTCTCTATATACATAAAAAACAACAACATCGAGGCATGCGTCAAGTCTTTAATTTGTTACACGCTAGCTCTCTCGCTTGCTCTCTCTCTCTCTTTCTGTCTCTGATATGATAATGATACAAGTAAATTTTACACGTTTCTTTCCACCGGGACGTATTTAGCGCATAGGGATGGGGGTATCCAGTATCCACCGCACCCGTAGAGTTTATTTAAACAAAAACAAAAACAATACATCTTGTGTTTTTTTTGTTTTTTTTTTAGATTGTCCATAGTTACTTTGGCCTCATTCGCTGACCACTTCTATCGAAACCACGTCACGTGGACCACAGATGTCCAGTAGTCCATGAAGTAATACGTGTATATCAGATGATATTAGAGAATCAATAGCAATAAATCTAATAGTACCACTGTTATTAATAATACTACTACTATTATCAACTATTGTTTTGGTCGTGTATCATTATCTAATGTCAATAAACGTTTCTATTTTATTCTAGTTTCTTGACGTACATCTCAAGGTAAACCAACGTTTGTTTTTCCACGGAGGAGAACGCATTGTTATTCCTAGTTTATTATGTGTCACCAAACTGCGAGCTTGTCCCCTTCTTCAATGTCCTTGACCCCCCCCCCCATGATCCCTTGTAATAATATGTCTTCTAAAAGAAAAAAAAAAGATTCGTCTTCCACAAGGTCATTCGGTATAAGGGCACGCCATATATTTTTTATTCGCACGGGGGTTTATAGAAATATATTTAATGTAGACGCTGGGTAACTTGTGTAACTAATTCGTTTTACTAACTCGTATAACTAACTAGCGTGTATAACTAATCTGTATCACTAGCTTGTATTTATAACTCATATAACTAACTCGTATTAATAACTCGCATAACAAACGTGTATATTTAACTCGTATAACACGCTTGTGCTACTAGCTTGTATAACTAACTTCTATTAATCAACTAATTTCTATTACTTCCTCGCAAACTAACTTGTATTAATACGTAAACTAATGTGCATTACAGTCTCGTAAACAAACTTGTATAACTGGCATATAACAACTCTCAAACGGCGCAAACTGACATGGTTCGGTCTTGTGTTGCGGCACAATAGCCTGTCAAAAAACAATCCTCCAGGGCACGGTAGAAGGTGGACGTCGGAGAGGCCGTCAGCGGGGGGTGCTGGTTCGACAATGTAAAGTTTAAAGCTGACTCAACTATCGACAACCGCTCAAGATAGGCAAAAGTGGATAAAGTTAAATGCTGAGGTGTCCATTCGCTCTCACCAACGACCACAACGGTCATGGAATTGATGATGATGATGATATAACTCATGTATCCAAACTAACTTGCGTTGCTAACTTGAATAACTAAATTGTACAACTAGTTTGTACAACTCTTTATATAAAACCAACCCATATAATATAGCTACACTGTATCAGCGGCTCACATAACTGAACTTGTACATCTATAACCAGCTCAGCATTACTATAACTTCAGGTATGTAAATAGGACACAACAACATGTGCATGCTAATTTTAGACACTAGAAGCAAAACAACATCCTCTCGGTTTATTAGAACGTGCGCAGAATTAATCTTTTCGTAACCATTGGCTGACACGTAAGCCCGAGCTGGGTCCTTAGTTATTGATACCTTTTTTTAATTTTTTTTTTACACGGCAACTGTTTCTTGTATCACATTTAGACAAGACACACAGCGAGTCTCAAGCTACGAACGCTAGGGCTACTCCCATAGAGATACGCTACCTTCTGCCCAAGTTGTCTTTTTTTTTAACCATCGATCGTTTCAGGCTGTAACTTGAGCTGAGATGATGTAGGCTATATCTTTTTGGTACCAGTGGGGCGGCAGTGGGGCTAGTTCTGAGAAAGGTGTAGGGGAGAGGTATTCGATGGAGATCCATTATTAACTATATTAAACTACATTAGCATGTGCCTTGTCTGTCACCTGTCTTATAAATAAAAATAGCATAAACTTTGACACGTTTTATTTTAAATCTTATCTTTTACATTACAGACGCTCCTTCTATAAAGGAGATTATCGCGTCCTACGATCGTTCGTGGTTTGAGTCTCGTCCTGCATTTCTATTATTGTGTTTAAATGAGGTTAAGTTATTGTGTATTTTTTCCTGCTTTATTCAGGCAACCCATTCCATGCCTGGATGCCACTCAGGAAAAAATAGTCCTTATATGTATATTTTATCTCAAATTATGTCTGTAAGCGTTTGATCACTTCCCCTGCAGTAATGCAAGTCTCAAGAGATACGTTTATTTTCCGAACTTGACTTGTCTGTTTCATTGTTCCCCTTGAGGCGTGCATTGGTTGACAACAAACTCGTATCTCTATTCCACTCAAAGGCAAAGAATTGTTTTTTGTTTTTGTTTTTCTTTATGAATATAATTTCTTATCAAATTTCTTTAGGCTGCATTTATAAGAACCCAACCGCCTCCCCTTACTGCACCACGCACTACACCTCACAATACACAACACAATACACCACACACTACACCACACACTACACACCACTTCACAAGTTCTGAGAATACAATAAATCGTACTTTTTATGATCTAGGACATAGGTTCTCAACCTTTTTCGGCTCACCGCCCCCTTTTACATTTTTTATCCGCTCACCGCCCCCCCCCCCCCCAACTTAATTTTAGCGGAAACATTTGTTAATTAAAGGGAGATAATTAACCCGTTTTATTGGAGGTAATATTTCAATTTTTTTTTCTTTTATACAAAATTAAATGGCTTGCATTTATAACTTTGAAATGATATAATAGAACTGTAAAAAAATTATTTGAAAATTTTATAAATATTGTATAACTAAAGATTTTATATGAATATTTTAAAGCATTACAATAACTACCCAGTTTGTATGATCACTACGTATCTCTACCGCCCATCCATTGTGGTTACCTCTTTACGAATGATTCAAACGCATTAAAGGACATCTCGGTAATACAAACAGATCAAAAGAGTAATATTAGCCGATGTTAAGGCGACAGTCCGGTGAAATCAACCATTAGACGAGACGGCCCCATACCATATTTTCCAAATACTAACCCCTACTTCATCGAAAAGTCATTGCGATTCTTATTTGTTCAATAATATGTATGCCCACTGTTGGGGGATATCAGATATTTAGTAGCACTTGCGTTTACTTCATATTTCATCCAAAAACTAATCGATTCAAATAGCTGAGGTGTTGAAATTATAGCAGGTACGTTTGTACCGCCCATTTGCCCTTCATCGCCCCCCAATCGCCCCCGGGAATGTTATCGCCCCCCTAAAGCTTCTCATCGCCCCCTGGGGGGCGATATCGCCCCCGTTGAGAACCTATGATCTAGGAGAAGAAACAAGAAAAAGAGAAAAAAAAATATCCCGATATTTGAGATCTTTTACCTTCTTAGGTTGTTTTTCTTTTTGTTGTGGAAATCTACAACACTACTGGTAGACTTCCTGGGTACACGAATCTCTTTCATACATTTTCTCTTTTGGTGCTTTGTGTCATGTCAGGAACATTGCTTCAAAGGATCGAATGAGGTCGAATGGAACAAAGAGAAATTACAAAAAAAGGTGGAGGAAAGAAGAGATGATAGTAAGGAATTGTTTTGTGTTGACGTTGTAAGAATTACAAAGATATCATTTTCAGACACTATTGGGGTCATGCTATGGGGGGGGGGGGGGGGCTGAGGGGGCATATGCCCAGGGGCGACACTTCTAGGCGCGGCAAATATATGGTCTAAATATAGCACTAAACAAAGCAGTTAGGACAGTATGCAAGGGGGCGTCGCTGAAACTTTTGTCCTAGGGGCGCTACATAGGCATGTGTGTAGCTCTGGCCATGCAGACAAGGAAAGCAGCGTCCAAATGGTGTCTGTGGCCACAGCTTACGTAGAAGGTTGTTGTGTCAATAGCTCAATTCCCTGAAACTCCCCCTCCTTCCACCCCGAACTAATGTTAAAGTACTTTTCTGACGCTAGGTAGACTCAGCAGGAATGCTTTCATCAAACGTGTACACATTAGCTAAGTTCCTGTTTGAGAAGAGTCCTAAATCTATATGTATTTTACTACGTAAGCACATCAAATGAAGTCAAATGTGGCAAGCGGTATGTGTAGACCAAACTATCAATATCAAACAGAATCATCTTGAAAATTGGATCAGTTTGGCAACTTGGCTAAAATAACTCTCTTTGGGGCTCGAAGAATAAACGTTGACGACTCTCGTAAGCTGAAGACATTTCCATAAAATAGAACTGGAGCAAAGGGCTGGGCCATGGGGCACGTTGGTTCTGGGTTCAAATCCTGGTGGAGGCTATGATTTTTTCCCGGGGCTTGAGGGCGTCCCTAAGTCTACCCATCTTCTATGGGTACCTGACATTAGTTGGGGTAATGGTAAGACGGCTGTGCTGGCTACACATCCCCTAGTATGCCCAGGCCACAGAAACTGGTGAACGCTGCTTCACCAGCCCTATGATCAATTTGGTCCGAAGGGTACTTTACTTGACTTTTACTCTCTCGTAAGCTGAAGACATGTCCAAAATATAGAACTGGAGCAAAGTGCTGTCCAAAACCACTCATTCTCAATCTCTGCAAACTGGGCCAGTCATCCAGCACCTACCTGCTCGATCTCCTGCTCTACTTCGTGACAGTTTGATCACCGCTGGTCGTGCAAGAGTTTCAGTCTATTCGAATCGAGTTAAGTAAAAAAAACAAAACAACAAAGACAGACGTTTCCCTTACTGTGGAGATCTTCCAACTTCAACCAGCTCAATATTTGATAGTAGCTGTCCCACAACTCGATTCAGAATCAGTGAGTACAAGCAGTAGACTTACATTTTGTTGTTCGGAATTGACTTCCCGGTACCAACAGACGCCGTCTCGGTCCACTGCCACTGGTACTCGAAATAAATCTTAAGTCTGGCGTGTGTGTGTGTGTGTGAGTGGTAAAAAAAGAAAATCCATTTATTTCTACTTCCGGTTAGCTTTACGACAGTAAAAAAAAAACAACTTCCGGTTAACTCAACGACATATTTTTTTTTTAAGGCTTCTGGGTAGATTTTTGCTTCCGTTTAGAACAGCATTTTGCCAAAATGTCGGGTTGCGACCAGGTGCCGGGACACGAAAGCAAAACTACCGGGTCGCTGACTAAAGGAAGGAGTAAATTTAAAGTCGTAGGTCAGATAACTGTGATGGACCAATAACACTCTAGATCTATAGGCCTATGCTTTTTTTTGTGTGTGCCTATACGGGCATTTGTTTGTTATATTTGAGCCTGATTTACACTACGTCCCTCTGGTGTAGGTGTCACTCGAAAATTGTGTGAAAATCTGTATATCCCTTCTATTATAATACTTGTAGGCTTGTATAGACGACTTTTAAATATCGACAAAGTGGGAGAATGAAAATAACCTGGTCAGGAAAGAAAAAACGTTTGTCAAACGTTGGGTTAGATTAGGGTTTGTCAACATTGTGGTAATAGTATACCAATGGTGGATTTCTAATTCATGTAGCGTGCTAACAGCCTATTCTAAAAGTCATCCTGCTCTTTTCTAATAGAAAGGACTTCAATTGCCTTTTTTTCGGGTGGATCTTCCGCGTACCATTGAAAATCGCCGTGCGTGCCAAGCATCAAAGATTGCCGTCCCCTGGTTTAGAGTACACACTTTTTTTTTTTTTGGGGGGGGGGGTGGGTTAAGAACATTGCATATTACATTTTTGTTAATTACTTTTTGTTGTTAAGTAATTAAATTGTTACTTTTTGATAAAACATGAAATAGGAAATACAAGCACATTTGGTGAGGTATAGATCTATTGTATTCCTAGTTTTTTTTTTAAATTTATAGTGTGTTTTGTGTGTGTGTGTCCCATATGATAGAACAAATCGAATTTGTGTAAGCTAAATGTTCGATGCGGTCGTGAAACTAGCGCAGCACGTTGCTGGAGGTAAGGGCGTGGCCGCGGTGTCACACGGATGAAGGTGGTTTGTGCAACGTAAGCGCCCAGTGACAGGAACACCCCGATTGCGCGCATATTGTGTCGAATGTGAAGCCAAAATTTTAAACACGCAGCTGTGTCTCGTTAAGGGCCGCATGGAACCAAGACCATCGTAAATACTTAAGGTGGTCTTGGTGGAACCCACCTCCTGCCCTTCCATGCCGCTATAAACTTACCCGGATACACATTATCCTCCAAAAGTGTATTTTTTTTTACATTTTTTTTTACTGGAGCGTTACGATTTTTATTGTTTATACAAGAACAAGCGCTTATAAACTATATATTATTTTGTTCTGTTATATTTCTACAAGAGAAATATTAAGGAATGGAATGGGTTGCCTGATACAAACCAGACACCCAACAACAACTAAATTATCAGTTTAAAACCCTAATGAAAATGCAAGACTAGACTACAACCACTGATACAAAACTTAGGGCGCAATAATCTTTTATATAGAAAGAGGGTCTGTAACATATACAATAAACAACAGAGCTATGCGTTGTCATTTTGGGTTCCAATCCTCATTCTGGTGTTCTAAGTCTTCTTGACAGCGTTTTTTTTTTAGCAAGTAAAAATCATTGGGATGTCCCCACAATCCCCATCTTAAGCCGTGGGCCTAAGGAATTGATGAACGCCTTTTCACAACCAGCCCCCTTCCCAACGAAGGATATATATTTTATCGAGAAATGGTACTGTGCTATCCGTCTTGGTAGGCCTATATTTCTGTGTGCAATGGAATTTTTGTGTTTTGCAAGGGAAGAAGAGCCATGCTCGCCCCACTGCCGAAGGCTTACATCTGTCAATAGTGTATGTGTAACACATTCTGTCAATAGTGTCAGGACCACACGACGCTTATTGAGACGTGTGTTCACTCAGCTGACAAGTATCTAGAATCTATACTCTCTGTTTGTGCCATGTATATGTTTATACCCATCGCCACACTGACAAGGACAAGGGATAGGCTGGACCGGATTATTACCCTTAGAGGCCGTAGGCAGTGGCGTAACTATGGAAATGGTGCTAGGGGTGCCTGAATTGGGGAGGGGGGGTGTGTGTGAAAATCGGCGTCTGTTTAGAATGTTAGTTTTCATTTAATATACGTAAAGATTGCAGGGCAAAAACAATAGAAATGCCAGAGTTTACCAGAAGAAAAGATACGTGGAATGACTTGTTCGCCTACGCCGACCGGCACGGCACCTTATGATAATGAAAGATTAAGAAAGTGCCAGTTTTGGCGCCTATCCTGTGTGGCCAATACCAGTGTCTTATCCAGCTGGAGCAGTATTAACAATTATTGGTTACGTTAAACAAATTCACACAATTAAGCAAACTCTCCATGTGCAAAATAAAAAAAATCCACTATTGTTTTAAAAGAAATGTATATGTGAATAAAATTTCTGGTCTATGTACCGGGTACCCCCCCCCCCCCTCCCAAAAAAAAAGTCCTCTATTAAAAAATGAAAATCCAGTTACGTATTTTATAAAACAATTTTTAACATTTTAAAAATGAATTTAATAGTCCAGTTTAAAACTATCAACTTTATATTATTGAAAAAAGATGTACACACTCAATACAAAAGTACAATAATGAATTATAATAATAATGTGTTCTCTAAGAAATTTATTGACGTAAAAAAAAAATAAAGCAGTGTTAATATTTAGGCCTACATTTCTATATTCAATGTGTTACCTTACTCTTAGGATTTCCTTGGTTCGAGTAACCTTTTGACTTTATAAATCCTACTGTTAGTTCTTTCTTTGATAATTTTGTTGTAGCGTTCTGGTGGCTTTCTAAATGCTTTTATCATAATGCCTTTTTAGCCATTACTCAAAGTTTTATGCATTTATTCGAGATACATATAGTCCCTTCTATCAATGGAGACAAATTACGATTCATACTTTTTATATTAAACACTTAGAGAAACATATTTAACAAATTCTTTGATGATAATCACACTCTTATATTTACAGCAAATGATCTTCGTATACACATAAAAGAAAAATGCCTTTTAGCCCAGGCCATTTTGTCGTCAGCCGCCTCTTAATTAAAACAAGGGCAAATTACTCTTCCATAATCCATAACAAAATAAGCAGCTGACATATCTATTTATGTTAATCATGATTCGCAACTAAAGAAAAAATGATAATATTGAAATGTACAACAAAGCCTTCATACAATTAAGGATCATTATTTTTTAAATACTTATTTCAGTTCTAATAAAAAAAAAATTGAATATCTACACCTATTTGAATACTTGGGATTTGATGAAATAGTCGCTAGGGGCTCCAACTGGATTTAATATTAATTCAGTCACTTTTACTGTTCTCAGAAATACGAACAAGTATTTATAGAAACAATGTCCAATTTATTACTCTGGAAAATGTAAGTACATACAAATGTAAGTACATACAAATGTAAGTACATACAAATGTAAGTACATACAAATGTAAGTACATACAAATGTAAGTACATACAAATGTAAGTACATACAAATGTAAGTACATACAAATGTAAGTACATACAAATGTAAGTACATACAAATGTAAGTACATACAAATGTAAGTACATACAAATGTAAGTACATACAAATGTAAGTACATACAAATGTAAGTACATACAAATGTAAGTACATACAAATGTAAGTACATACAAATGTAAGTACATACAAATGTAAGTACATACAAATGTAAGTACATACAAATGTAAGTACATACAAATGTAAGTACATACAAATGTAAGTACATACAAATGTAAGTACATACAAATGTAAGTACATACAAATGTAAGTACATACAAATGTAAGTACATACAAATGTAAGTACATACAAATGTAAGTACATACAAATGTAAGTACATACAAATGTAAGTACATACAAATGTAAGTACATACAAATGTAAGTACATACAAATGTAAGTACATACAAATGTAAGTACATACAAATGTAAGTACATACAAATGTAAGTACATACAAATGTAAGTACATACAAATGTAAGTACATACAAATGTAAGTACATACAACTGGAAACATAAACTCTAAAGAAAAATTCATCATTTCGGAACAAGAGCATGAGAAAATGATGTTTGTCCTTACGGTTTGGATGAAGACCATCATCTGGCAAAGTCGTAGTTGCTTGTTGGCTGATAAGGCCCAATTCTTGTTTGGAAGTGTCGGTTGCATTGGGAGCTTGGGTGGTGCGTGGCTCGTTGGCCAGTGGTAGCGTATCTGATGTCGTTGGATTTTCTCTGTGTCGCTTTTCTATTGCGCAATAGGTACGAGGAAATAAATCTATAATTAATGACAATTTCATTTAATATAATATTTTGGAGGTCTAACTAAACCCCCTTTCTATCTTTTTGGACAGTGACTCTTTACTGCATAGTGCACTTTCTATTTCATATAACCAAATTCCCTAACAAGTTTTGGCCTACGATAGGCCGCTGTGTGTGAAGGTATTATTAAATTTCATTTAATGCAATCATGAAGTGCCAATTAATATTCTCAACACAAAGGATTAAGAGATTCACGTTTTCGTATAAGTCCCTTTTTCAAGATAGTCAAAAAGAATTATTGCAAAATACTCCCGTTATTCGGTATTTTGTCTTAAACTCTTTCTTTCGTTTCTCGGTGGTTGTCATGACTACGAGTGGTTCAACCGGTAAAGCAAAACAACACCACCAGAAACTGACAACGAAACAAATATAAAATATAAAACCACATCAATTTGTGTGTCTTCTGCGACCCGATCTGGCGGGTAATCTGAGAACTTTATATTTAAACAGAAAGGCAGTTTTTTAAAAACAATTCTATTCCATAAGTCTCTTTTTTTTTTCTTAATTGGAAAGGGACGGCTGGTGAGCTGGGGGGGGGGGGGGGTGCTAAGGGTTTTTCACTTGTATGTCAGTTTGTTTATTTTATGTATATGTGTGTGTGGAGATGTTAATGACCTAGGAAAGTATTCGTAACTCTACACGTGGTATTGCATAACTCGATACTGGCTGTTTAAGTGTTTTATTTTTATAAGCAGCTGTAGAAGGAAACAGTTTGGGGGTCACCTTTATCTATCTATCTATCTATCTATCTATCTATCTATCTATCTATCTATCTATATCTCTCTCTCTCTCTCTCTCTCTCTCTATATATATATATATATATCATCTATCTATCTATCTACCTATATGTCTGTCTGTCTGTCTGTTTTGTCCGTCCACGTCTGTCTTATGTTAGGGCACACATCTCTCTCGATGCTCTGCAACGGACTGCTATGCTTTTGTGCTGGCCACACGATCCAGTTGTAAGCTTCGGTCTTTTAAATAAATACATCAACTCTTCTTCGTCAGCATAAAAAAAATTCTCGCAAAAGGGAAACGGTCTAGTCATTTGCTGCTTTAAATATTCTTCTGTAGAGTTTGTACTGAGCAGTTTAATTCTATTATTTCCACTGAGTAATGCTAATCAGCTGGGGGGAAACCCAGGAAATGTACATAATTGAAAATCTTTTTTCTATCTGAGATGTGATAAAACAAAAAAAAAAAAAAAATAGTTTACCTTCTCGTACTGTGGTATCGGATTAGGATGTTATAAAGAAAACTGTCCCACATCACTTGTAGAGGACTCGTGAACCACTAGGTTTATCATCTTGATCAATAGCAGTTTTTAGCTTGCGAATGGGCTTTTTTGTTGTTGCTCTATTTTTTTTTTGCCATCCTTCGTGTCTTTACATGCTCCGTTACGACAACGCCTTGGTATATCGCCTATAATGTATATCCCGTTTTTTTTTACTTCGTAAACTAGCGTTTAGACCAGGGGTGTGCAACCTTTTTTCGATAATAGTGTGCCAAAGTAGGATTTCTAAATCGTTCAGCGAGCCAAAAGCTTAAAATGTATCTCTAGCTCTAGCACTCAATTTCTTGTAGAAAATATCTTGAATTGCATTTTTGGGGGGTCTTCCGCGTGTCAATGTAAATGGCTCTGCGGGCCAAGTCCTGCACGCGTGCCGTAGGTTGCCGATCCATGGTTTAGACGACGAGAAATGCCTCTTCAAATGTTTTTATTTAAAATAATTTGCACTGGGTGGTATTTTTGGGTGTTGTGTGTTTGGTGATGTTTTGTGTACGTGTGCGCTGAATGCGTATATGTGTTTATCTATGTGTAGGGGTGTTTATTATGCATACATTTGTGTCAAAGGGAATAGATTTCGGTCACCTTGCCGACAGAACAAACGCATTAGCGTTTACTAGGCCATGAAACAATTTGAGAGGTAAACTACTAGAAGTGCAACGCGTTGTTGTCACGGAAGCGGTTCTCATTTGGTGTTGTGACACCAGACCCCCATATTTAAATGCATATGATTGGGAACTCGTGGACTCTTGGCTCAAAAGTGTTCGCTGGTATATTAATGGCGGTACGCAAGCTCATGACGTAATATCACATTTTTATATGGCAAACTCCGAGACACGCTTGACCATAGGTGTCAAAATCAAGGTCCGCGGACCACAACCGGCCTGGCGTAGGTCCAGTTTTTAGAATCCGGCAAGTTGAGAAAAATTGTATTCAAACAAATGTAGCAGAATTATTGCCGAACGAAAGGCTACATGAGATGATTCAGAACATGTGTATGCCTTGATTAGTTTGTAACTTTTGTTTCCATAGTTACTTTATTGTTTAAAAAAGTTTATTTTTCCCCATTGCTCCAATGAATGTTTATTTCGCACGGAACGCGATCTTAATTAAGAGTGAGTTGTCTTTTCAGACACCACCATCCTTTTTTTTTGTATTTTTTTCTACATTTATTTGTCTAAGGATACATAAACATTAGCTGTGGTTTTCTTACATTGTCTCGTTGTATACTAATGAGTTAAACGCATGCTTTGGTCACATTTGCTGACGTAAGGTGTTTTCGTGTTTGTTTTTTTGTGGCTTTTTTTTTTTTTTTTTTAAATAAAAATAATCCTTGAATTATTAACTTCGCTTTTCTGGACACCAAGTCAGCTAAATCTTCGGGGAAACTAATTGACCCACTTCCCACCACCACACCAAACCGAAACCTGGCTCACATACTCGTTGCCGATAATTCTTCCAAATGTTCAACCCTCAAAATCAGGTTATTCTGTTGTTGTTTTTTTAAGCAGAAATAATGATGGGAATTATTTTTTTTCTTTAGTTTCTCAAGTTAAGATCATGAAGAGCATTTGTTTTGGGTCCATTGAAACGTTTTGACTGACAAACAAAAAATGTATGTAAATAATTCCTACGAAAAAATTCGTCTTTTATTAGGTATCTTATCTTATATTCAGATACTTGCCGAACGGGTGTACCCCGAGTCTCAATGCGGTTTTAGGAAAGGAAGATCTACAACTGACCGCTACTGACATGATATTCTCACTAAGGCAACTGCGGGAAAAATGTCGTGAACAAAGGCAACCACTATATATAGCCTTTGTTGACCTGACCAAGGCATTCGACCTGGTCAGTTGAAGCGGTCTGTTTGCTGTGGGAAATTGGTTGCCCCTTAAAATTGTTGAAAATGGTGACATCATTTCACAACGATATGCATGGTACTGTTCAGTTTGACAACTCAGTTTCGAAACCTTTCCCCACAAAAAGCGGTGTGAAACAAGGATTCGTGATGGCTTCAACATTCTTTGGCATTTTCTTTTCCGTTTTACTTGAACACGCATTTATATCGTCAAACGATGGAGTATTCATACATACAGGATCGGACGGCAGACTGTTCATCTGGCGTGCCTCAAAGCTAGAACAAAGGTAAAAAAGGTCCTGATTCGTGAGATGCTGTTTGCTGACGATGCTGCTCTCACTGCACATACAAAAGAAGAACTACAAAGGCTGATCAGTGCTTTGGCAGAGGCTTGCCGGGAGTTTGGCCTAACAATCAGTCTGAATAAAACTGAAATCATGGGTCAGGATGTTACATCAATCCATAACATTAACATTGGCTGCCATACTCTTCAAGTCTCAAAAAAATTCACCTACTTAGTTTCGAGCATTTCAGAAAATCTGTCAATCGACAACGAGATAAGCAAGAGAATGGGCAAGGTATCTGCTGCCATGGCTATGCTATCTAAGCGTGTTTGGGAAAACTAAAAACTTACGAGGACCACCAAAATGATGGTCTACAGGGCATGCATTCTCAGTACACTACTATACGGTAGTGAGAGCTGGTCAACCTACATGCTCCAGGAACACCAGTTAAACACTTTCCACATGAGATGTCTGCGCCGAATACTGGACGTCACTTGGAAGGACCACATAGCCAACCATGAGATCCTGGACCGAGCAAATATTCCAAGCATCTACTCCCTGCTAACCCAACGCAGACTGCGCTGGGTGGGTCATGTCAGCCGGATGCAAGATGGCCGCATCCCTAAAGACATTTTGTATGGAGAGCTGGAGAATGGCACAAGGGTAACAGGGCGACCAATACTAAGCTACAGGGACGTCCTGAAACGTGACCTCAGGTCTACAAACATCGACCTGCAAACCTGGGAGCAGTCTGCAATGGACCACACAGCATGGAGACCGGCTGTTCATGCTGGTGTATCTGCCTCTGAGACAAAGAGAACCATCGAATCTCTGGAGAAAAGAATGAAGAGAAAAGACGTTACCGCCAGACTGCTACTCAATACAGATGCCTCGATTGTTCCAGGGACTGCCACTCAAGAATCGGACTGTTCAGCCACCGTCGAATTTGCACAAGTAGCCATTGAAGTTGTAGAGGGACGCATCCATTGTCTCTCGAGACAGAAGGAGCCATTATCATTATTAATAAATTACAGACGCTCCTTCTATAAAGAAGATTGTTGTGTCCTACGCTCATCCGTGGCCCGAGTCTAGTCTTGCATCTTCATTAATGTTTTAAATGATGTTAAGTGACTGGTTTTCCTTATTTGTTCAGGCAACCGCTGGCAACCCATTCCATGACCGAATGCCACTCGGGAGGAAAGAGTGCTATATTATGCATTTGTTCTCGCATAACCATACTGTTAATTTTTTTAATTTTTTTTTTTAATTTTTTTTTTGCTTATAGAAAGATTGTTTAAAAAGACAGGAACACTTTTTGACCCACTGAATTTGACCGTTTATTAAAAAGAGGAGATAGGGTCTGGGCATTGAAATGTAGACAGAACACACGCACATACACACACAGATGGGTTAAACGCATGTACCTGGCTCCTTCATCCATGTGTATAGGTTTTTGTATGCGTACAGTGTGTTACATGTGAGATTGGTTCGAAATGAATATTCGCCCGGTTGGTATGGCTTGGCTCATTAGCTTAACAGCCTCCATTACAGGCGTATAGTAGGGTGGGGCTGGGGGGAGTCTTAAAATAACAACGTTTCTATGGCGTTGGTATAAAAAAAACAACACGATAAACATAGTACAGCGTTATATAAAAAAAATATATATACTACATTTTGAATGCTGCAATTCTTAAGAGTGTAACATGAGTTTGATACACCTGGCTGTGTTGAATAATTTGAAGAAGTCTACCCTTGGGATTTCTATATGGGGGGCTATTCTACAGTACACACTTTGTTTAATGTTATTATTGCCATCGACATACAAAGAGCCAAGCCAACCCCAATTTATGTATTAAGTGAGTGCAATAATAATAGAAAGAAAAAAAAAACGGACTAAAAACTACCCCGAAACATCAAGACGCTTTTGTGTGTGTTTACCCTGTGTGCTTTATGACCCCATTAAACTCTATCTGAAAGCCAGAGTAGTCGTTTTATCTTTGGCCTTAAACTAGGTTTTTATTGACTGAGTTAATTGACTGTTCCCGGTAGTAGTTCAGACGAATGTCCTCTAAAAAATGCATATCTAAGGGAGATATAACCTTTAGGTTTTTTTAAATTTAAATTAGCGACTTAAGTGGTAGGGCGTTGCTCCATTGTACAAATCATGGGTTTGTTTTAGCTGACCCCCCTTGGGATGTGGGGGGTTGGGGGCGCGTGGGGCGCGTTTCTGAATTTCTGAGTCTAACCCACACGACTTGGCTAGATACCGAAACGGAGGAGCCTTTCGCTAGGAGTCCTAGCGTAACGTGTAAAGGGGTAAGAGGGTTTTTCTGTCCTTAACACCCAGCCAGTCGCGCTGACCAGAGAGGTTTCTCGTGTAGCTCTGGCAAAAGATACCAGTACTAGGTCAACCTTTCTTCACTCTGCCCGCAAAACAAAAACAAACAAAAAAGGGTGGGTGTAAAAAATGTTGTTGTTTTTTTAAAAATAGAAATCTGAAGAAAGAAGTCTGATCACTTTAATCATTTTCTTAGAAATCTTCACTGGTTCCCTGTGACTATGTGCATTAATTATCTTTAAAAAAATAGTTTAAATATCTTTCCCTTTAACTAGTGACTGTGTGCCTTACGTACCCATCGTCTGCAATTTATTCAAAGAGTGCATTGAGCATGCTAAATGTAATAGCATGGATAGACGCGCTATATAAATAATCATTATTATTATAAACATTCATTGATTAGCTGAGACTCAAACCTTTTTTAAAAACAGGAATATGAATTATCTCGCGGTCCGGATATAATTGCAACGCCGGGCCGGATGTAGCCCGCGGGTCTTGGGTTTGACACCTTTGATTGCACACTAATAAAACGATGGACAAGAATAGGGATCGGATAAATTAAGCTATAACTGGCTGACATATCATTTTATGTTAAATTCTGTGTTTGTAAACTTTGCATCTAAAGAAATTAGAGTACATTTTAATTAAAAACCTTATCTAATTAATTTTGTGTGAGCGCAGATGTTTGCTATGAAGCAGACGGCATTTGCAGCAACAACAACATCAATCGAAAGAACAAAACACAGTGACTATACAAAAACAAAACAACTTAGATCGATGTGGAAAAACACGGCACGAGCATCTCTGGTTTACAATTTAACTGAACTGGCTTTGGCCATAATCTCCCACCACCACCACCACCACCACCACACCGCTTCTCGCGGCCTTCACCTTTAAAGTAGTTAGAGCTGTTTTGTTTCGCATTGGCTTATCCCCCCTGGTATTACTGCATGGATAATTTCCCGTTTACATCAAACAGAAAAGGTTATTTATGTTTCCCGTCCAATTTAATAATGTCCCTCTTTTCCTTTATGCTCTCGTAAGCTTAGTTGTGGGTGAGGGCTGACTTTACAGTGCTTTTCTTTTAAGACAACACCTTTTCCCGCTTCTACCCATTGATAAAGTTTGTCAATTCTTCTCTAGGTATAGCCTATAATGTTGATTTAAAAAAAAAAATATATGTTAAAGATATTTTGAAATTGTCAAGAGCGTATCTTTGTATGCTACAGCCTCGTTGGTAGGTTAAGGGGAATGCTTAATTTTCAGGGCCCTTAGTGTGTGTTTTTATTTATGGGCCCAGGTTGTTTTATGGCCACGTATTAAAAATTTAGTAAAAAAATTATGCGTTACAAAAGAAGTCCGGCCGTCGATTTGGGAGGGAGGGGGACCCAATGCGAACTTGGTTTCGCCCCTGCTACAACTATATGTATACTATATACCAGGGATCGGCTACCTTTTGATAATCATGTGACAAAATAGGTTATCTAACTCATCAACGTACCTACAGCCTAAGAGTCATATTGTTCTAGCCATCTATTTCTTAGGAAAGATAATAAAATTGCTATTTTGGGGGCCTTCCGCGTGCAATTAGAAATCGCTCTGCGGCGTGCCAAGTGTGGCACACGTGCCATAGGTTGCCGACCCGTGCTCTATACCAGGGATCGGCTACCTTTTGATAACAGTGTGCCGATGTAGGATTTCTAATTCATTTCAGAGTTCAAACAGCCAAAAAAATTAATCCTGTTTATTCCTTGTAGAAGATACTTGAATTGCCTTTGTCCACGAGCCATTGAAAATCGCGCAGCGTGCCAAGCCTGGCACGCGTTCCGCAGGCTGCAGACCCCCTGCTCTATACCCATGTAAAGTGACCGAGTGGGGGGCAACTAAATAAAAGGCTGCCCAGAATCGAGTGCGCTGGAGAACTGTTGTGGAGGCCATATGTTCCACGAGGAACCAAAACAATCAAGCAAAAGACCCCCCCCCCCACACACACAAAAGAGCCCCCTCCACACACACCTATGGGGGAAAGTGGAAAGGATACACATTGACCATAAGAGACAGATAAGAGCATTAAGTTGTTTTTGTCTTCTTCAATATCCGATGAGAGACTGTCACACACACACACATAAATTGGCTTATCTCTGGGGCAGATGAAACCATAGGTGTTAACACGCACACGCAGACTAACCAACGCGGACCGCAAACACGGACCACAAACACGTCCAAAACACCACTCACGCCGCATGAACATTGAGAAAACAAACGGTTTGAGCTATTGGGGGCTCGTGGGGATTTGGGGGGGGGGGGGGGGGGAGATGGGGCATTTCCTTAGTGTTCAATTTTTCTTCTTCAGTTATCCCGTGAAGCTAACGGCTTTGCAACAGCTGATCTGACCGCTCCACCATCTTTACACTGTCTTCTTTTTTTTTCACTGTCCTCCCTTTTTTCACTGTCCTCTTTTTTCATTGTCCACCCTTCCTTTCAGTGTTCTCTTTTTTCCCACACTGTCCTGCCTTCTTTTTTCATTGACCATCCTTCTTTTCGCTGTTCTCTTTTTTTTTCACACACTGTCCTGCCTTCTTTTTTCATTGACCATCCTTCTTTTCGCTGTTCTCTTTTTTTTTCCCACACTGTCCTGCCTTCTTTTTTCATTGACCATCCTTCTTTTCGCTGTTCTCTTTTTTTTTCACACACTGTCCTGCCTTCTTTTTTCATTGACCATCCTTCTTTTCGCTGTTCTCTTTTTTTTTCCCACACTGTCCTGCCTTCTTTTTTCATTGACCATCCTTCTTTTCGCTGTTCTCTTTTTTTTTCCCACACTGTCCTGCCTTCTTTTTTCATTGACCATCCTTCTTTTCGCTGTTCTCTTTTTTTTTCCCACACTGTCCTGCCTTCTTTTTTCATTGACCATCCTTCTTTTCGCTGTTCTCTTTTTTTTTCCCACACTGTCCTGCCTTCTTTTTTCATTGACCATCCTTCTTTTCGCTGTTCTCTTTTTTTTTCACACACTGTCCTGCCTTCTTTTTTCATTGACCATCCTTCTTTTCGATGTTCTCTTTTTTTTTCACACACTGTCCTGCCTTCTTTTCACTGTCCTCTTTTTTTTTACTGTCCTGTCTTCTTTTCGCTGTCCTCTTTTTTTTTTTACACCTTCCTGCCTTGTTTTCACTGTCCTTCTTTACTATGTCGTTATCCCTTCTTTTGTTCTTTACTTTCTTTTTTCGTTTTTCTTTAAGTTCGCCGTCCTCTTTTCTTTTTTTAGTCAAATATCCTTGCATGCTTTTCAACAGTCCTTTATTCTTTTTTTCTGTCGCTCATTCTGCGGACGCTTTTGATGTTCCTATCATATTTTATCTTCTCTCATTCTCGAACTAAAAAATAAACTTCTCACTCTTTCTTTTTTTTTTTCTGTCTCTCCCTCTTCCTAGCACACTTTCTCTCTCTCTCTTCCATTCTTCTTGTTTTCTCTTTCTCTAACCTTCTTTCCCACTCTCTTTACCATTTTTCTCTCTATCCCCCCTCCTCTCTCTCTCTCTCTCTCTCCCACTCTTTAACTATACTTGAAAATGTATATGTTTCAACGTAAAATGTAAATGGCCACCAATTGACATTACTTCTTTAATTTCTCCCGTTGCATGGTACATTGAATGCGTTCCAATCCAACAGGGCGGAACCCTTATCAAGTTCAAGGCCCTAGAGTAGGCGACACCATTCGATCCTGTACTTGTTACTTTTCAACTACCCGGGCCAGGCACGCACAGCCATATACGATTTCTGTAAACTGAGATAAGTGTACGTTAAGAAAAACAGGGGAAATAATACCTTAAACGTCTACAGTCTACATATTGTATTTATTCATTCTTGGGATTTGAATGCCCCGTTTGATTTATTTGGTTTCTTCACGAAATCGTGACTTCGTTTATCGAGGCTGCAGGCGAGGGCAGCCGAGGCTGACGGCTTTTCGTTTTCGGACATGACATTTATGCATCGTGTATTACGGAATCGACACCCAAACACAAACCCAAGTCCACAAAAAAAACAAAAAACACATGAGATGAAAGCACATACAATTTTTAAAGTGTGGATTAGATTCAGTGCCGTTCCACCTGTTGCAGGCGCCCTTTTAAAAAAAAAAGAATAAACATTTTCGCAAGAAAAAAAACGAAACAAAAAAACAACAACTAGAAATTCGTTTTTCTTTGCCGTGTTGTTTTCTTTGTAACATAGCGCCCCCTATCAAGGGGAGGGGGAGGGTTACTGAGAGTTCTTATTCCACATCCGAGTCTTAAAGACCAACTAAAAATAGTTTTTCATGTCAAACACGGCAAACTATTTTAATGTGTGTATTCAGTCTCAGAATGCCATTAAAACCGTTTATACAAAATATTAAACATAACTTTCAAGTAATTAATTTAACATTAGCTCTTAAATGTTTGTTGGTTTTATTATTTTTTTGGGTGTGGGTTGATTTTTCAATAACAATTTGAAGTGATTAATTTTCGGTAACGTTAATTGGAAAGTCTTGTAGAAAACAATTCATTATGCCACCTGTTATGACTCTATTGCCACGTGTTTTAATCTACCAGGTTCTTGTTTTTAACAAAACGGTTAAAATTGGGTTTAACTGGGTTTGATTATTTAGTTTCCCATGCAAAATGTTACTTCGTGAAAATGTTACTTCTTTGGGGATGTTTACCTTAGTGATTTGAAATCATTAAAAAAAAATCATTTAATTAATAATGATGATAAATATTTAGTTTGTTGTCTAAAACTTCTTCCGGCTCATGGACGAAAAAAATCGCACACCCTTGCCTTATACTTTAGATCAGGGGTCTCCAAACATTTAAGCCCGAGGGCCGCATTATATATCGAACAGCAGTTCGGGGGCGACTACACGCACTTGAGGTTCAGATAAAAAAAGAATCAAAACGTGGTTGCTGTTTTTAATTATTTATTATTATTATTATATTCAGTTATTATTTAATACTACATTACGTAGATCTCCACGGGCCAGATGAAAGGGCCTCGAGGGCCGCATCCGGCTCGCGGGCAGTAGTTTAGTGACCCCTGCTTTAGGCGTATAAAGCTAACCCTGTTATATGTATCACTCTTTCCAAGTGACCTCTTTTTACTTTTCCTGAAAAAGAAAAAAATTCGTTTTTTTTAGTGTTACCTTTTAATCATCTTTCTGTCCGGATGGCCGGAACCAGCACTTCGTCTGCGCTAAGAATTCCAGACACGGAACAATTCAATAATTGGCTGTTCTGCGGGATGTCAAGGGGCACAAATCTCTACAAAAAGTCACGTACATTTCGTGTTTTGTTTTAAACGCACATTTACGCTTGTCTGCCCTTCTTTTTTTGGGGGGCCGAGTCAATGTGTCTGATAAGAATGTAGGCCCCCACCCTATTTCTGCAAGGCATATTTTTCTGTTATGTATTTAATTATCCGTGAATTGATGTAATAGAAAACAAGCATATTGAATTATCCGACCGTAATGTATGCAGTTATCCGGTCTGAGTAACTAAATGTTTCGGGTCTGTGAACTTTTACGTACGTGAATTGGTGTAACTCTCTTGAGTATCTATCTAATTATCTATTTATCCATCTATCATCTATCTTTCTATCTTAATTATCTAATTACCCATCTCATTTTTCTATCTTTATTATCATTTATCCATCTATCTTTCTATCTTTATTATCTATTTATACATCATTCTTTTTATCGTAATTAGATCTATCTATTTATCTATCTATCATTTATTTTTCTATTTTATTATCTATTTATCTATCATCCACCTATCTATCTATCTATCAATCTATAATCTACATATCTTCTCTATCTTTCTATCTTAATTATCTATCTATCTATCTATCTATCTATCTATCTATCTATCTATCTATCTATCTATCTATCTATCTATCTATCTATCTATCTATCTGTCTTTCTGTTTGTCTGTCTGTCAGTCTCTCTTTCTCTTTATCTCTCTCTCTTTCTCTCTCTCTCTCTCTCTCTCTCTCTCTCTCTCTCTCTCTCTCTCTCTATATATATATATATATATATATATATTAATATGTAACTTTTAGTGTGGATTCAAAACTAAAAAATGACATCACTAAAACAAAATTTGTATTTTCCACAGTGTCAAGATTAACAAGGGGCATAACTACTTTTTTGTGTTTGTTTGTCTTAATCTAATAGGCTACTTATCTGGTGACTAATATATCTATATCTTATATCGCTCAAACAATATATTGAGATTTACTTGTATTGTCGACGACCTAGAATCAACTACAAAAACCTTAACAAAAATACCATTGAGCAAAACAAAAACAAACAAATAATAAATTTTATGATTATATAAAAATGAGATTGTAATTATTGCTATAGATCTAGAAACACAAGTTTTCAATTGAAGCCACGGATTTGACGCTTCCTACTTCTCAATTAGTTATTAGTTTATAACTGTCTTATATTTTTGAAATGTTCACGAATGCATTTTTCTAATCTAATCCATAACCCTTTATTGGTACCCATGTGTAACCCACGCCTATATTGTGCCCTTAATTCTTGTAATCTCTTTTTTACCCTCAGCTGTGAGCTCGTCTAGTCGCTTAACCGTGGATATGTATACTCTCTAAGTGGAAAAACAACAACACTGTAGAAAAAAAAAACAGCAACTAGCTCTTGAATGAATGAATCCCTTGTTTGTGTCAGCGAGAGCATGACGTCATGCTTAGAGGCTAGAGTACAACGCCGACTATTAGCCAGGTAAGTTCTAGTTTTAAAGCCTCTTTGTCTGTTGTATTTTTATTGATTTTTCTCAGACTCAAGCCAAAAACAAAAAGAAAGGTCGAATGTCGATTTGGTTCTATCTTTCCTTTCCGTAAATCTCATAGTTAATTATAGCCCCTTTGTTTTGTTTTTTTTGACGTGCCAGTTGCTTTGATTTTACTTTTTTATTTGTCATGTTTACGTTCTAAGTACAATGTATGTCATGTTTACGTTATAGGTACAATGGGTTGTTCATAAAGGACGTCGCGCGTCTTAGTAAGGGAGTGTGGAGATTCGGTGAGGTACAGGGAGATACACTTGTTGTTTTTTTTTGTTGCCCTTGCAGGTGGGGGCTGGGAAAGGGGGGGGGTGGAACTTGGATCTTTAAGTTTTCATCGTCTCATTATAAATGTTTAACTTATCTTTATAATAATGATAATAATAAACAGACTTACACAATTTACTCGATTTAATAAAACAGCAAAGTTTCTGTTATCTTTCAAACTAATAATAGTGATAATAATTTGTAGTTGTATAGCGCTGCCAACAAACACATCTTAAGAGTATCACTGTGTTAAATTATTCAACAAAACATAGTTTTAAGTAAATTTTCTAAATTGTGTGGTAACCAATATTTGTTTGTTACTTCATTGTCTTATTTGGGGAAAGGTGTGTGTGTGTGTGAATGTGGAAAGGGAGGTAGTAATAGGGGAGTTTGTTTATACCTTATGAAAATCATATCCTACCTAATCTACATACCTACAGCCTGCATATCCCGTAGTCTGTTGGATCGTTGGGGCGCCACAGATGACATGTACACCAGCCTTTTCCATCCCTCCTGTCTCTCAGCCCTTCTCATTGCGTCGCACAGTTTTACTCTCGTCCATTCCGTGATGTTGTCCTCCCATCGATTCCTTTGTCATCCTCTCTTTCTCCCACCTCTGGTGGTGTCTTGCAGAATAGTTTTGGCAAGCCCCGTTGGCTCTTGTTATGTGGACATACCATTCCAGCTTTCTCTTCTTGACTGTGGAAAAATGGGTAAAAAATGTCTCCGATCTCGTGTGACGTTCTTTATGTACAGTCCCTTGCTGTTCGTTCTGTGTCAAATTATTATTATTTTTTTATTGTTCTCTATGTCTTTACAAACCCTCGCCTCCATGCTCGTTTCTCGTACCACCAAACGACGCACTGATCCATCTAAATCTAAGTTTAGAGTTTAGAATTTAGAATTCACGGACGTTACGTGAGTACTTGACTTGAATTGATCGTGACATAACTCCCCGTCACACACACACACACCCTGGAGCTTAACTTTTATACCAGAGATCAAAGTCACCATCCACACTCATGGGATGAAAAAAAAAAGATATAAGATTATTCGAAAGCTCCGCGTTTGATATCTATAACTATCTACATTTGTCTATCTATCTACCTCGCAATCTATCTATCCCACTATCTCGCTCTGTATCTATATGTAGATATATGTAGTCACAAGATGAATGAAAAAACAAAACAACTAACAAACACAAACCACACAGACAGAGTTGACAATAGCTGTGTCGGCTTATTGATGTTTTATTTCCAGACTTCAATTCACGGGCGCCGAGCACTGCTCGCCCCTGTGTAGATATTGACGTTTGCACTTTAAATGCGATTCTAGAAATGTCAAGGTCGTCTGCCTGGGTTTTTGAGGACTCCCCCTTACCCTTTCCCCCGACCCTCAAGTCACGAAAGAGATGTATTTTTTTGTATCGGGTCACCTATTGAATTGGAAGAAAAATTTTACATGAACGGAATTTAGCTTGTCGTTAGAATTGGCACCCGACTTGTCAGTCTTAGACCAGCCGCATTGTGGGGGAAGGGGAGAGGAGGGGGCACATTTCATTGATACATATAGGGATTTAGCCGGGCTATAATGAACAGTTCGTCCCTTCGCTCAGTACACTAGGGCACGGGGGTCGGCAACCTGTTGATAGCTGTGTGCTAAAGTAGGATTTCTAATTCGTTAAGAGCGCCAAAAGCCTAATGGTCATCCCACTTTATCGCTGAACTTCTTGTAGAAGGTACTTGGACTGGTCTTTTGAGAGTCTTCCGCGTGCCATTGTTGCCGACAATGTTGCACTAAGGCAGGGGTCGGCAACCTTTGATAACAGAGTGCCAAAGTGGGATTTATAATTCATTCAGCGTGTCAATAGCCTACAAGTCATCCTGTTCTAGCACTCAATTTTGTGTAGAAGAGACATGAATTATTACTTTCTTGGGTGTTCCTCGTGCCATTGAAAGTCGCCCTGCGCGCCAAGTCTGGCAGGCGCGCTGTAGGTTGCCGACCCCATGCACTATGAGGATCTAGCCCCTGGTTTCGTAAGCGGAACACTTGTAACACTTGTAACCGTTTCTCGGAACAGCAGTTTCTGTGCAAAAGGAACGTTCGAGTGGAGACCTTACTGAAAGATTGCAAGATAGAGACAGACCGGCAGAGGGCTTGTTAAATATGAGATCCGGGATGTCTATAAAAACGCTAACAAAAAATAAACCCCAGGTCTTCCATCAGGCCTTTGAATTCCTTCCTGTATGCTGGTAGGTTGGGTTTCACTTCCTGCCTGGGTCAAAACATTCTGATTTGTTCATTAGTGTCTCCTTCCCCATTCTCTCTTCCCCCAATCGCATTGGCCATGTCGCTGTCACGCAGCCAGAACAGCAACTGCAGCGACAGGTCATTATGAAACATGTCGGTCAGTGCCCCCTTGCGTCCATACCTAAAGCCGCCACTCCCCCACCCCCTCACCTTTCATCTTCACCCCCGGCAGTGTCGAACATTCCAGCAGCACTACTCCCCACCCCAACAGCCCATTGTCGCAGTGTTCACATCTCACAAGAAACTTTTTTGGTTTAAACTATGAATGCGGTCCACGGCAGTTACACCTTAACTAAAACTATTTTATTAAGTTAACCCTTACAGTCCCGGGCGCGTATATAGCGGAACTGAAGGCAGCATAGATAGAAGTAGGTTGGTACGGGAAGGGTTAATAACATTTAATACAAGCAAAATACAGATAAAAATTGTATAAACTACAATGAACAATTTAAAAAAATTTTTTTTAGAAAAAAAAAAGTATAAACTAACTGGAGAATCGAACCAGGGTCGACCGAATGGCTGTCCGATACGTTATCCACACAGCTAACGATGACACATGTGCTAAGTCAAATTGCAAAGTTGAAACATGAGGCAATAAAGTCACGTGCCTTTAAATAAACCAATCTGATTGGTTAAACACACACACAGAGCTTTTTATATATTATATAGATAACGCTTTGGAAATAGCGAACTGTTTCTCGAGTCCTATACTGATCAAAACACATGGGAGGGAGTGGAATATACCTACAGGCCGCACATTTTGTTCTTTTCTCTTTTTGTCTTTCTCTCCCTCCCAGATCGGCCTCTATTTTTGTGTGACCTGATCTATCTTGATGGATGTTCTCCCCCCCCCTTTTTTTTCTTTACACCCACCTTCTTCGCCCCCCCCCCCAGTGGCGTAGTTAGGGGAAGGGGGGGGGGGGGTCCAAATTCGAAAGTCCCCCCGGGCCCCTACTTGAGGGGGGGGGGGGCAAAGGAGTGTTGGAATTGTTTTTTTTCTCACGTGGAATGTCAAAATGCAGGGGCCCCTAAAGAGGTCAAGCCCCCCGGGCTCCCAAATCCCTTGCAACGGCACTGTCGCCCCCATCCCTTTTCCGGCTTGACATACATTAAAATGAGATTAAACTAATACAAATAGCTGTGAGATTTTTTTTACACAAGTGAATAATTGAATAATCACACATAAAAAGTGTAGCCTTTAGGAGTAGAATCTCTAAGTTTAGGCAATAGGGATGGAAAGTAGAACATGCAGTAGTTACGTTATAACATAGAAATAAAATACACAAGTCTATTGAAATACACCACTGAGAATAATATATATATATATATATATATGAGAGAGAGAGTGTGTGTGCTCAATCACTTACAATAAAGCATAAAAATGTCGGGGAAAATGCAGACTTTTATATATATATTACTGTAGTATGATGGCGATTTGACCCGGACATACATAAAATTATGTATGTACTTTTGATTTAAACACTTTCCGGAAAGGCGTCCATGAAAATAAACTCAACAAAATGGTTGTTGATCTGTCTCGATTAAATCCGTTGAATGCTAAAATATAAATAAGAGTCTGCATTTTCCTCAACAAATTTAAGTGATTGAGCACTCCATGTATATATAGCTCAGTGAAATACACATAGTGACAATCCATAAGCCTTGGCTATTATTGACTATTTCATGCAAATTCTTTCTCTTCTCGGGAATGGTAATGAGTTACCTGAGCTAGTAAGACTTCGGCCAAATAGTAAATACCAACAGATTAACATCAGAATAAAACATTTTTATAAAAATGCAAGACTAGATAGACTTATAAACCCTTAGATAAGCCTAGGAGTCTGTAAAGATCATGTATCAATTATAAAATAATATAGATAAGTAGGCATATGAATAGATTGATAGCTTATAAGATAGTATAATAGCTTGAAAGTAAGTATCCCCCTGGTCAGACCAGTTTGAAATACAGAGCCTGTTACGCAGCGTTGGCACGTTTCCGTTGGCACGGCATACGAGGACATTGTGTGGCCACCACAATGCCCCAAAAGCCTTTTTTAAACAAAAAATATTTTAATCTTTATGGCTGTTAGGCTTTCTGTGGGCTTGGTAGACAAAAACCTTAACTAATGTGGGGAGCACATCAGACACCCTCATGATACGGAAGCAATCCTCACCTTACCAGGATTCGAACCCAGGAACTTTGGTATGCCATTCGAGCGCGCTGCCTCTCGGAGAAGCAAGATATGATAAGATATAAAACAAACGAAGATATATGTTCATAAAAAAAACATTCGTTATAATAAACGCTTATTCTTTTTCTCTATCACTTAAAAAAAAAAAGTTCTGACCACAAATTCTGTTTTCTAAGCGAAGAAAGTTCAAGGACGTTCTATGGCCCCTGTACTCACCCCCCCCCCCCCCGAGATGTCAAGGTCATTTAAAATCATTGCCCAAAGTTATGGACAGCAGTCGCGAGCTAAACAAGGTCTGAGATTCTAGCTGGGAGGGAAGGGTGCCGGGGAGGGGAGGGGTGGGTTAGCGGACTACAGTGGAAAATTGTCTTGTCTTCAGCATCGTCAGGATGTATTATTTTGATTTCTTATATATTCTATCTATCTATCTATCTATCTATCTATCTATCTATCTATCTATCTATCTATCTATCTATCTATCCGTCCGTCCGTCCGTCCGTCCGTCCTTCTGTCTGTCTGTCTGTCTGTCTGTCTGTCTGTCTGTCTGTCTGTGTCTCTGTCTCTGTATGTCTGTCTGACTAACCATTTCACTCTCTCTATATAACTTATATAACTATCTAACTAACTTTCTATCTATCTATCTATCTATCTATCTATCTATCTATCTATCTATCTATCTATCTATCTATCTATCTCTAACTCTCTATCTCTCTCATGTACGTCTTTCTTATGTTTCTTGAACTCAGATCTTGTTGTTTTTTTTTTAAATAGGTTAAAAAAATTTAATCCCTTTAATATGTTGTTTTTTAAATCTTTGTTTATTACTTTCGTTTGTTTATTTCTTACAATATCAATGTTTTATGTGTTGTTGTTTTCATGTTGTACGTTTTCGTAAATATATTATAATATTATATAAGTTAAACTTAATCTCTAAAAAAAACTGGTTAAAAAAACAAAAACTAACGTATCTTTAACAACCGATGTTATGTAACCGTATTCTAAAAAAAAAGTTTTCCCAAAATTTAGTGATACATTCTATTTAATTTCAAGAATGCAAAAAAGTAGAGAAAAAAAATAAAAAGGATTTGTTTAATTTGTTTATGGTTAAAACTCTTTTTTTTTTCTCGTATGGAATTCTAAAAAGTTATTTTTCTTTAAAATTGAACTAAATATGATATTAGATCTAGCTTGAGTTTCGGCCTCTTATAACTCTTGTATGAACAAATTGCTAATCTTTCAATATTTTTTTTATTAACGTCTTCTAGCTGAAATCTAACAATTGTTTCCTTTCGCTGGTTCGAAGTCTCTCATTTGCCATGTTGACTCGACAAATTGTTTTTTTTATTTCTCTCCCTTACTCGGCAAAAATCTATGCTTCTGTTTTCTTTACCGAAATTTTGTTTGTTCATTGTACTGAGTAAAATCTATATTGTTTATGTTTTGTGCTTACTTTACAAAATCTTTATTCCGCTTACTTGACAAAATCTTTGTTCCGCTTACTCCGCAAAATCTTAAATTTTTTTTTCCGATTATTGAGCATATTCTTCATATAGTCAGCTAACT
Source organism: Anisus vortex (assembly GCA_949126835.1). Taxonomy (NCBI): domain Eukaryota; kingdom Metazoa; phylum Mollusca; class Gastropoda; family Planorbidae; genus Anisus; species Anisus vortex. Next base: position 9,922,125 of record OX421505.1, on the reverse strand, counting down.
CGGCAAAGTCTTTCTATTTTATTGTCTGGTCTACATTTTTTTGTTCGCTTACTGGATCAAATATTTTTTTTTTTGCTTTTTTGGTTTACTTGGCAATGTCTTTATGTTTTCACGCTCTCTCACTTGGTAGTAACGTTAATTCTCACTTGGTAGTAACGTTAATTCTCACTTGGTAGTAACGTTAATTCTCACTTGGTAGTAACGTTAATTCTCACTTGGTAGTAACGTTAATTCTCACTTGGTAGTAACGTTAATTCTCACTTGGTAGTAACGTTAATTCTCACTTGGTAGTAACGTTAATTCTCACTTGGTAGTAACGTTAATTCTCACTTGGTAGTAACGTTAATTCTCACTTGGTAGTAACGTTAATTCTCACTTGGTAGTAACGTTAATTCTCACTTGGTAGTAACGTTAATTCTCACTTGGTAGTAACGTTAATTCTCACTTGGTAGTAACGTTAATTCTCACTTGGTAGTAACGTTAATTCTCACTTGGTAGTAACGTTAATTCTCACTTACTCTAATTGGGCACACCCTTTATTTTCTCGTTTACTGTCCCAGAAATTTTCCAGAACGCTTCAAATAAACGTCTACATTTTGCCGCTTGCTCGGCTTAGGGTACAACTAAACATCCCCAGCGACAGATAATCGGGTGGGCTTCTTCAACTTCGGCAGACGATTAGAGTTGTCTCCCCGACCTCAGTAGAGAAAGGATTTCACTATCATGGTCTTCCCTTTATAAAGGGGCGGGGGGGAGGGGGAGGTAGGAATGGAAGTAAAAATCAATCGTCTATTTGTTGAAAGTTGAAACTCACTTGTGACCTGTGACCCTCCCCTCCCCTCCCTCCCTACCTTATATTCCTTCTTCACCCTTAATGGAATAGTTAAGCTTTACCCCCCGCTGTAGACAGTAAGGCTGATTTCCCTTAGCGGTCAATCGTTTAAACATTGAACAGAAAAGGAGTCAGAGAGCCAAGTTTTATTTGGTACTTGAACGCATTTCGCCATCGAAATAATAAAAGAAGGTTGTTGGATTTATACAGATTTAAGATGCATCGAAGGTCATGGGTTCGTATTCTGGTGAAGGCAATGATTTGTTCTCTGGTCTGGAGGGCGGGTGTACCTGCTGATTCTACCCAGCTCTGAGTGGTACTTGACTTTAGATGGGGTAAAGTAAAGGCGGCTGTGCATAGTGCTGGCCACACAATCGCCTAGTATGCCGTGGCCTCAGAAACTGGTGAGCGCTTCTTCAATTTGCTCCGAAGGGATTACTACTACTAAAGACGCATCTCACTAAGTGCCAGACTTGGCACGCAGAGCAATCTCCAGTGGCACGCAGAGCAATCTCCAGTGGCACGCAGAGGACTCCCAAAAAAAAGGCGATTCAAGTCTCTTCTACAAGAAAGTGAATGCCGATGCACGATTACTTTTAGGCTCTTAGCACGATGAATGAATTAGAAATCCTACTTTGGCCCACCATTATGAAAAAAGGTTACCCACCCCCGCATTATATTATCGAAAAAGGGCCTTCCCATGCTGTTCTGTTCAAATAGAAATGATACTATATTCACAAGGTATCTTGAATTATTAGGGCAAGATTACATTCAACTTGAATTAGTCAAATATTAGCCCGTGCAGAAATTCTATTTCATGAGAGTTACGAAAGTGAGCTTTTCCATACAGAACCATAGATCTATATATCCATATGTATATCTATATATTTTTATAACGTTATGAACTTTATCGCTTGTCTGTCTTTGATGTTAAACTAAAATATGTAAGCCCATCTGTATGAGGCTAACAATACGTGAATTGGCCACCTTAAATGTTCGTTCTCACTATGTTAATGCTGTGCAGGTCTAATGAAAAAAATTTACCTGTATGTTTATGTTAGTAAATTGAGTTGTTTTTTTTTTCTTGTTTTTTCCCCCCAAAAAATTGTATTATAAACTAAATTATCCCCCCTGAATTTTCTTTTAGGATACCTTTAATTAATAAATTTATTATTATCTTCATTTTTATGACTATCATTTGTATTACTATTATTGTTCAATTTATTATTCACAAATGCTAAAATTTTCTTATGTTTTTGACTATGCCTTTATTGTACCTATGTACTATGTGGCAAATAAAATATTGTTCATTGTTCTATGCTGACCAATCCTATCGCTTTGTTTGTGTATGTTTGGAAACCGTTGGTTGCACTGACCCCTACATGTTGATCGATTGCAGTCTTTCAAGAACTAACCGCATGACAAGTTTATCCCTACTATCTACGATGTAGGTTTTTTCTTTTCTGTTTTTCTATGGATAACTTCCATCGATTAGTTGGCAAGCGGAACTCAAATCACCGATGGGCTGGTCTTTTTTTGTTTTTTTTTGTTAGATCTATAACCTTTTTGTTTTTTATCTTCTTTCTCTTGTATCCCTTCTCTGTCTTTCTCTCTTTTACACGCTATTAGCTCACACTTATTTAAAGAATCGCTCCTAGTTGCTAAATTACCCTAATCCTATTCTTTTATTTGTCCACCCACTTTTACTGCTACTATCTCTGCTTTTTTTGTGTACTCTTGTCTTACTGTTTTTTCTCTCTCTCTCTTCCTATCGTTCTCTCTCTCTCTCTCTCTTCCTATCGTTCTCTCTCTCTCTCTCTCTTCCTAACGTTCTCTCTCTCTCTCTCTCTCTTCCTATCGTTCTCTCTCTCTTCCTATCGTTCTCTCTCTCTCTCTCTCTCTTCCTATCGTTCTCTCTCTCTTCCTATCGTTCTCTCTCTCTCTCTCTCTCTTCCTATCGTTCTCTCTCTCTTCCTATCGTTCTCTCTCTCTTCCTATCGTTCTCTCTCTCTTCCTATCGTTCTCTCTCTCTTCCTATCGTTCTCTCTCTCTTCCTATCGTTCTCTCTCTCTTCCTATCGTTCTCTCTCTCTTCCTATCGTTCTCTCTCTCTCTTCCTATCGTTCTCTCTCTCTTCCTATCGTTCTCTCTCTCTCTCTCTCTTCCTATCGTTCTCTCTCTCTTCCTATCGTTCTCTCTCTCTCTCTCTTCCTATCGTTCTCTCTCTCTTCCTATCGTTCTCTCTCTCTTCCTATCGTTCTCTCTCTCTTCCTATCGTTCTCTCTCTCTTCCTATCGTTCTCTCTCTCTCTTCCTATCGTTCTCTCTCTCTCTCTCTCTTCCTATCGTTCTCTCTCTCTTCCTATCGTTCTCTCTCTCTCTCTTCCTATCGTTCTCTCTCTCTCTCTTCCTATCGTTCTCTCTCTCTTCCTATCGTTCTCTCTCTCTTCCTATCGTTCTCTCTCTCTCTTCCTATCGTTCTCTCTCTCTCTCTCTTCCTATCGTTCTCTCTCTCTTCCTATCGTTCTCTCTCTCTCTTCCTATCGTTCTCTCTCTCTCTCTTCCTATCGTTCTCTCTCTCTTCCTATCGTTCTCTCTCTCTTCCTATCGTTCTCTCTCTCTTCCTATCGTTCTCTCTCTCTTCCTATCGTTCTCTCTCTCTCTTCCTATCGTTCTCTCTCTCTTCCTATCGTTCTCTCTCTCTTCCTATCGTTCTCTCTCTCTCTCTCTCTTCCTATCGTTCTCTCTCTCTTCCTATCGTTCTCTCTCTCTCTTCCTATCGTTCTCTCTCTCTCTCTCTCTTCCTATCGTTCTCTCTCTCTTCCTATCGTTCTCTCTCTCTCTCTCTCTTCCTATCGTTCTCTCTCTCTTCCTATCGTTCTCTCTCTCTTCCTATCGTTCTCTCTCTCTCTCTCTTCCTATCGTTCTCTCTCTCTTCCTATCGTTCTCTCTCTCTCTCTCTCTTCCTATCGTTCTCTCTCTCTTCCTATCGTTCTCTCTCTCTCTTCCTATCGTTCTCTCTCTCTTCCTATCGTTCTCTCTCTCTTCCTATCGTTCTCTCTCTCTCTCTCTCTTCCTATCGTTCTCTCTCTCTTCCTATCGTTCTCTCTCTCTCTCTTCCTATCGTTCTCTCTCTCTCTCTCTCTCTTCCTATCGTTCTCTCTCTCTTCCTATCGTTCTCTCTCTCTTCCTATCGTTCTCTCTCTCTTCCTATCGTTCTCTCTCTCTCTTCCTATCGTTCTCTCTCTCTCTCTCTCTCTCTTCCTATCGTTCTCTCTCTCTTCCTATCGTTCTCTCTCTCTTCCTATCGTCTCTCTCTCTCTCTCTCTCTCTTCCTATCGTTCTCTCTCTCTTCCTATCGTTCTCTCTCTCTCTTCCTATCGTTCTCTCTCTCTCTCTCTCTCTTCCTATCGTTCTCTCTCTCTCTCTCTCTCTTCCTATCGTTCTCTCTCTCTTCCTATCGTTCTCTCTCTCTTCCTATCGTTCTCTCTCTCTCTCTCTCTCTTCCTATCGTTCTCTCTCTCTTCCTATCGTTCTCTCTCTCTTCCTATCGTTCTCTCTCTCTCTCTCTCTCTCTTCCTATCGTTCTCTCTCCCTATCGTTCTCTCTCTCTCTCTCTCTCTCTTCCTATCGTTCTCTCTCTCTTCCTATCGTTCTCTCTCTCTTCCTATCGTTCTCTCTCTCTCTCTCTCTCTTCCTATCGTTCTCTCTCTCTCTTCCTATCGTTCTCTCTCTCTTCCTATCGTTCTCTCTCTCTTCCTATCGTTCTCTCTCTCTTCCTATCGTTCTCTCTCTCTTCCTATCGTTCTCTCTCTCTTCCTATCGTTCTCTCTCTCTTCCTATCGTTCTCTCTCTCTCTCTCTCTCTTCCTATCGTTCTCTCTCTCTCTTCCTATCGTTCTCTCTCTCTTCCTATCGTTCTCTCTCTCTCTCTCTCTCTTCCTATCGTTCTCTCTCTCTTCCTATCGTTCTCTCTCTCTTCCTATCGTTCTCTCTCTCTTCCTATCGTTCTCTCTCTCTTCCTATCGTTCTCTCTCTCTTCCTATCGTTCTCTCTCTCTCTCTCTCTCTTCTATCGTTCTCTCTCTCTTCCTATCGTTCTCTCTCTCTTCCTATCGTTCTCTCTCTCTCTCTCTCTCTCTTCCTATCGTTCTCTCTCTCTTCCTATCGTTCTCTCTCTCTCTTCCTATCGTTCTCTCTCTCTCTCTCTCTCTCTCTCCTATCGTTCTCTCTCTCTCTTCCTATCGTTCTCTCTCTCTCTTCCTATCGTTCTCTCTCTCTCTCTCTCTTCCTATCGTTCTCTCTCTCTCTTCCTATCGTTCTCTCTCTCTTCCTATCGTTCTCTCTCTCTCTCTCTCTTCCTATCGTTCTCTCTCTCTTCCTATCGTTCTCTCTCTCTCTCTCTCTCTCGTCACTGTTTCGCCCTCACTGTCTATTTCTCTCCATTTCCCCCTTTTCCCTTATTTTCTTTCACCTTTACTGTTTTCCATGTTTCGTCTTTTTATATACCAATTGTCTACGCCCTCCTCTTTCTGTCTCTCTCATTTCTGATGGTTCCCTCACAGGGAAGTTGTCTATTTCATTTCTCTCATCTTTCTCCCCACGACATTTCTCTCTCCACGACATTTCTATCTCCTTCTTGTGAAGCAGATATCTTTTTTTTGTAATCTTTTTTTTATCTGTCTCTCCGCCTAACTATCTAATAACTAGTCTTTCTGACTAGCTGTCTCTCTGACTAAATGTCTCTATGACTAGATGTCTCCCTGACTAGATGTCTCTCTGGCTAGCTGTCTCTCTGACTAGTTGTCTTTCTGACTAGCTGTCTCTCTGACTTGCTGTCTCTCTGACTTGCTGTCTTTCTGACTAGCTATCTCTCTGACTAGCTGTCTCTCTGACTAGCTGTCTCTCTGACTAGCTGTCTCTCTGACTAGCTGTCTCTCTGACTAGCTGTCTCTCTGACTAGCTGTCTCTCTGACTAGCTGTCTCTCTGACTAGCTGTCTCTCTTAGCTGTCTTTCTGACTAGCTGTCTCTCTGACTAGCTGTCTCTCTGACTAGATGTCTCTCTGACAAGCTGTCTTTCTGTCTAGCTGTCTCTCTGACTAGCTGTCTCTCTGACTAGCTGTCTTTTTGACTAGCTGTCTTTCTGACTAGCGGTCTTTCTGACTAGCTGTCTCTCTGACTAGCTGTCTTTCTGACTAGCTGTCTTTCTGACTAGCGGTCTTTCTGACTAGCTGTTTCTCTATCTAGCCATCTCTTCTCCTATCACCAATCGTCTAGAGTCTAGAATCAAACAAACACACCATGTCCAAGTATTGAGGAGGAGGCAGGCTTGTCTGTAAATTTTCCAAACGGGCTTTTAGATACTCATTGACCGACTACAACCGTGATATATTTTGTAAAACAAAGGTTTCCTGCGTGCGTGTGTGTTTGTGTGTGTGTGTCTGGAAAGGAGGGTTGGTTGGTGGTTGTGCGTCCCAGTCATCCCAGGACATGTACTAAACACCCCCAGGCCAAACTATACGTTTTATTTATTGTTCTCCCTCGGAAAAAAATGTAAGCGAGCAAACGTCTAATGATATTTGGAGTCGCCCGTGAGTCCATCAGCTCGGACGTTTCTGTGACCACGTCCAGCGCTCGTTAAGTCTTGACCAGTCTGTGATGTGGCCCATTACTCACGCACAGACACAAACAAAAAGACCTCAACTGTACAGATAATTTCTCCGGGTCACTGAGCCTGTCACAACAAATTGAACACAGTGGGTAGTGGACACACACAAAATGGGGGCGGAGGAGGGAGTAGAGAAAGGGGGAAAAACGGAGTTCAAGCAATGAAAATGTGGAATAGTGGGGAGGGGTAAAGAAACGTTTTTCGCTGTTGTACTAAGAAAAGTATTTCTTTCAGTCAATGGCCGCATCTTACATGGGCATGTGTGGCCAGCACAATGCCCAGCCGCCTTTATTTTTCTCTTTAACTAACGTCAGGTATCCACCAGAGCTTGGTCAATATTTGGTTCATCCTTCCCAGACCCGGAATACATGTAAGCCGTAACCGGGATCTGAACACCGGGATTTGAACAACGGGATCTGAACACCGGGATCTGAACACCGGGATCTGAACACCGGGATCTGAACACCGGGATCTGAACACCGGGATTTGAACACCGGGATGTGAACACCGGGATTTGAACACCGGGATCTGAACACAGGTATTTGAACACCGGGATTTGAACATCGGGATTTGAACACCTGGATTTGAACACCGGGATTTGAACACGGGACCTTAAGCTTGGCGATCCGAACGCTCTGGTCCAACGTTGTTGGCTGGGGCGGGGGGTGCAACAGTATTTCTGTCACAAGGTTGTATTGTAAATTGAATACAAAATGCCACTCACGTTATTTTAAGACAAAAATTTTTTTTTAATAGAGCTGCCGTTAAAAGATCTGCAAGGGTTTACATTAAAAGACTGAGGCGGGTCGTGTTGTGACCAGCGGGCCGACTGTTGCGCACCCTTTGTTGCAGATCAACTGTTTCCAGCCCCCACCTGCCCAAGGGGATGGTGAAATCTCTATACATGCCAAACTGGCACATCGAATTATTTTGACCCTTGGCCATTTGTCTTCCCTGTCCACTAGAGCTCGTTGATTGGTTGGACCCTCGCCCCCCCCACCTCCGCCTTTTTTCCCTCCTTTCGATTTTAGGCCCCCCCCCCCCCATAACAACCACGCCCAGATAGCCGCATTAAACAATGTCCCCCGTACACCCTTCCGCTTGCCAAGACGCATAGAGTGGATTTTTTTCTCAAAAAACTAATTTAGTATTAATGTTATTACCCATTCCTGGCTGGTTGGCCTCAAGTGCAGACAACTCACTTCCTGGGGTCCAGAGACGAAACGTAGTGAAGAAAAGGATAATATACTTCAACCCTGCCTGCATTCTAATAGTGTTCTAATAATAGATTCTTTGAAATGTGTAGCATTTTCTGGGAACACGAAATAATAAGGTAAAATATAGATCACTGATTCTTGCCTTACCTTACAGGTCGAATCATTATCTTTTATTTGTTGTAAACGAGCTTAACTTACAAAAAAGATAATTTTAGCTTATACGTGGTTAGAGTCTAGTATTGAATTTTGAAAAAGTATTTACAATAATATTAAATTGGGATTCCTGATCGGTTCAGGGAACCCATTCCATGCCCGGATACAGTCATTAAATTAAATATATATCTATGTATGATTATAGATACATTACATACGTCTGCCTATCTATCTATCTATCTATCTATCTATCTATCTATCTATCTATCTATCTATCTATCTATCTATCTATCAAACCTATCTATACATACATATATCTATCTTTACATACATATATCTAACTTTCCAACTAACTAACTATCTGTCTGTCTGTCTCTCCATCTACCTGTCTGTCAGATAGATAGATAGGTATGTAGGTAATCTATTCGTCTACCTATCCATTTTTCTGTCTGACTGTCTGTCTGTTTGCCTATATATCTATATTTAATATCACGTAAAGTTTAAAGTGCAACGTGAAGTATATATAATAATATTTATAAGGTAGCGTAGTGAAGTTGTTTGGGAGTGCGCTCCTTTGAATCTGCGGCCCCTGCTATGTGGGCCACTTTGGTCCCATCACTGAAGAATTACTATGAGACAAAAAGAGTCCTCCTTTAAGGAAGAGTTTGAAGAACTTTCTCTTTTGGCTAGAGTTTTTTGTGCCTTCCTCAATCCTAACATCGGCAACTAAATTGTGGAAAGAAAAAACGTACTGAGCATGCTAAACTCAATAGCATGGAGAGGTGCGCTATATAAATATTCATTATTATTATTAGTGTTTGTTAAATGACTTAGTTGACATAAGGAGTATTAATTAATTGTTTTTAAAAAAAAAGCTCATACGTTGACCTCATGGTGAGGTAATTTAAACTCTAGTACAGGAGTCGGCAACCTACGGCACGCGTACCACACTTGGCATGCTGACGGGGTTTTCAATGGCACGCAAAAGAGGCCCGCCCAATAAGACAATTCAAGCCACTTCTACAAGAAATTTAGTGCTGCAGCAGGATGACTTTTAGATTGTTGGCACCCTGAATGAATTAGAAATTATACCTTGGCACATTGTTATCAAAAGTTGCCTACTTCAAGTCTAATGTTTGTAATATAGAAAAATACAACGCTAAATACGATTAAACATTTCTAATGGCGCATTGAGATCTCTCTCTCTCTTTCTTTCTCTCTCTTTCTTTCTATCTCTCTCTTTCTTTCTCTCTCTCTCTTTATTTCTTTCTCTCTCTTTCTTTCTATCTCTCTCTTTCTTTCTCTCTCTCTCTTTATTTCTTTCTCTCTCTTTCTTTCTATCTCTCTCTTTCTTTCTCTCTCTCTCTTTATTTCTTTCTCTCTCTTTCTTTCTATCTCTCTCTTTCTTTCTCTCTCTCTCTCTTTATTTCTTTCTCTCTCTTTCTTTCTATCTCTCTCTTTCTTTCTCTCTCTCTCTCTTCTCTCTCTTTCTTTCTATCTCTCTCTTTCTTTCTATCTCTCTTTCTTTCTCTCTCTCTCTTTATTTTTTTCTCTCTCTTTCTTTCTTTCTCTCTCTTTCTTTCTTTCTCTCTCTTTCTTTCTTTCTCTCTCTTTCTTTCTTTCTCTCTCTTTCTTTCTCTCTCTCTCTTTATTTCTTTCTCACTCTTTCTTTCTATCTCTTTCTATCTCTCTCTTTCTTTCTCTCTCTCTCTTTATTTCTTTCTCTCTCTTTATTTCTTTCTCTCTCTTTATTTCTTTCTCTCTCTCTTTATTTCTTTCTCTCTCTTTCTTTCTTTCTCTCTCTTTCTTTCTCTCTCTCTCTTATTTCTTTCTCTCTCTTTCTTTCTATCTCTTTCTATCTCTCTCTTTCTTTCTCTCTCTTTATTTCTTTCTCTCTCTTTCTTTCTATCTCTTTCTATCTCTCTCTTTATTTCTCTCTCTCTCTTTATTTCTTTCTCTCTCTTTCTTTCTATCTCTCTCTTTCTTTCTCTCTCTCTCTTTATTTCTTTCTCTCTCTTTCTTTCTATCTCTCTCTTTCTTTCTCTCTCTCTCTCTTTATTTCTTTCTCTCTCTTTCTTTCTATCTCTCTCTTTCTTTCTATCTCTCTCTCTCTCTCTCTTTCTTTCTATCTCTCTCTTTCTTTCTATCTCTCTCTTTCTTTCTCTCTCTCTCTTTATTTCTTTCTCTCTCTTTCTATTTCTTTCTCTCTCTTTCTTTCTATCTCTTTCTATCTCTCTCTTTATTTCTTTCTCTCTCTTTCTTTCTATCTCTCTCTTTCTTTCTCTCTCTCTCTTTATTTCTTTCTCTCTCTTTATTTCTTTCTCTCTCTTTCTTTCTCTCTCTCTCTTTATTTCTTTCTCTCTCTTTCTTTCTATCTCTTTCTATCTCTCTCTTTCTTTCTCTCTCTCTCTTTATTTCTTTCTCTCTCTTTATTTCTTTCTCTCTCTTTATTTCTTTCTCTCTCTTTCTTTCTATCTCTTTCTATCTCTCTCTTTCTTTCTCTCTCTCTCTTTATTTCTTTCTCTCTCTTTATTTCTTTCTCTCTCTTTATTTCTTTCTCTCTCTTTCTTTCTATCTCTTTCTATCTCTCTCTTTCTTTCTCTCTCTCTCTTTATTTCTTTCTCTCTCTTTATTTCTTTCTCTCTCTTTCTTTCTATCTCTTTCTATCTCTCTCTTTCTTTCTCTCTCTCTCTTTATTTCTTTCTCTCTCTTTATTTCTTTCTCTCTCTTTATTTCTCTCTCTCTCTTTATTTCTTTCTCTCTCTTTATTTCTTTCTCTCTCTTTATTTCTTTCTCTCTCTTTCTTTCTATCTCTTTCTATCTCTCTCTTTCTTTCTCTCTCTCTCTTTATTTCTTTCTCTCTCTTTATTTCTTTCTCTCTCTTTATTTCTTTCTCTCTCTTTCTTTCTATCTCTTTCTATCTCTCTCTTTCTTTCTCTCTCTCTCTTTATTTCTTTCTCTCTCTTTATTTCTTTCTCTCTCTTTATTTCTTTCTCTCTCTTTCTTTCTCTCTCTCTCTTTATTTCTTTCTCTCTCTTTATTTCTTTCTCTCTCTTTCTTTCTCTCTCTCTCTTTATTTCTTTCTCTCTCTTTATTTCTTTCTCTCTCTTTCTTTCTCTCTCTCTCTTTATTTCTTTCTCTCTCTTTATTTCTTTCTCTCTCTTTCTTTCTCTCTCTCTCTTTATTTCTTTCTCTCTCTTTCTTTCTATCTCTTTCTATCTCTCTCTTTCTTTCTCTCTCTCTCTTTATTTCTTTCTCTCTCTTTCTTTCTATCTCTTTCTTTCTCTCTCTTTCTCTCTCTCTTTATTTCTCTCCGGTTCTTGAGTATATAATGTACTGATTAAAAAACCCACACGCCACGTGCTTGGCTTATCTATCCACTAACGAGGTACTAATAGCGTATCTTGTACTAAGTGGGGTAATTACCAAGTCATTCACTTATCTTCACGGTTATACCCCCTTTTTTACAGCATTAATTTCATAGCCCCTAAATGAGGTCGCCCTCATGTTACGACGCGGTCCGGAACTTCCCGGAAAGAACGTAAACAATTGTGTACACAAATACTCTCGAAGAAAAGGACTAAATAAACGGTTTCTCTAGCAACCGCTTCGGTCCGTGATGTGTCGTAGTGGTTTATTTAAGGATTAGCTCGTTTGATTTTGATGTAGGTTCAAGCCGATAATTGCCTATGATAATTAGAGTCAGTGTTGTTTGCTTATATTAGCGATACATTTTGAATAGATTTGTGGATAAAAGTGGATACACAAAAAAAAAAAAAAGAATAAAAAACTAGGTTGTTGAAATTTATTTAGAGAAAAAAAAGTTTTGTGTAGATTTCGAATGGTGAGGATTGAGCGCTGCATTTTATTTGGAGAAAGGCTAACCTAAATGTAGACACCCTTCCCACCAGTACTTCCGTTTTAGACAGGCTATAAATAAACATATACACATCTATAAATAGATGGGATATATATATATATATATATATATAGATATAAATCTGTTATGTAGAGAGAATTTATGGAGAGAGAGAGAGAGAGAGAAAGGGAGAGAGAGAGAGAAACTATGAAATGTTGAAACTTTCTTTCAAGTGCAGATTACACACCGAGTCTGTTATGAAGGGCCACGCGCCACTCGCCAAGTACTTCCGGTTTCGCGAAACCAAACAACAATCACAACAAAATAGCAACACACGTTCCACGTGCAGGCATCGTTGTTGTTGTTGTTTTTTGTTGTTTTGTTACTGTTAGAAGATGAGTAGTATACAACTCAATATTAGGCGATTAGTTATGGGTGTGGCTCAGACAAACTATACAAAGGAAATGAAGAGGAAAAACGTAATTATTGAAAGGAAATGGATTCATGACACTGTGGTTGATAAGAGAATTTGTGTGAATTTCCCTTTCAACTCGACTGGTACTACGATCTATGTACAAGCCCTGGCCCACTACGATCTATGAACAAGTCCTGGCCCACCACGATCTATGAACAAGGCATAGCCCACCACGATCTTTGAACAAGGCCTAGCCCACTACGATCTTTGAACAAGCCCTGGCCCACTACGATCTATGAACAAGCTTTAGCCCACTACGATCTTTGAACAAGCCTTGGCCCACTACGATCTTTGAACAAGCCCTGGCCCACTACGATCTATGAACAAGCTTTAGCCCACTACGATCTTTGAACAAGCCTTGGCCCACTACGATCTTTGAACAAGGCCTAGCCCACTACGATCTTTGAACAAGCCCTGGCCCACTACGATCTATGAACAAGCTTTAGCCCACTACGATCTTTGAACAAGCCTTGGCCCACTACCATCTAAGAACAAGCCCTGTCCCGTCCAAACGGAAAATCTAAGCCCTGGCAGGTTTATTAATGTAACACCTCCCTCCTAAGAACGAGACAAGCCCAATTAGTCAGTAGAGATAAAGACAAGGGCGTTGCTCTCTCTCTCTTTCTCTCTCTCTCGCTGTTTACCAACCAGTACCTTTACTTAGCTTAATTGATATTATAGAAACCACAGGACCATCACGCCCCCCCCCCCCCGGCCTCACTAAGTACACACAAGCTCACTAACACTTGCGCGGTACTCCTGCTTACAAAAACTTGTTTAGAACAGCGCCATATCATTACTTGTTATTGGAACTAGACACTAACACTTTTATATATAAACCTTTTCCCGTTTACTTTTCCCCCACAGTTCAGCAATAACGTTAACAAAGAGGAGCAAGGACTCTGTGATGGATGCGTCAAACCGGACTGGCGTATATGGAAGCCCATGGTGGCTAGTTTCCATTATTTACAAAATAGTTTGTTGAATGGTGAAGTGAACGTAATATTATATGATGAGTATATTAAACTCCTATATGTGTGCCCCAATTAACAATTAATACTAGGGGTCGTGATAAAAACTGGAGAAACCATTGAGCTAGACCAGGGGTTGGCAAGCTTTGGATAATAGTGTGCCAAAGTAGGATTTCTAATTCATTCAGCGTGCCAACAGCCTAGAAGTCATCCTGCTTTAGCACTTAACTTTTGTGTGGAAGAAACTTGAATTGCCTTTTTTTGGGAGTCTTCCGCGTGCCAATGAAGATCGCTCTGCGTGCCAAGTCTGGTACGCGTGCCGTAGGTTGCCGACCACTGCGGCTATACTGTGGCCTTCCCACATTTACAATTTACACACCTTAGTGGCAGTGGCGTATTTAGGCAGGTTCCACATGTTCCATTGGAACAGGGCCCCCACACAAAAGGGGCCCCCACACACCCCAAAAATGTTTGAGTGACATCCCCATATTTCGTTGAAAATGTAAAATAAAATTCATTTATTCCCATACAATTTAAAGCGCTCCAGTTCAACCAAGCTACGTGCAACATAAAATGTATGATTTTACAGAATGTAATATGAATTAACGGCCCTTTTCTGAGGTAGGCCCTATGTGGAAGGCAGGGCGAGACCACGAGTGGCCCCACATAAATTTGGGAACAGGGCCCCCACATAAATTTAAGAACAGGGCCCCCACATTAATTTAGGAACATATACGGCCCTGCTTAGTGGCACTAACCACGTTGCAGTCGCTTTGACCAATCTTTGATAGAACCAAAAAGATAATCCCGATGTTTATTTTTAGCTGGCTTATAACCTGCAGCGCGCGCAGAAGGCCACACATAAATTCTACGCGAAATGAAATTTAAAATTTAAAAAAATCGTTGGTGGGGATGGAGAGTGTCTAGAGGGAGAATCAGAATGCATAAGCTGCATCTCTTACATATCCAATATCCAATACACCTTAAACGTGACATAAATACAAAGTTGCAGAGTGCAGCAGAAACCCTCATCTGTCTCGCCGCGCCAATTCAAATTCCAAACATGCGCACACGGGACGAATTTTTACCCTCCCCCAACAGCCCTCGTGACCACCGAACCGTCACTCGCTCACACGTCACCAAATCTTATTTTAAGAATTTAATTTGCCTCCGAGAGTATTGTCGGATTTCTTTTTTTTTATTTTTGTCTTGCTTTGACGTCATCGGGCTTTCATTTTAATGATTGTTAAGTCTGAGGTGGGGGCGTCATTAAAGATGCTGACCCCGGCAGAATAGGGAACAAACCGTAAATAGATTTTTTGATATTTCGACTTAGGAAAAATAAAACTCGTGTATTTTCTCCCCTCCTAATGATTTGGTTTCTATCAGCATTTCATATATTGCTTGTGAAAATCGAAATAGAGAATCTAACATCTGAAGTGTTTTGTTTTTAAATAAACCTTTTACGTTTTTGTTGATCTCCAATCACTTGTCAAAATGTTGCATTTATCTTGGTGAAGCCTGAAGCTAGAGCTTTTTAGGGACGTGAAGCATGTGATTTTGATAGTTTTTCTTTTTTATTTCTCTCTGTCTTTCTCTCTCTCTCACTGACTAGTTCTGGTTTTCCTTCTCCGACAAAGACTGCCGTGCTGCTAAGGTGTTGCTTAAGGCTTCTTTGGTGTTTTAGTACGGTATATGCTTTGGGGTTTATTGGCCATGTGGTGTTTGGTGGTGCTCTGTTGTTTAGAGGTGTTGTGGTGTTTAGTGGTTGTGTGCTCTATGGTAATTTTGTGGTCTTTAGTAATTTTTATGTTCAGTAATTTTGTGGTGTTTAGTGATTTTGGGGTGTTTAGTGATTTTGGGGGTGTTCAGTGATTTTGGGGTGTTAAGTGGTTTTGGGGTGTTTAGTGGTTTTTGGTGTTTAGTAATTTTGAGGTGTTTATTAATTTTGAGGTGTTTAGTAATTTTGTGGTGTTTAGTAATTTTGTGGTGTTCAGTAATTGTGTGGTGTTTAGTGGTTGTGTGCTCTATGGTAATTTTGTGGTCTTTAGTAATTTTTATGTTCCGTAATTTTGTGGTGTTTAGTGATTTTGTGGTGTTTAGTGATTTTGGGGTGTTTAGTGATTTTGGGGGTGTTCAGTGATTTTGGGGTGTTAAGTGGTTTTGGGGTGTTTAGTGGTTTTTGGTGTTTAGTAATTTTGAGGTGTTTATTAATTTTGAGGTGTTTAGTAATTTTGTGGTGTTTAGTAATTTTGTGGTGTTCAGTAATTGTGTGGTGTTTAGTAATTTTGGGGATGTTTAGTAATTTTGGGGATGTTTAGAAATTTTGTAGTGTTTAGTGCTTTTTTTGGTATTTAGTAAACAAATTTTTTAGTGTATAGTGGTTTTGTGATGTTTATTAGTTCTAGATATTCTTTCGTTTTTATTGGTTTTATTGCGTTCCTTCGCATGTCATAAAATGCCACTTATCGATTTTACCTCATGTCTTTAGGCCGTTTCTCATGGACACACCAGGTCATTACGACTTTCACCGTTAATGTTTGTCTCCAATGAGCTTTTCAACCCAATTCAGCATTCTTATAAAATCACATAAACTTCAAAGTAACGAATAATTCTTTTTTGATCACATATTACCTCCTCCATGGACTAGAGTGCTGCCTTTTTCAACCAAAACCCTTTCCAAAATCAATATTGGAAGCGCCTGAAGAAAAAAGAGGAGAATGGCCCCCTCACAAAACTCCTTATTGAGAGTCTTGTTGTCTCCCCTCGTATAGATAAATTTTCTGTCTGACCAAAGGCTTCCCCTCCGCCTTCACCCCCTCGCCACGGTGCCAGTAGCCAAGATTAGGATGAAGGTATAAGCTTGACGATTGGAAAGACTGTGTTGGGGATGGGGGAGGAGATGGGTTGGGGAGGGGAGATTGGTTTGAGGCTTGATGTGTTTCTGAATAGTTACTTTTGACTAGCTTGTCAGGCTATAATTATATTGTAAGAGGCTATAACTTTTAAAACTACAGTCTTGATGACTTTATACCCTACAGCAGGGGTCGGCAAACTTTTGGTAATAGTGTGCCACAGTAGGACTTTTAATTCATTCAGTCTTCCAACATCCTTAATCTTATCCAGCTCTTGCACTCAATTTCTAGTAGAAAAGCTCTGAATCGGCTTTTTAGGGGTCTTACGCGTGCCATTGTAAATCGCCCTGAGTGCCACGTCTGCCATGCGATCCGTTGGTTGCCGATCCCTGCCCTACAGCTTTATCAGCGTCTTGTTTAGCTAGCGTCAGAAAGTCAGTAGTTTAGTTTACCCAAAATTTCCCCATATGCCTGGACCGGGCCACGAAAGAAAAATTACCCGGAAGATAAATTACCCGGTCGCATAAATATAAATGACAGCAAAACAAACAAAAAAATCATAGACAGCCGCAAAAAAGTCATCAACAACATTAGCAACAGCAAAAGGCTACACAGAAACAACAGCAAATAGCTGCAAAAGCAACACGTAAAGGTAAAGAAACATCCAACAGCGAAATCGTAAACAACAGCAAAAGAAAGGAACAGCAAAGACAATAGCAAACAACACAGCAACGCTGTAGACAAAAGGAACCGCTACATACTACAAGCACAAACAAGAGGAGAAAAAACAAAGGCAACATGAATGGAATAAGACATTAAAAATTCAAAGTTCAAATACATCGTCGTCTGAAATATATAGAATAATGTGACGATAGTTCTTCAGTTGGCAACCCGGTGAGGAATGGCGGATGTGCATAAAGTAGGATTCAATGGCCCAGTCAGAAAGCTCGCGCTGTATATCTAGTCCATGTGCACATACTGCGCATGTCCAATTTCTAGACTTTGTTGCTTTTCATTCATAAACAAAATTCCAGAACGTCAGTCCGTAGGGCTCGCTAGACAAGTTAATAGTTTATACACAGACTGGAGGGAGTGTGTTTATGTTTGTGCGTGCCTGCGTGTTGTGCCATTGAGCGGCTGTGGGGATAATGGGAGGACTTGATGGGTCGCAAGATCTTGGCCTTGAACTTGAACTCTGTATTCGTATTGTAACGTAACACAAAAAGGATCGCAAGATCTTGGCCTTGAACTTGAACTCTGTATTCGTATTGTAACGTAACACAAAAAGGGTCGCAAGATCTTGGCCTTGAACTTGAACTCTGTATTCGTATTGTAACGTAACACAAAAAGGGTCGCAAGATCTTGGCCTTGAACTTGAACTCTGTATTCGTATTGTAACGTAACACCAAAAGATACTTATTACTGTCAACCTGGATGACCCTAGTAAACTCTGAGCCATTAACGACGGAGTGGTCCTTTTTTGGTAGAGCGCTGGGCTGCTGACTAGAAGGTTGAATGTCCAACCAGATCGGCATTTTCTTTTGTGTTTAGACTGACTGAAAAGTTACCTCCGTTGAGGCCCGGGGGGGGGGGGGGGGAGGGCATGAACGGGTTGTGTATTGGTAATACAATTAGCTAATAAACCTTTGCCACAAAGACTAATGAATAGTATAAACCGTACCGTCCTAATTTGAGTTGACTTGTGCTTTTTTACTTGAAATCTCCATGTAGACTCCCCCAGGAGTAAAAAACAACAACAAGGTTTTGGGTTTAAATTCTCTATAAGCATTATTTTTTACGTTTTTATTTACCGGTAAAACCAAAGATGGACCGTTTGCTTTGATTTTTCTGATATTTGATAACTTGTAACACTCAGTTTCGGTATTTCCGATCGCATTTGATAACTTGTAACACTCAGTTTCGGTATTTCCGATCGCATTGGATAACTTGTAACACTCAGTTTCGGTATTTCCGATCGCATTTGATAACTTGTAACACTCAGTTTCGGTATTTCCGATCGCATTTGATAACTTGTAACACTCATCGCACCCTGTCCTCTATAAACGTCCGGTTTAGTAATTCGCTATGATTTTCTCAATAGAAAATAAGGATTTAAATCGACAGTTGTCGAATGCTACAGCGGGAAACTTTAGGCAAGTTTAGGAGTCGTTTAGGACAGCGTTATTGGCTGCGCATGGAAAAACAACAACACTTAAGGTCTAAAAATAGAACAAGCGGTCCATCTTATTATAGTCTTTGGTAAAATTTTTGAACGCATCCCAATTAATTTTCTATATTAATATTAAATATTATTAATATTATTAGTTTAGTTAATCTAAAAGGTTTTAAGATGAGCACAATTAAGTATAATGAAAAAAAAAACATAAACATCAACAACAGGAGGTTTGTGGTGGGGACATGAGGTTGTAACTTTGATAGAATGAGTTGTCGCTGGCATCGAGTCTATGTGCCAAGTTACAGCCTGATAGGATGCCTGCAAGTGGGTCAAATAGCTTTCCGAAAGTTTCACCAGTCAGCCAGAAATAAACCAAAACAAAATTTATATCAAAGATTGTGAAATGAATAAGATTCTTAAAAAAAAAAACCAGTGCTAAATGTAATCAATAAATAATGTAATCAATAATAAATACTATAAAATGTATTTACACCCGTGATTGTACTGGATTTCAGATCGTTATAATACATTAACTCATGGCTGTTGTTAACTGTTTTCATAGATACAAATTTGTTACACAAAAAAAATACTTCTTTTTTTTTTTTACAGTAACATGATTTGAATGTGTTAGTATTATTTCTTATTTAGGTCTTTCATTGTGTTTTTACATCCTCCCTGTCCCCTCCCCTCTATCCTCCCCCTATCCTCCGGGCACTTGACGAGTACTGCCGACTCGTACTCTGTAATCGGCCACTCGACAATCGATCGGGGACTGTGAGTACTTTTTTTTCGTGTGTGAGCGCGAGTCCGTGCGTCTGACCGTCGTCCCCCCGTCCTGGTCGGCACATGAAAGAGTTAACAAGAATATCGTATTATCGGGTCCCCCCCCCCCACCCCCACCCACAAGAAGTATCCGCTCGCTTGTCTGGCACTGTGTTCGGTTCTAGTAATATCTTGGAGAGGAACGAAAGTTGGTTTGATTGGGGGGGGGGGGGTGTGATGGGGTGGGGGCGGGATGAGTGGGGCTGGAGGGAGAGGGGACTCACTGTCCAGTACAAGAAGACTGTTTAGTGGCCCCTGGTATATCTGATTCAGTCTTGGCCACTTGGCCAAGGACGTCTACTTAAGGCACTTTAAAAGAAACTCTCGGCCCAGCCATTTCAACAAGAGATTCTTTATTGATCCCAAATTGTGGTTTTCTTACATTTTCCATTTCAGATTCATATTCTAAACAATTTCAGATTCATTTTCTAAACACTTTGACGTTGCTTAAAAAGTACACTTTGAAACTGAATAAATTGACTTTTATACCTTTCTTATATGTTACCGTACATGCGATCTTTCCATAGAGAAGGTTATTACGTCCTACGCTTATCTTAGAGGTGACAGGCGCTCTTTCCATACTGACTAGTAAAGTATCTCGTCGGGCAGGTGAAGCAGCGTTCACCAGTTTCTGTGGCCAACGCATATTAGGGAATTGTGTGGCCAGCACTGTGCACAGACGCCTTGAGCTTATCCCAACTTAGGTCAGGTGCCTATCAGAGCTGGGTAAACTCCGGACCCGGGAAAAAATTTTTTTTGCCTGCACCAGGATTCGAACACATAACCTTTGGTACGCCAGCCGAATGCGCTGCCTCTCGGCCACTACACGTACGCAAACACCCGCACTTTTTTTTTCTTCCACTCGCAATAACACTCCGCCCCTCACCCATAGTCCCCAGACGAATGTCAGCTTATATATCCTGTTTAAAGAGTTTCCAACAAATCCACACCATACCATATTTAACGACATGGGGCCTCGCTTCTCATCTTATGAGAACCCCTGGACTACGAAGTTGTTGTCGGTACAATGTGTTTTTGTTTATGTGTTTGTCTTCTGTTTAAAACAAACAGCTTGCACGGTTTGATTGAATGAACTATGATGATGCATGGATCGCCGCCCCTTGCTGTTCACTTCTCAGCAGAGACTTCATTTGTCTTGAGTTATGTCCTTTGACCCCTTGGAACCTTTGTCTACTTGTACTCTTGTGTGGTTTTGGAGTTTGGGGTCGTCCAAATATGTCCTCGTCATATGGCCGCGTCCTGGCGTTAGATTAACCATTGAAGTTGGAAGAGTGAGGTTGTTATGTACCTATTCAGGTTTAACAAAAAATTGTTTTCTTATATTTAACAATGACAAATAATGCATTACTCACATCTTTCTAAAATCAATAAATAATTTCTATAATTAGATTGCCCATTTGCCCATTGACAAGTCTTTGTGATTACGCATGCATGGGCTGCATGGGGAACCTAAAAGTTCATAGTGTACCAACATTTTCGGTCCCATTCGTCCATTTGCTAACAAAACATGTCAGTGTGATGCGTTACAGGCTGTACTGCGAATAAGAAAAGATGAAGGGGATTAAATTTTATTTCATTTCGAAAAGATGTTGCCGAAAGAAAACGATGGATTGTGAACACCAGACGTGAAGAATCACCTATTTTTATTCCCAGTAAAATACAGTTTATACTAAAATATGTAAATTTACTTAATAAAAATAAATGGTAAAATACTTTATTTCAAGTCAATATAGTCTACAACAAGAGAAATATTGAGCTGAAGATAAAAGGCAACCAAAACTTCCCGACGTCGTTTATGGATGACCCCTATGGTAAAGTGGAAGAAAAAAAAGCCTTTTTCTTGATTGCCTCAGTTTGACTATGTGTGTGGCAAAATGCTAAGGGGCAGGAGGAGACAACAACCCATGACAGAAAACAAATTTCGGACTGAAGGTACGGACATGAAAAACGAGTAAATTATCTTCCCTTTCATCCGGTGTAAGGATAGCACCGCGTCGCAGGACCTGATGGCCTTAACAAACAATAACAATAACAAACGGGGTGATTTGTTTAAAACTTGGATAGAAAAGATGGACGCTAGCCAAGAAATATTTGGTGGGCTGCCAACAACAAAAAATATTGTGCTGTGTGTTTATGTGTCAACGTGGTGTGTGTGTGTGTGATGCAGAAGGTTGTCACGGCCTATTGTCACGGCGCCGTGATTAGCGAAAACAGAAGGAGGGGGTGGCTCCCCCAGCGTGATGATGTTGCAGATCCCTGGTCCAGAGAGTCAGGTGAATGGTAAAATAAATGCGTGTGAACGAGGGTAAGTATCAAGAGAGAAATAGAGAGAGAGAGGGAACCACGGAGACACAGAGTGAGAGAATGAGAGAGACAAAGAGTGATAGACACACAAAGAGAGAAAGAGAGTCAGAGAGTGAGTGAAAGAGAGAGACGCACACAGAGTGAGAGAATGAGAGAGAAAAGAGTGAGAGATAGACACACAAAGAGAGAAAGAGAGTCAGAGAGTGAGTGAAAGAGAGAGACACCCACAGAGTGAGAGAAAGGAGAGAGAAAGGGGGAGATACAGAGAAAGAGCGAGGGACAATGCTGATTCTATCGCATCTGTTACCAGACGAGGTGAAATGCCGTGTTGTCAAAGATGGTCTGACTATTACACTAGTCTGACGTTATCTTCGACAAGAGTGGGCGGAGATTCAAGTTGGGCTATCACACTGGAGAGCGCACATTAAAGGCTACTTTCTTCGTCTCTCACATTGATATATTGACACGCGTGTCTTCTATTGTTGACACGCTTCTCTGGCTTTTTTGTTGTTGTTTTCGGTGTTAGACTTTAGCCTCTTTCATCGCTGCGTCCATCTTCTTAGCTGCTGACCACCTGAGTATATCTCGCATCGTTGTTGTTGTCTAAATGTGACTCACGCGCTAGTCAACACGCCAGTTCCAGCCTTTTGATTGTCACGCGTGTCATACTTCGTAACCATTCTCGTTTTTCTCACTCGGGTGTTCCTCACCACGTAGATTTAGAATATATAGATCGCGCATTCCTATGGGGTTACCATGGTTACTATTCAATGGGGGGAAAAGGTAGGGGGGGGGGCAATTCAATGCATTCTTTACCGCAACGTTTAATAAAGCAATCAATGTACACGTATTCTCAAATCTACTTTTAAAAAAGCAATCAATGTACACGTATTCTCAAATCTACGTTTAATAAAACAATCAATGTACACGTATTCTCAAATCTACTTTTAATAAAGCAATCAATGTAATCGAATTTTTAAATCTATTTCACACCAGTTCCAAATTTGTATTCAAAAATAATTACGTAGGCCCTACAATGTTTTTTTTTCTAGTGTTGCTATAGTTACACTGTTCTTTGTTATTCTTTTCTTTTTGTTACAATAACATTTAGAATAACGTTGTTTATAACGTTTTCTTTCTTTCTTTACGTGTGTGAGGGGGTGGGGTCTAAATTTAAGAAAATTACGAGTTTTCTAGTGCTCTGTTTGTTTAATAGCATGTTAATTTGTGTTTTGCTGTGTCTTCCTTTAGTAATTATCGGCTAAAACAATCTTTGTGATTTTTGACATGCGGTGTTTCTGGATTAAATCTTCATTTAAATTCATAATTATATTTTTCTCTCTAAAATTGGGGAGGGTGGGTGCGAGATGTTAGCCCCCCCCCCCCCTTTGTCTTCTAAAAGTTCTCTGGGAGCATCATGTGCACTATTTCGCCAGTAAATCTCTTCCGCGTACATAAGTCCGGCTCAGCCGGAACAAAGCCCTCCATTAAGTCCCCATGAAAATTTTCCGCAGTCACACAGGGAAGTAAATACAGTTGAGATGCAGGTTTTGCTTAAACCTGGCGTCATGCTGTGTTGCAATAGTGGCGGTTTATTGGGTGGTTGGCATTCAAGAGATACTATTTAAATGACCTGGTTAAAGGTAAGGTAGTGAAATTTGAATAATTTCTGTGGACTTGATATAGGCTTATCCACACACATGCACATGAAAGATTGTGCGATCAATACAATGCTCCGGCTACCTTTTTAAAATTGGATTAATCCCAAGGATATCTGATAATAATAATTTAATAATATTGTTTAAGTATAGCGCCGTCAACAAACATATTGTAAGCTCAGAGCGCATTTAAAAGCAAGCTACAAAAAATACACATAGAACTAATGTTATACAGTTATACATTAACTGGACTCAAATTCTCTGGGCATACATTAATTGGACCCCGAAAACGAGTTATAAAGTCCTGGAATACCTGTTGCTATGTTTTTTTTTTGTAAACCTGCGATATTGAAGTTTTCAGCTACTTGTTTGTTAGAGATGATTAATGGGACTATCTCAAGCAAAAGTCTACTTCGTTTTGACTGTGGAGTTGCTGAGTGCCCCCCCCCCCTTCTTCCCAATTCTCTAGCACCTCTTGGTGGGGATGACAAAGACCATGGTAAGTACTTTATTTTCCATGGTCTTGGAATGACGCCCATGCTTCTCTTCTCCCTCCCCCCCCCCCCAAAAAAAAAAAAAAAACCAACCATGTACAGATGTGTTAGTTGCTAATAGAATATGTGATCAGAATTATTTAGTTACCTGAGCTCACGAGCTGTCCAGTTGCTAAACATGCCCCAGATGTTGAAACGGGCTGTGTGTAAAGCTGAACCAGTTATTTGTAAACACACCCAGATAGACTGTGCAATGAATACTCGTGTAGCCTACTGGTGTTTTTTTTTTATAAAATAAATTCACACGTGTGTCAGTTATATGAACTAAGATGATGATACATCCCATGACCTAATTGAAATGATTTTAAAGAAATATGGCACAATATGTAAAATCAGTAGGTCTACATTGTTATCTATACTTGTGGTCGGCAACCCTTTGATAATAGCGTGCCAAAGTCGAATTCATAAATCATTCAGCGTGCCAACTGCCTAAAATGTATCCTCCCATTTTCTTTTAGAAAATACTTGAGTTGATAATTTCGGAGGTCTGCCGCGTGCCATTGGATATCGCTCTGCGTGCCAAGTTTGTCACGCTTTACGTCGGTGGCCGACCCCTGATCTATACTATTCTATACTATGAACTACATCTACTTTCTGTCTGTCTGTATGTATGTCTACGTATTCCAGTACTTCCATCCATCCATTAGGATTCATACTGGCCGGGAAAGTTGAAACGATGGCTTTGTTAAAATGGACAAACTAGCATGAACATAATTTATTTTCATTGTGAAAAAGAAAGTGAAAAACCATGTAGTTAAGAAGTCCTTAAGTCCAAGATTTTTGTTCTACGCTATTCTATGGGTATTGTATAAAATTCAAAATATTAATATATTATATATTAATATAAATATATGAGGAAAAAAAAAAGTTACAATATTTAATATGTAATGGTATACATTTCTTTATTGAATTGTGTGTTACGTGTAATGTTTGTGAAAAGTTTGTAAATTTTAAAATATTCGTCGAGTATGAACCGCTAATTCATCCACTCACCATAAATCTATGTGTCAAATTATCTATGTTAATTTGTTCACATAAAATTTACATACTATTACTATCTTTAAATCCCTGTACTATGTTTTTTTATTTATTTGTTGTTGTTTTTTTTCTGGGATCTAGGAACACGATGCTCCCAACTCCCAGTCTTGCTTTGTTTAGCATGATGCCTGATGCGCCCGTCCAACAAGTCGCCAGCTCCATATGAACCTGTCACCAAAACTAGTCACACAGTGTAGTACGGCCAAGTCTGCCCAGTCAGCACGCGAGGACCCACACACTCTACGAAAATGCAATGATTAGAAACATCGCACTCTAGAAGATTGCACGATTCCGATTTTTGCACCGATCAGAGCAAGTACACGTTCTAGTCGCGCGGGGCATAACACAGCAAAGTATCGTGGATGGAGAAATCGCACGAGTATCGAAACAGCCCGGAAGCGGTGGCCATGCTTCCGCCACGAGCTGAAGTCGCCGTCACGCCCAAAACCGCCTGCAACCGGATTTTCAGAGGGGACGGCGACGACGAGGAGGATTACTTCGGCGCCCCGTCGGACTTGGAGTCCCCCGGCGCCCTCAGCCAGGGCCAGGTGTCCCTCGGGGAGCAGAGCACCGTCAGCGGGCAGTCGGACCACAGCCGTGCGGCGCTGCTGAAGAAGGGCGGTACGGAGAAGGACGTGATCATCGAGCAGCGGCTGAACCTCTACGGGGATGATGAGGACGAGGAGAGCAACCAGTGTCGGCTGGGCAGCTTCAGCCCGGACTGCTTCCAGGCCTGCGCCAACGTGAAGATGTTCGTGTTCTTCATGTGCGTCCTGCTGATTGTGGCCTCGGCACTGACCACCGGCTACCTGAACAGCGTCATCACCACCATAGAGAAAAGGTAAGACGATGTCTGTCAGTCTGTGGTTAGTTGCTGTGTGGGCTGAAACAGACTCAGATTTGTCACTGTCTGTCTTTGAGATTGCGTATTCTTTCATAGATGTCACTCATGTT
The DNA here is from genome assembly GCA_949126835.1 of Anisus vortex. Lineage (NCBI taxonomy): Eukaryota > Metazoa > Mollusca > Gastropoda > Planorbidae > Anisus > Anisus vortex. The sequence continues at coordinate 9,896,571 of OX421505.1, read as the reverse complement.
TATGACATTGTATGCGCGTTCTCGTAGAGATGTCGTTTATAAGATAAGATAAAGACTCATTTATTGATTCAAACAAATATAAATTTTACTTCGTTACAGATGTCTGGGTCTTTTTAGTATTAATGAATTCCATGAAGGATATTTTGTAAACAATATAACAGAGCTATTAGTATACAATGACACTATTCTTATAAATAGACAGGCCCACACACTTTCATACCGTTCAAAACTGATCAAGAGGTCAATAATGTATTTCTAGCTGACCGGCAATTCCATTGAAAAAATCCAAGTGTAACTAAATGGAACAAACGATTTCTTAAATCTCTCTGTCCTAACCCTGGTTGAAAGAAGCCGACCACTTCGTTTAGATTTGCTGTAGCTGCGGTGTAGTACATATGTCTTCAACCTTTTGATAACATGTACCAAAGTGTGAGTTCTTATTCATTCAGTGTGCCAACAGGCTAAAAATCATACTTTTTTTTTGCTTCTAGAAAGTACTTGAACTGCCTTTTTTTTTTTTTTTTTTTTTTTTTTTTTTTTTTTTTTTTTTTTTTTTTTTTGGAAGGGGGGTGGGGTCTCCCGTGTGCCATTGAATATCGAAACGGGGGTCAATTCTGGGTCGAGTGCCGTAGGTTGTCGACGCCTTTTGTAGCGGGAGCGCATTGTCAAGAAGTCTTTTACAAATCATTGATACTTGAACTTGATAGGAGCCTACCTTGAATTGAAGAAATCTCTCTCTATATATATATATGGGATTGGTTGCGTGTTCTCTTAAGAATGTTATTTATGTCTCCGTGACTCAGGACGAATATCACAAACAAGGTATCAACGATGGTAACGTGATAAATCTAAGAGAGGCGTTGTTATAATCCACTTGTTTTAATACACGATGTTCATCCGTAACATAAGATCTCTTTCATACAGCAATCTTTCCAGTCTACAATTTGTATCTACAATATCTATCAGAGCCACAACTTGTTGAGTAGGTGACGATACCACAACTAGCTTGGTCAAATGGTCACAGTCTGAATCTCAACTAACTTGTCTTTGGTTTCTTTGTTGATAGGAAGACCTTAGATAATCTCTTTCCTCTTTTATACAATAATGCCAAATCGATCATTCAATATTGTAAGTTGTTATTTAGTACTGTTCAACACTTTCACTAACAATCTCTTCGAGGCTTTGACAAAGTTAATAACACTCTCCAGGAACAGTAAAATATATAGATAAGTTTATTCACACACATATATTTTTATGTCCTCACAATTCATGTGAATATCCATGCACAATGATATAGATATATATTCACTCAATAGCATTGCAATTTACATAATAGAATTTACAGAATAGATTCACTGAGATGTCCAATATTATATCCATTACAAAATATCCACATAAAAAACGTCAGCTCTTATCACCTCAAAAGCTGGATGCCCACCACCGACTAAGGTCGAGTCTCGTAACCTTCCCTCCGATCTTCTCTAACCTAACACGTGAATTAACAACAATTCACTCAACTGCGCAATTATTATAGTCTCCTCTTGTCATACAACAAACACAGTCTGTTTTTGCTATCCAAGGTCAAGGTCTACTCTTCTTTTCATTGGTTATCTTTCTTTGACCATAGACTATTTATTATGTTCTATTTCAATCACTGACAAATATCATGCGCACCTTACTACAATTTATAAACTATGATATGATAACTAATCTCTTACACTAAGTTCCTGTCGTTTTCATTCAAACTGTACCGGTATATCATGACGACTCACTGGTTTCTCTGGTTTCAGATTTGAAATCGGGAGCTCCATCTCGGGGCTGGTGGCGGCGGCCTACGAGTTCGGGAACCTGGTGGCCGTCATCTTCGTCTCCTACCTCGGCGCCTCCCGGCACATCCCGAGGTGGATCGGCATCGGCGTGCTCATCATGGGGACGGGCTCGCTGCTCTTCTCCCTGCCTCACATCATGGCCCCCAAGTACACGGTGCGCTCGGGCATGACGGTGAACGACACGGAGGACGAGAACATCTGCCGGGCCGCCGGGCAGCACGGGGAGGAGGACGACCTGTGCTTCGAGGAGAACTCGGGCAACTGGGGCTACGTCCTGCTGCTGGTGGCCGCCCAGATCATGATCGGCACCGGCGGAACGCCCATCATGACCCTGGGGGTCACCTACGTGGACAATCACGTGGCCAAGGAGAAGTCTCCCGCGTACCTTGGTAAGTAGACTTACCCTAACCATAACCTTATCTAAACATTCCTCTTACCTCTGCTTACCACGGTATTTATTTAATGATTTGTGCAGAGATTCTGCCAACTGTAGATGTTTTCTCTCTCTGAAAATTGAGTTTATAGTTGGTTTTGGTAGTAAATAGTATTAAAAATAGTTCTTAAAATTTTGAGATTATACATAAAAGGTCTTTGCATTTTAATTTTTAAAAAAATATTTAAAAGTCCAAAGTGACTATTTGAACCTGCTAAGGTAAACAATCACTTGAACTTCATACCGAAATAACGTTTTGCAGTGGAACAAACTAAATTCATGATCCACTAAACCCAATTTTTAACCATTTAAATGTTTTAAAAATAAAAACCGAGTAAAAATTCAAAACAGATGGCAGTAGATTCGAAACACGTGGTAATATGAGTTTTTCCTTTATGAGTTGCCAACTAATGACGTCACGTCCCTTTGTTGCCGGAAGTTAAACATCTCAGATGGCTACCTAATTTATGACTAAAAAACACAAAGAAACAACTGGATGAACCTTTCGGCTCTTTAGTCCAGGACGTAATTTTTGTTCGGGGGCAAACCAGGGGCGGAGGGGGGAGGCAGACCAATTATTTTAAAGTTATGTTAAGTATTTTGTATACATGATTTTATTAGCATTCTGATAACAAATACACATTGCGTGTTTGACATAATGCCCTACGCCCTACGCATTTGTTCTTCATTGACAGTCTCTGCTGTTTGTCTTGTTGAATTGTTCTCAATTTCACGCATCACATAAATCTTGATTATTGTTTTTTTTCACAGCCTGCATTCACGCCTCCGGTGCGCTGGGGCCCGTTCTGGGCTACGCCCTGGGCGCCCTGCTCCTGCAGTACTACGTGGACACCTTCACCCACGACGTGCTGATCACCACCTCCAGCCCCAGGTGGATCGGCGCCTGGTGGGGCGGCTTCATCATCTGCGGCCTCCTCCTGCTGATGCTGGCCGTGCCGTTCCTGGCCTACCCCAGGGTGCTGGTCAAGGAGAGGCGGAAGGTTCTGGAGACAAAGACCAAGGAGGCGCTCCTGCAGCCTGGGGACATGGACGAGATAGTGGCCGGGCAGTATGGACGTTCTGTTAAAGGTAAGGAGACGGTATCCTCATTAGTCTCTCGTCTCGCTCTCAGGCTTTCTTTTACTTAAATAAATAATAATACTTGTATAGCTCACATCCCGTTGGAAAAAGTTATATGCATCGTCAACAGTCGCAGACAAAGTACAGACAACGAATAAAAGACATGAAAAATAATAAACTGCTACTTGAAGGTGCGTCTTCAGTCGACCCCTGAAGGTGTCGAAGCTAGGGCTCTGGCGAAGCTGTAGTGGGAGGGCATTCCAGGCCGACGGGCCCACTTACTAGTTCAACCGTTTCTTTTTTCACACACTCTTTTACTCTCCCTTTCACATGATGTTATTTTTCTCTCTTCCCTCCCACACACAATCTCCCTTTCTCTCTTTATTTTATTATCTATTTCACTCTTTCATCTTTTTATACTTTCTCTTCACAATCTCTCAATTTTATTTCTATTTCTTTACCTTTTCTCCGTAATTCAGTATTTCTTTCTTTCTCTTTTATTATCTTTTTTTTCACCTTCTCTCTCTCTCTTTCTCTCTCTCTCTTTTTCTCTCTCTTTCTCTCTCTCTATCTCTCTCTCTTTCTCTCTCTCTCTCTCTCTTTCACTCTCGCATACACTCTATTTTTTCCATTACTTTCAGGTTATTGTTTTTTGTTTCACTAAATTTATCGATAGTTCTAAGTGGAGGTGAACTTTCTGTGTGTGTGCCTGTCTCTGTGTCTGTGTGTATGTCTGTGTATGTATCAATACGCGTATTAGTGTGTGTGTGTGTCTGTGTATGTATCAATACGCGTATTAGTGTGTGTGTGTGTGTCTGTGTTATATTTGGATTGAGAAGAAAGGCCCGTGGCAGTAAATCCACTATGAACAATAATTTAAAATGTGTGGTTTCCCATCCCCACCCCCTACATATTGTTAAGTTTAAAGGGAGAAAAGTTTCTTTCATGTCCTATAAAATTGTTTGTTTTAAATAATAACCTACTGCCCTCGACCCAGATAGAGAGTTTTTACAGAATGCTGTAGGCTATAGACTTTTCACATAGTTGTATTTTTCTGGGTCAAATTCTTACAATAAAGAATTACATTTCGAGATTTCAAGATGTAGATCTAGAGATGTAAAGGCCTCTACAAACCAGCGAATTTTGCGCCCATTAAAATGTACGAGTTACGTCGAATTTATGCTTCTGGTTTTTTATTAACATAATCATTTCCCCCAGGCCCATGTAGTCCTTGTAACTGCCATATTAACCATAGACCTTGTAATTGCCGCGTTAACTGTAGACATTTTATAAAAAAAGCTAAACTAGTTGTACAGATAGACATTATAATTTACATCAATAATTTAAAAAAAAGTACCGGTGATTAGAATCGATTCTAAAGGGGGGGGGGTGAGGGGTAAAAAGATTGACATTGTTTAGGACACATATTTCCGTGGTAGTTGTGATTACTTGCGTGGGTCGTGGACAGGATCTGCCAACATCAATTACTTAGTTTCCTAGAGCCGCAAAGAACCGCAGCGTGGGAGAGGGGGGGGGGGTCTTAATGGAATTGTTGACCACGTGTATATATCTCAATCTATCCAGGCCAACATTTTAGCATTCCCGGTGGTATTTCAGGTGGTCTACAAAAAAAAACCAACTTAAGCTGAGAAGGAAGGTGACTCCTTGTGGATAAAATCCGTTCTAGTTACATTTGATCAAAGAATATAAACAAACTATTTATCACAGGCAAAAGAAGTTTCAGTTCTCCAGATTTTGCCAGCGTTTCCTTTCATGTGGAAATTTGGTCGCCTGTGTTGAATTATTAGTCGCTCCGTGTTGCATTGGTCAATGTTGTTGAATTGGTCATTCATGTTGAAATTAGTCGGGCATCAACAGAGAAGATGTAATACGAAATTTAAGGTCCGTCTAGCGATTATAATATGTTTTGTTGTGTTATTTAATGAAATAAATTTTTTCATTGAAAATGAATCCTAGATATAGAGTAGGCTCTACATAGATTGCGCATGAAAACTGTTTTGCATTTGTTTTTCTTGGAAATATTTCTCTACAGGGATATACTTTACTGATCCATTGTGGGGGAGGAAAGAGGGGAAAGGGGGGGGGGGAGACGGCGGGAGATAAAAAGAAACAAAAAAGTAATTATGGTTTAATTACTAAAAGGATTAGTGGGCGAAGAGTAAAGTAGTAATAATACTCAAGACTCCAATATAGAAATACAACCCAGTTATACCTGTTGCAATGCTCAGATAAGCATAAAGAAAAACACTTTCCTTATCCCTTTTGCAAGAACAAATGTATATAAAAACTATTTCTTCCCGAGTGGCATTCGGGCATGGAATGGGTTGCCTGAACAAACCAGGAAAACCAGTAACTTAACATCATTTAAAACAATAATAAAAATGCAAGACTAGACTCGGGCCACGGAGGAGCGTAGGGCGCAATAATCTTCTTTATAGAAGGAGCGTCTGTAATGTATAAGATAAGGATGGTTAAATATATGGATCATTACACAACACAGGAAAATGTTTTCTTTTTAACGCACACAGGACGACATATTCTCAATTCTCAATTCCGCTTGCATTCCTTAAATCCTGTTTTCTTATATCCTTAAATTTCTTACTTTATTCAGCATACACTATTTAGTTTTATATTACTTTTATATTGTTGTATTCATTACTTTATTCTACTTACATTTATAACTTTGTACAATTCTCCTTTATTATTGTTTACTTTTAAATGTGTTTTTTTCTGGCTACTCCCCGCATTTTCTGGACTCTTTCAAGGTTTGTTTATTTCTTCTTCTCCAAATGCAAACTCCACACACACAAAAATAATCCTAATAGCCCCAAGTTCAGCTTGACCTTTTCAATCCCAAACCTGAACTTTTGGCCAGGAAAATAAAATATTTAAAATTACAAAAAACACCTAAAACCAACAACACGTGCCCGAGGACAGAGAAAACCATTGGCCAAATATTTAGACATTCTTTAGGTGAAGAATTTTATCTCCAAGAGCTGCTCAGACACAATGCTGCATAATGTTGAGATGAGTTATTTTAAGAACTTACTTTCTTTTAATTTTAAATCTTGAGTTTTTAAAGGAAGATGTTGGTCCGTGGCTCCCATACTTAATTCCAATATGACCCGAGTTGTTGTTTTGTTTTGTTCAGCCGAAATCTGAAGGCATGCACACTATTTCATATGTTATACCCGCCTCTTAATGGAGAGATACAGGCGGCTTGTCATTGTGCTAGCCACACTATCCCTACCTTCGTCTGGGGCCATATTTTTTTTTCCAGTTTTGATATGTTCTACAATTAAAAAAAAAAGTTTCCTAGAATGTTTACTAATTGTCCTTCCCCCTCCCTCCCCCCTCCCTTTTTATATTTTTTTTTCTTGGGTTTCACTCTGTCTCATTCTTTCTGTTTAACTCTGAATATCTCTAACACACATCTTAACCCTTCCCGTATCGACCTACTTCTATCTATGCTGCCTTCAGTTCCGCTATATACGCGCCCGGGACTGTAAGGGTTAAAAGTGATTAAAACAAAGAAAAACTGCGAAGCCTTACAAAAAGTGTTCTTAATTTGCTTTCTTGTTGTTTTTTTTTTTTTGTTTTTTTTTTAATAAATTGTGTTTTAATAAAAGTATGTGTGTTCATGTGTGCGTGTGCTTTGGAATTGAACTGTTAGAGAACGGGAGATGGGGGTAAAGTGGAAGGAGTTGTAAAAGCCGCTGCTTTGTAATTGGCTTCCAAGAGCAAAGCAAACATCGTTGTGTCTCGTCCTTTGTTTAGGATTGTTATTACGTGAACTAGGAGCACTGGAAATCTTTTGATCCAATTTCACAATATGGCTGCCTGTGTCGTCTGCTTCTCTGTGGGCTTAATTTTTTTTTTTTTTTTAAAGTTTTTAACATTATGCTAATCTGTAAGCGGCTATCTTACTTGTTTTCTGCGAGAAGAAAATAGGACGAGGGGTGGTGGTGTAAAATAATGACTATCACTTAAAAGAATATCATAGAATATAGACTAGTAGAAGTACCTCATTGTCTAGAAAAAAATGTACGTAAGGCTAAGATGAAAAGTTTAGATGAGCAGATAAAGGCCTCCCTCAAATTCGCCATTAATCCGTCCCCTGGGAAATGATGAATATCAGAAAGGACGAAAATCAAACTCATTTCCCCTCTTGAGAGTTAACTAAAAGGAAACGTAGGCGAAATCTCGGAAATGCAGTATACTTGCGTATAAATGACTGATTATTAATTCTTTAGTGTAATGATAGAAGATTGTAAGCCTACTCCTCGTGACGTCGTAGGCTAATGAGGCCTATACTGGTCGGCAAAGTCCGGACTTTAACTATTGTTCCGATTCGGCCTATCGGCTCTACACTAGATCTATATCAGGGGTATCAACTCGGATGATGGCACATGCCATCTTATCACTTAAGATTTGTGTCAAGGGCCGCACCCCCCCCCCTTCCATAACAACCCGACCCTAGTAAACAAAAAACACTTCATGCATCGTAACTCATTTTACTACTTATCACTAATAATAGGCATATTTACAATTTAGTTACAAAGAATTATACCAAAGTGTTATGTTACATAGAGGTCTAGACTATATAAAATATGTCTGATTTTTACGAATAATAGTAAATTTTTTGTAATCTTAAAGAGGGCCACAAAAATCTACTTGGTGGGCCGTATGCGACGCGCGGGTCGCGTGTTAGAGAGCCCTGGTGTAGATACTTAGGCCTACGATTGAATCCGGCCTGATTTATTGTCTTGATTTTATTTTTCGTTGGATATAAACAGTTTGTTTTAATTTCATGTGTCTTTGGAGTTGGTTGAGCTTCAGGGATTCTCAAGTCCAAGTTTACTTCTTGCGGAACACTCAAGTTTCCTCTTTCGCTAGCCTGAGCACAGGTGTGTGATCGAAATGGTTTGGCGGAACTTAATTCTTGCTATATTTAGCTGCTGTTGTCCATGTAGAAGTTTTGTCAAGAACAAGTCTGCCCTGTCAGCTCACGAAGAGCCATCTTATATTATGAGGTTATTCTGATTAACTCCTTCTCATTAGAAACTGAACTGTATTACGTCTGCAAAAAAAACGTGCTGCAGCATTTCGCTCAGTGAACCTTCTGTAGTTGAAAAAAAGACCATAACCGTAATTGGAAACATTGTTTCTTCTGGCCTAGTGTGCCATCGTAGCCGAGGTTCAAATCCTGGTGGAAGCTAGGATTTTTTCCCGTGTCTGGAGGGTGTCCCTGAGTCTACCCAGCTCTGATGGGTACCTGACCTTAGTTGGGGTGAAGTAAAGGCGGCTGAGCATAGTGCTGGCCACACAATCACCTCGTACGCCGTGGCCACAGAAATTGGTGAACGCTGCTTCATCGGACCTATGGATCAATTTGGTCTGACGGGTACTTTACTTACTTAACTAGTGTGCCATCCTGACCCCAAGAAATGGCCTAGTGTAGTAGTGTGCCAAGTAGTCCGAAATTTGGCCCGACTCCTGCGGTAGGTAGCCTAAATATTATTTAAATAGGCTGCCTACAGCTTAAATAAAACGCATCGTAAGCTACTAGTATACTAGCTAAGGCCTGGGTAGACTTTTACACATTTCCGATTCTTCCATATCGTTATTTGCTATCACTAAAAAAAATGCCGGATTACGCTTACTCTTCGGCAATACACAATCTTCTGCAATACACAATCTTCTGCAATACACAATCTTCTGCAATACACAATCTTCTGCAATACACAATCTTCGGCTATACACAATCTTCGGCTATACACAATCTTCGGCAATACACAATCTTCTGCAATACACAATCTTCGGCAATACACAATCTTCGGCTAAACACAATCTTCGGCAATACACAATCTTCGGCAATACACAATCTTCGGCTAAACACAATCTTCGGCAATACACAATCTTCGGCTATACACAATCTTCGGCTATACACAATCTTCGGCTATACACAATCTTCGGCTATACACAATCTTCGGCTATACACAATCTTCGGCTATACACAATCTTCGGCTATACACAATCTTTGGCAAAGACACAATCTTCGGCTATACACAATCTTCGGCTATACACAATCTTCGGCTATACACAATCTTCGGCTATACACAATCTTTGGCAAAGACACAATCTTCGGCTATACACAATCTTCGGCTATACACAATCTTCGGCTATACACAATCGGCTAAAAAGTTCAAAAGAAAGGGTGTGGGGGGGGTCTGCAAACTTAAATTGTTTGTCCATTTCAATTAATATAAAGATATTATTTATTATATTTACGTCCGCAAGCGAAAAAATAGGTCTTGGGACCTACGCAAGTTTTTTTTTTTAAAGTAGGCCTACTGCTAGGCAATATCCTTGTAATACAGGCGACGGTACTTGTGTTTCCAGTTCGCAAGAGTTCCTGTAAGTTAAATTCACTAAACTTACAAAACCTTTGAAATCTTTTTTTTTTTTTTTATATTTAGAACCCAACATTAATACAGGTTATTTACATTTCAATGTGTCAAATTGTGTAAACATTATGTCAGTTACACAGTGTGGGTATCTTACTTCATTATAGAACATTTTCTTATCCACATAAACCTCAGTCATTTTTTTTTTTAAAGTTCCTTGTCAATTTAAGTTGAGTGCTTCTTTTTTTCAGAAAGCCAGGCACAAAAACTCAAGTATGATGTTCATATTTGCTTTGTTCTTTTTTTAAACTCGTGAATTGACTAGATTCAAGTTGAAGTTAAAATTCAGTTCTAGGCTGTGAATTTCAGATTTTTTAATTCCATTTTTCATTTTAATATTTTTCTTTCCACTTGAGACCAACTTTAACAAAAAATTAATATTGGAGGACATAGTAATTGATATTTTTTTTATATTTTGTTATACAGTAACAGAATGGTAGAGGGCAAAGGTCAAGGGGTATTTTTCAATAACGAAACAAGACCTTGTTTGATCAATAATTCTCTGTCTTGTGTATTTTTAAAAAAATGAGTTGTCTACCCTTGACATACAGATATTTCCAAAACTTCATTCACTCCCTTTTATTTTCTGAGAGTGTTTTTCTTTTCTTTGGAGGAGAAGGGGCAGTAATGAAATTTATTCAAAGCAAGAATACTGCTCCACTTTTTTTTTTGCTCTTCATTATATATATTTCAAAATTTTAGACTTTTCTTTTCTTGTTCTATTAAAGTCTTGAAATATCTCTAGCCATCATTGGAGACTATGAGTGGTTCTTGAATGTTAGGCTGGCTGAGAGAGAGAGAGAGAACTTGTTATTTAATGTTCTTTTTACACCGTAATTACTTGTTGAAGGGGGAAAAGTTGGATGGACATACAGAGAGAAGATATAATGTTTCAAGTTGCAGCAGCAGCAGAAGGAAATAATGGTTGTTGACACAACACTGCAACATGCAACACAGTGCAGTGCAAGCAAGTCTCTGAGGCTGCCTCTCATATAGTTATAGAGGATTTTAGACAGTCAAATCTTTTGTTTAAAAAAAAAACAATTGTTTCAAAACTGGTGACACTTTGCTTCAAATTGTTAACTTAAGTGAAACAGTTTACTACATACACTGTTTGGGGGCACATTGGTTGCGCAACAGCATGTTCGGCCGCTGTACCAAAGGTCCTGGGTTTGAATCCTGGTGAAGGGTTCAAGGATTTGTTTCCAGGTCCAGAAGGTGTCTTTGAGTCTTCCCATGTCTGATAGGTACTTGACATGAGTAAAAGGCACAGTGAAGGCGGCAAGGCATTGTGCTGGCCACACAATCCCCTAAAATGCTGTGGCCACATAATCTGTGGAATGCTGCTTCACTAGCCCTATGAATCAATTTGGTCCTATGGGATACTTTTTACAGAAAACGTTAGAAATTTTTGGGGTCCTATAATTTGTATTCACCTATTAATGTTAATAAGTGAATGGAGTGGTTATATGAATGTTGAGGCCATAATTATCTACACATGTGATCATTAGAATCTAAGAAATAGATGGATATATAATATATAGCCATTTTTATTTTTCGGACAGCTCTTTCTGTTCAAGACTTAGGAAATAAATGTTGCAGAAACGTTAGACATTATAATTTGATAAGCTTTAACATCCTCATTTCTGCTTGACAAAATCCATACAAAATTATAATAATAAAAAAATAATCTTTTTTTCTTCTTTATATATTTTTCATTTGTTTCTTTTTGAGATAAGCTTATTACATCAGATGCCTGTCTGAGCTTTAATTCTAGTCTTGCATTATGATTAGGGTTTTGAATGATGTTGGTTTTACTGGATCGTTCTGGCAACCGATTCCATGCCCTAATGCCCATCAGGAAGAAAGATAATTTATATGACTTTGTTGTTGCAAATGAAATAAGAATTTTTTTTAATCATTATGTGTTTCTGAGTATTTTATTAGATTATCTTATTATATAATATAATTTATAAACTTTCTTTTATTTATTTTTTACTTTTAGTTTACGGTATTACAATTTAATGTTTTATATAGTGTTAATAAGAGGCACAGTGGCCAAGTGGCTGTGCATTTGGCTGGTGTACCGAAGGTCCACTGTTTGAATCCTGGTAACAGCTAAGATTTGTTCCAGGGGTCAGGAGGGTGTCACAGAGTCTACCTAGCCTTAAAGGGTACCTGACATTACCTGGGCAAGGTAAAAGCGGTTGGCCAAACGATTCTCTAGCATGCAACAGCTGCAGAAACTGGTCAATGCTGTTTCACCGACCCTGATGCGTCAAATTGGTTACTTTAGGGATTATTTTATGTATTTATTAATTCATTATGCATGCATTTTTTTGTTGATACAAATTCATCCATTGTCTAATGAAATGTTCACTATCAGACTGTTTTCAATCTTGCATGGACTTAACAGATAGACCGTGGAAGTTTTTTTCTTCTTTTCTTATGTTCTTGCCTGACACACGTGTATCTCTCTGTTTAGAAATCCCCAAGGCAATCCTCCATCTACTGAAGAACCCAGTCTATGCTGTGATGCTGCCTGCCATCTGCTGTGAGATTTGCATAGTCAGTGGCTTTGTGGTCTTCCTCCCCAAGTACCTGGAGTCACAGTTCGGTACATCCACATCCCTGGCAAACCTTTTTACAGGTAACACTTGTTACAATTGTAGCTTATTAGCTTCACATTGAGTTGTGTGTGAATAATTGTTTTTTGCCCTGTAATAGTAAGTGATTATGTAAATTAAGTAAAAAGAGGAGTTGGTAGTTAAATTAACCCATCTTGATGTACTCAGCCGTCTCATTTATATGAACCAAAAAATTCTAAGCTCAGTCAGTATGTTTGAACTTTTCCTTGTTAAATCTTTTCAATTTGCTGTTTATTATACATTTATATTGTTGAAATTGTACTCAATTGGTAGCCTACCCGATATGAATTTCAGGTGGCATCGGAATACCTGGAGCTGTTATTGGCATCCTGATGGGTGGATACATTCTCAAACGTATGGCCCTGTCCCCAAAAGGTCAGTCTGGCTGCATTGCTATTGCCCTATATCAATTTTGTTTAAATTTTTGTTTTCAAACGCATGTTACAAGCATAGACATTTACCAATTAGGACTAGGGATGTTCATATTGTTTTTTAAAAACCAATAATCGTTTGTCCTCCAAACTCAAATTGCGGTTTGAAGACACAGTTTCCCTTCCCTTTCAAACCTATAAAATTTTGTGTAACTTGAGGCAAAGATTACCTTTCAACAAAACTGATAACCACTTTCAATATCGGTTACTACGCTGGAAAAAAGTTTCAAGTTATTGTTTAACCCTTCCCGTACTGACCTACTTCTATCTATGCTGCCTTCAGTTCTGCTATATACGCGCCTGGGACTGTAAGGGTTAATTATTTATCATGCTTGCATGGTATCAAAAAAACATACCAAATAGGTGTTTAAAAAACTTATAACTACATTCCCTCAATAAAAAAACAAACAGGTACTTTAAAAATAATATCCATGTCTATATATCTATGCCAAGAAAACTCATTTATTATTTAAATTGTTTTACCATTAAAAGGCTATGAATATTGGATGCTGGGATATTGTCCTACCATGTAAAGTGTCCCAGTAATAAGGAAAATATTTTCCCAGAGCAGCATCCTTAGAAGCCCAATAAGGTCCAATATATGTACCTTACATTTCTTGGTGAAAGTAAAAGGTGCTAGGCAGTGGGCTGGCCGGAAAATTACATCATATATCATGGCCCCTGAAATTTTTCTCTTCAAAAGAATTTTTTAAATATTTGACTTGATTTAGAGTTACTCAATGTGGCTCCTTCCACTATTTATACTCAACGTTATTTTGTTTGGTTATCGTGGTATCCTTCATTTCCTTTTTTTTTTCACCCAGGTACCTTCCACCATTTGTAATTGACTTTTGTACTTAAACTATTCTCCAATAGGTGCCATCCAGTTTGTTCTGTTGCTCAATACTCTGGCCCTGTTTGGCTTTTCTTTCTTTTTCTTCATGGGCTGTGATAATCCAAAGATAGCTGGTGCCAACTTTCCATATTTTAATAGGTCAGTTGTTTGTAGCTGTTTACAGTTGTTGTTTTTTTGTTTGTTTGTATCTTGTATTTTTTTAAAGAACTTAATGGCATTCAGATATAATTCCTGTTTAACTTAGGAGGTTTATCTTAATGTTATAGTAAGTTATATATATACTTGTGGTTATTTCTGTCAAAATGACGGAGAAACGAATGATTACAATATGTTTTGTTAAGAGAGAAGAAAAAAGAATTACAATAAAAACTGCTGTGAGAAAGTTTAACATACAGTGATTATCAATAGGTCTAAGTTTATTTTTGAAAATAAATTAATGAATTAAGCAATATTGTTTATATAATACAAATTTCTTTTGGCGGACGTTTCCAATTTATACATTTAACTTTTGATCAGATTAGTCAAACGGCTTAGGAGCCTACAGAGCAAAAACATATAAATAAACAAACTCACGGTAATTGTATATTGATAAATCAAGTTATGTTAAGCATAGGGAAATAATTATATTGTTGTTACTTTAAGATAGCCTTGTGGCTAACTCTTCATGGTGTTAACTCATTCATTTTTTTTGTGTGCCTCTTCAGCTCTGGGCACAAAATTTTTGAAGCGAACCTGACCTCCACATGCAACCAGAACTGCGACTGCTCCCCCAACCACCTGCAGCCGATCTGCGGCGTCAACGGGATGACCTACTTCTCCCCGTGCCACGCCGGCTGCACCGGATCCAATTACTTCTACGAGCATGGAAAGGAGGAGAAGAGTTTTGTAGGATCATTTCTTCATTGGTTGAAAGTTGTTCATTTGTATGATGTTGGTTATAGAGACTAAGCAACATTCCCTGTAGAAATAGTTTTGGGTTGACTGGTGAAATGACCAGCCTCAGGAGGAAAAGTTTTGTAGGGTCATTTCTTCATTTTTTGAAATGTGTTCATTTGTATAATGTTCACATTAGAGTTAGTTTTGAGTTGTCTGGTTCCAGCAAACTTGCCAGTGAATTGCCCAGCCCCCTAATTTTACTTTTTCTTGCCCCTACTGGCATACAGTTTTCAGGGAACCCTACAAAGTTGGCTAGACCCTCATTTGAAAACAAAAATGCTAATTTTTACCATGTTCCAAAATTAGATGAAGGAGAATGTCTTTGTGATGCTGATATGATTAATGTCATGTGATGCTGATATGATAAATGTCATGTAATGCTGATATGATAAATGTCATGTGATGCTGATATGATAAATGTCATGTGATGCTGATATGATAAATGTCATGTGATGCTGATATGATAAATGTCATGTGATGCTGATATGATAAATGTCATGTGATGCTAATATGATAAATGTCATAAGATGCCAGAAAAACCTAATCAAACAACAACAAAAGAATGTACAATACTTAAGCATTTTTTGTCTATAGTTTACATAATCTCTTTGTGGGTGTCTCGTCCTGGAAATGACCAAGTAAAAGAATAACCCTACTACTTTTTTCCACTTGTACGTCATAAAAAAAGTTACTGATAGTGGTCTGTTGTATATGGTGTTAAGCCAGGCATTGTTTAACAAACAAGGTCCAGATTGCTTTACTCTGGTTAGAGGTTTTGTGTTTCTCCTGTACAGTGGGCTGCGACATCAGTTGCAAATAGACAGGAAGTGAAGAGATTGAAGTAGCCTGGGTCTAGAATGTGATTATTCCGCAGAGCATTCAGAGTACTTACAGCATAATTGAATGTCACAACCATTTGGAGAGCTCTGTGGATGGCGGAGAAAGGACCAAAGGCCTGCTCTACCTCAGCTCATAGTAACACAAAACCAAATACTCTCTTAAACTGCGGGGTTACAAAAAAGCCACACACACAAAAAACACCAGAATAAAAATGTCAACATAAATTTGCAGCACATTTCAATACTAAAAAACAAAAGAAAATAATGAATTTAATTTGGAAATGTTTAAGAAGAAATCATTTGTGATAATGATTGACTCATTTTTAGAGGTTTACGCTATTATAAAATCTTGTAAAAAAAAAAAAGAGCTGGATAGCTTTATGATTGTGTTTGTACGTTTTAGAATAAAACTATGTATGATTGCATTTTAACTACCTGTACATTCTAATTTATAACAGGTTGTAAAATTTTTGTATTTTATACTAAATTAGAAAAAATACTGTGTATGATTATAGTCTTTATACTAAATTATTATTAAATTATGAATAATTGTTTTTTTACTATTTTGTTACTAGACTGTATGATTGTCTTTACACTTGCAGAACTATAGTGGTTGTTCTTGTATCAGTAACAATCCCTTGGACCACTTCAACCATGAGGTTATTATTTCTCCAATGGCCACCAGCGGCCCGTGCAAGAATACGTGTGATCGACTGCTTCCCTTCCTGATTCTCTTGGTGGGCATGACCTTCTGCGTGGCCGGCACCCAGATGCCTCTGCTAATGGTGACTCTCAGGTCAGTATTTCATTTGCTTTCATTTATAATGGTCAGCATCAAGCAGCACTCCGGAAGGTGAATGTCAACCTATTTTCTTTGACTGAAATCTAAAAAAAAATTTTTTTACTTCCTTGTTATTGTTAGGAAAATACACATTTTTAATACATTTACATACAGAATGTATTTAGCTGCCAATTTGAAAAGGATAACAACAAAGTATTTGTCTTGTTGTTTTTTGTTGAGCAGATCTGTTGGTACAATGGAAAGATCCTTTGCTTTGGGGATGCAGTTTGTTGTGCTGCGGTTGTTTGGTGAGTGACTTTTGTATATATTCTAAACATTTCTAGTGGTATTTTAACAGCATTTACGTTGTGTACAGTGTAAACTATCTACAGTGAAGTAAGCCCTGGGCACTTTATCACAAATATTTTTACCATTATTTGAAAACCACAGCAAAATGGTCTTATACATATTTATTTTATATGTCATCATTTTAAAGAAAACAAATCTATGTAGAGAAAAAGATGTTCTCTTGGCCTTTAATTAATGTTTATTGGGAATAAGTGGGCTGCAGAGACAATGCTAGAAGTTGAGTAGGTACCAGGATATTACTTCAACTTTTTTAGACTGGGGACTTATCAAAAGTTGACTCTAGGTTGGTAGTGACAGTCGTCAACTAAATTCAGCATGCATGGTTAGAGAGGGCGGATAGCCTCAGTATTTTCAACAGATATCGCCTGATATACATATAAGAGCCATACCAGTAGCAGAGATAGTACAGCTGTAATATGGAATAGTTCAAAAGTGTTCAGCGTTCTGTATTCTGTGATCTAGAAAATGCTAAATAATTTAATAGAGTTAAATGACCTTTCTAAACTGACTCTTGCTTGTATAAACATGCCAATCAATGTGTTTATTTGTCTATAGTTTATAAATAATAGTAAATTCAAGGTGTTCCAAAACAATGTTGATTTTTTATTGAACAAAATTTTCAGTTCTGGGAAGTAAATTTTAAAAATTAATTCAGCCCTAAAAGAGTTAAAGTGTCAATTTGTAAAAAATGTTATTTTTTGGTAAGGGATTGATCTAGCTGTGTGTTTATGTACTGGGTGTAAGCTTTTTAACTGGATCATATTGATAGAATCAGCATAGGACTTCATCTCAAGAGTTCACATCAGAAGATTTAGACATATAGCATTTTATTTAAATTAATTAATTTTGTTTTTTAAATGCTAAAACTGTAAAGCCAAAACATTGATACATTTTTTTTTCAAAACTTCATTGCCAACTTTAAGCCTACATCCCAAGTCCAATTTTCTTTGGGAATGCCATAGACACTTCCTGTTTACTGTGGAGTGTCAAATGTAAGAGAAACGGTTCGTGTCTGCTCTATGACATTGTTCGGTTCAGATACAACTATGTTGGTAGGTACAAATTTACTTGTTTTTTTTTCAATATTTTTTGCTTGTTTCGTAGTTTAGTTTTTGTTTTGTTTTTGCAACAAAAAATAAATCGGTCATTGTCAGTAGCTGTTGGTTTAAATCTAGATAATTCTTGCATCAGTTGTAATCCTAAGAACTATTGAAAAAATGTAACCTCCCATGGCTGGACTAGCTCATTAAAACAATTTTAAAAATAAAACTAAACCTTTATGAATCAAAGTTTGAAAGATGGATTAAAATTGAAGACTGTTGTAGTTGTAAGCCGCAGATAAATTCAAGACTTCATCATAATATTCTTGTTAAACGTTACATCTATACATTTTTAAGAATAGAACATACAGCTGTTTTGAGAGCAAAGATTACTCTTTCTAAAGCTGAATCCATAATAGTATTTTAATAGTATTTTATTACTTTTTTTTTCTTCTGTTGTTTCATTTTCATGTCTTTTCTATTTAAAATTCCTGATCACTGTCCCCATTCTCTTCCTTTAGGAATAGCAGCAGGACTTAAAGTAATCTCCATGTGTTTCTTTGTCGGAGTCTGGTATTTCATCAGGAAGCGGACAATTGCTGAAACAGCAGCCACCTCAGCGGTGAGACTTGTAGTTTAGTTGAAGTTTACTCATCCAACCAAGTTTTCATATTATTTACATTGTATTTCATTTCTATGACATTCTCTATTTTTTTGGGTTATTAAATGCCCCAATATAAAACATATAGTTTTTTTTCTTTATTTAACAAAGATATTCCCCTTACAAAATATTTAGATTTTTGTTGTGTGTGCTATTGACTTTGTATTTATAATGCCGCTGTTGTTTACCATTTATTTCTTTAGTTTGTTTTCAACATAAATAATAAGGTGTAATATTAAGTACCTACCGTATAGTATAAAAAAGCTACAAATAGTACCGGTACAAAATGAAAAAACATTCTGACTGAAAATTCATTTTGTTTGTAGTAAAAATAATATCCATTGACAAATAAAATGTATAAAATGTAATTGTTGTCAGGTAATTTAATATAGATATAAGTAATATGTTAATGATATGTATTTAAATTAGTAATTAAAAGCCAATACAAAAAATTGTAGTTGTTTTCTTTGTATTCTTATTTAAAAATACATTTATCTTTTGTGTTCTTTTCCAGCATGCGAATGTCTCTACAGGGTTAGGCTCACCAGGAGATACCCACAAAAGTGGAACCTTGGATTCTCAAGGGGGCAGGACCACCCCGAGGCCATCAGCACTGCCCATCAGGTCCCCAGCGTCGCCGGCAAGAAACGGGAGCACCCCCAGCGGCCAGAACAGCCAGGAAACTGTGTCCCACATTCAGGGCCAGATGAATGGTCAGTTCACCTCAGCCTCGGCCGATTCAGTCGATGGGGCCAACGGGCTGGTACCTGAGTCTCAAGGGGTCAATCCGAGCGGGCAGAGCTTGATTATTCCGCTGAAGGAGTCCATATTGTGATGTTATCTTGAAGGCTATTTGTGCACTCTGTAGCATTACTTCTTGCTCATGCAATGCAGTGAAATTGTATGCATTTTGGGAACTCTAACAAATGATGGAAAGAATTTTAGCAAAATGATTTGAGGAAATGTTTTTCCTTACAAAAAATCAAACTGATAAAACAAAGAATTAAAAACATATAGAATTAGAATGGATTAAATTTGTCTTTGTTTTATCAGGGCTTAAAGGATGAGATTATTTATATATTTTAGGGTTTGGGTTAATGATACTCAAAGCAAAAGAGTGTGATTTGGCAGTGTGTTGTGGGATATATTATTGACAGCATTCCATTGGGTGATGACATGAAAACTGTGTTATGTGTTGCACACCCCCCCCCTCCCATTCGGACAGCTAATGACAAAACAAAAAAAATGTGTTAGAATGGAAAGTGTTTTAAATTTCATTATTTCTTTGATGAAAAGTTACTGGACCTGTTTGTGCAGAAATATGGATGGGATTTGTTGAAACTATTTTCCAATGAACTGGCAAAGACTCAAAACTTTCTAGTGGCTGATGAAATGTAAAACAAAAAAAATACATTTTTGTTCGTCCTTTAAAAAAATTTTTTTTTGATGTTGATTATTTAAAGATCTAATGAAAAGAAAAATAAATAAACTTGTCGTATTGGTGTAGCCTAGTTTAATTTCAAGACTCAGCTATTTCTCAAGAATGGGTTTTATTTCAGACCTTGCATTTAAGCTGTATTTTTTTAAAATTTGTTTTAACTATAGCTCTGTCTCTCCTCATGAATCTCTACAGGATTGTGTAGCATACATTATTTCATTGTTTTGTTAGTTTTGTATTTCTCCCTGAATGCCTCTCCCTTCCAATGTTACTGTACACATATCAAAACTGGTCTGCATTCTTATATATTTATTCTAACAACCGTTGAGCATATTAGAATTATTCCATCTTCAAGAGACGATGTTGTAGCATTAAAGAGTTTAGCAACAACTCTGATTATGGCTAAACATTTGTTAGCAGATATAACAAACTAAACTAAATTAGTGTACCGGTATTGTTTCATATTGTGAGATTGAGAAAAAAAAAAGCAGCAAGCTATTGGCTATAAAGCTTCTAATTTTTAAAAATAACAAGTTTTAAAAAAACCCAACTATCACCAGCATATTGCTGTAATAAAAGTGATTCATTCTACTTATCTTTTTAAAGAATCTATAATTATATAAATTCTGCTCTTAAATGTCCAGCCACCATTACTTTCCCTCATCTAATGTCAGGTAGCCGTCAGAGCTGGGTAGACTCAGAGACAAGCTCTAATCCTGGGAAAAAATCATAGCCTTGACCGTTGATACACCAGCCAAACTAACTTCTACTCTGCCCATACAATAGTCCCATTTACATTTACTGCATTTGATTTTAAAAAAACATGAAAGAACTAAGACTTTTTAATATATAGGTTAGTGTGTTTAAAAAAAAATCATGCACTTATTGACTTTAGAAATAAGAACCTGTGTTTTTACCCAGAATTAATTTGACCAAGACCATTTTCGTTTTTTTTGGGGGGGGGGGTCTAAATCAATGCATTTGTTTCAGAAGCATTGGGGGTGAGGCAAAATTGTAAGCATTCATTGCCTATTTAATGTGCTGCCACTCTGTTTAAACTTGCCCAGTAGATTTCTTTTCCTTTTATACCCAACTACAAATGTTACAACCTTCATTTTTATGTCTACACATATCAAAAACATGTATAGATTTATATATAGATATATATAGATTTCTATATATGTATACAAAAACAGCAGCTGTCCTTTCTTTTGGATAGCTTTGTCCTTCAAAGAGCTGATATCAAATCACAGAAAGAAATTTCCATTATTACAAAAAGTTGTTTCATTTTTTTCATTTGCTAAACTATTTGTAATATTTGTTATTGTTGTTTTTTGTTTTTTTTTCAAAAAAATTGTTTGATGGTGAATTTTATACTCCTATTTTTTATTTCCAATAACTAATCAGAATCAATACTCCTCAAAGATATTTTTTTATCCATGAAATACTCAACAAGAATAAGGAAAAAATCTTGTTATTACATGTATGTGCAGATTTACTTATAGACCTCCTTAGAAATCCATATTACCCTCCCCCACACCACACACACTTTTACTCAATTTGAATATTTCCTTTTTTTTTTTCAAATTAGAGTAAAAAGACAAAAGATAGTTTTGATATAAAAATATCTTTGTTATGTATAGAATTCAATTCTTTATATATATATATATATATATATTTATATGTATAGAATTCAATTCTTTATATATATATATATATATATATTTATATGTATAGAATTCAATTCTTTATATATATATATATATATTTAGTTTTAGATGTTCATCGTCAGTAGATTTTATAAAGAGAAAAATGTTCAACCCATCAGGTTATATTTTGTAACTAGCTTTTTGATTGTTTATTGATGAACTTGAATTATTGATTGATGTAAATAAAAAACACTCAGGTCTACTCAAGCAGATGTGAACGGTGTGTACAACAAGGAGGACACACTAAAAACTTTCAGACCTTTTTATATTTATTGTTAACATTTTTGTAATGGATAAAATGCTTTCTTTAATTAATCACTTTTGAAAACTGGTCATTTGTTGAACCGCTGGACTTCTGTGAAAAAGAAAAGAATCTATCCAGTAAAAAAGATGTAAAAAATGACTTTTGAGTCTTTCTCTACCCATGCAATTGCAGTATTTAAATATCAAAGCAGTGTGATTTCAAAACAAAGTTTGCCAATTTTAACATATTCTGATTGGGTGTTATTTATGTTTTAAATAGAAACAAAGTCAATAAGTGTCTAAATATGGAATAAAATCACAAAGACTTTTTATATTCCTATTTAAATTCATCATTTAAAAAATACATTTTTTTATTTGGAGAAAACAACTTTTGAATATTGAAAAAAAAAAGTTTAAAAGTTTTCCAATACATTTATTAAAATGAACGTAAAAGACAAAATATTTGTATTGATTTGATTTTTATTATTTTGTAAATTGAAACAATTTTTTCGATTTATGAGTCTTTCATATTTGTTCATTTTTTTATGTATACTCACTAACCAGAGTAATCTTTTCCTGATCTAGGGGGCACTGGATCACATGATAGTTATCTTAATCTAGCTAACAGCAGACACAAATCCATACATTTTAAATGGTGTGAATAGATGAAGTATTTGTGTACTTATTGATTAGAAATTATGCAGTTTACTTATATTGTTTTTTTACTTTAAAGAAACTTTTGAAAGATAATGTACAAATATCCTTAGAATTTTTAAAATGTTTTAGTTTTGCTTTATATAAAAAAATAGTTTTGCATTACACACTCTCTTAAATTTAGTTTTTAACATTAATCACATTGACCTGTCAATTCAGTGAGCATTTTCTTAAATGTCCTTTGATTTGTCAATTTTTTTGCAAACAAGCAGATTTCTCTATTGAAATGTAGTCTAACTGGGTTTTTGTATGTTTAAAAAAAAAAATGCAAAAATAGGAAAATAAAATATCTTTTTTTTTGTGTCCTTAAAAATGTGTGTTGCATATTTTTTTTACCTTTTCTTTCATATTCTAAGCATTTAAAGTCAGTAGGCCTACATTTTCTGATAATCAAAAAAACAAAATTATTTTTTTTTCTGTGATTTTTGCTTTTGAGCAATATATTTTTGTCAATTTGCATTTGTTTCAACAATTTTAACTTCTAAATCAAAAGTTAAAGCTTTGTAGGGTACCTGTATTTTACCATCAGAAAGTTAAGAAAGAATGCTGTATTTTTGTGTATGTTTAAAAGAAGGAATGAAAAAAAAAAACAGGCTTTGTATTTATAGTATAGGGTTAGGTTTTATAAAGAGAATGTATTTATGTAAATAATATCTTTTTCAATACGCACATACATGCCGATTTCAAAGATGAAAGCACTGACACATATAAAATAGGCCTTGACATCCATTACTGAAGAATTCCTTACAACAAGAACAAAAATAGTAAGCCTATATGTAATGGGATATTTAAATTTTGTTTCTAAAATTTGGTCCAGCAGTTAATATTTCGAACTGTCAACATGACCAGCTGGGTTCTACTAGTTCTAGCCCAGCTGCCCCCCATGCAGGGGATTTGGGCAAAGGACATTATCAGTTTTTCTTCTCTATGAGATACAGTCAGTTGAAAAAGCATGATTTCACATCATTCACACATAAAATAATTCACTGCTAGTAATATCGCTCACAAAACATATCACAGTGTTCTTCCATATCTGCATTATTGGCCATGATTTTTCTGACTGTTTCCTTTTCATATACAGATAAGCGCACTATATTGGTCCGATGTTTAAATCTTGGCATAATGTGGGACCACTGTTAGGTCAATACAGTGTCATGTTAGGGGAGTATAAGAAAGATTTTTGTTATTTTTTTTTCTAGCACCTTCAGTTTATTTTGTAACTAGTATTTGTTGTTGTATGTTTGTCAAAGTAACAGAGTCTTATTCAGGACCCTGACACTGGGCCAAAATTATTGTAGCGAAAAGAATTAAGTAAAAAAAAAAAGAATGAATGCCCGAAGGAGGAGGAGGAGCCTAAAATAAGAGCTAACACAAGGCCCTTAAAAAGCATCAGTTGGTCTACTTCCCTGATGCTAATATGATGATAAATGTATCTCATAATTCTTAAGGACATCTATTGGCCAAGTTTTTGCAAAAAAATGTATTTTTATGTAAAAATGTGTAAAATATTAGATTTGTCAAACTGCTTCAAGCTACTGCAGTCTAAAATATTGTGTGTAGTGTATAGACCCACCAATTAGTGTCTATGTTTGCTTTCAGTTATTAAATTGTGTTGTAACTTTATAAAAACAAAATATATATGTATTGTTTTATGAAATTATATTTTTACTATTGAAATATTTTGAGTTGTAAAGTTAAGGGTGTAAAAAGAATGATTTTTTCAATAACAATAAAAAGCCATACACAAAAAGAAACAACCAATAGATTATATTGTCCTGAGAATAATATGCAGTTGTTTTCAGGCTTTCTTGGTTGTTGTGGTTTCTATAATGTTAGGTCAGGGTAGTGTTCTGAAAAGAGATGATTGATCTATTTTGAAAGCTGCAAACTTCCATTGGGGGAAGAAATATTTAGATGCTGAAAATATCTGCTGCTGGCAGTGGAATGCACAGTCCCTTTGAACAAAGCCTAGTTAAAACTCTCATCTATTTCCTCATCCTATTGGCTATCTAAGGATGGACAGACAAGCTCTTTCCCAATCAAATTTTTTCTTATCATTAGTATATCTTATCATTATACAAAAAATTATTTCTTTGACCTCTTCTAAAATTGTCATATTTTGGTATTGACTTTAAGTTTAAGTTCATTGTATTTTATGAGAACAAATTCTTTTTGTATGGGGACCAAATATTTTTAAAAAGGAAAAATATAAAAAATTGTTCTATATCTATGCCTAGAACAAAATAAAATACAGAGTAGGTAAACACTAGAAATGAAATCCAACTTTTTAATTTACCAATACAAAGCTGCTAATTTTAGAATTCTGTAATGAATTTTGGTTTGTAAATTTTTTTTACCCTGTAAACAATTTCATTGTGCTAAAGGATGACATGTCAGTAGTTCACAGTTTTCAGAGTTGTCTATGTTTTTCTTTCACTGTGTTCACAACACGTAAGGCAATAAAAGATGACACTTTGTTTTTCCTTCTCACAAACCATATCTCTCTCTCTCTCTGCATTTATGACATTGTTGCATTAGCAACTTCACTATAATAAATATATACTATATATATATATATATTAGCTGTTAACATTAGTGATTGCTGTATTTTTTTTTCAATATCATATCAATAATGTTTGTTTAGAGGCCTGCCAACTACAAGTGCTATTTATCCTTAATTTTTTTTTATTCCTCCTTGGTTCCTGATGCTTCAATGAGATTTTAATGATTTTAATGTGAAGTTTGTAAAATACTCACTTGCTGATTGCAGGAATTGCTTTTAATTTTGAATTGTTTTGCCCACTTCAAAGTTCACCCTCTTTATCAGTGGCCCTCTGTCATGCCTAACTTTTCTCTGTCATCTTTTCACATGATAGACTTGATAATATTTTTATTATTAGATGCCATCTTGCTAAGGGATCTAACCACATTTGCTTATGCTTATCACTAAATTCTAGAATTGATTGGCATCTATGGAGTTTGGTCATTAGTGTTATTTGGAACTTATAAAGATTCAACAGCCTCTGGTACTGGTAGCTTCCAATAAAAATTATTTACAAACTTACTTTTTCTTCGCACAAAAACAGTAATCATTTAATTTAGTTTGATGTGTAAAATTAAAACATAAATATTATGCCCCCCCCCACAGCCTTAACAGCACACTATATTGGCCCAACATAAAGCTAATATTTAAAAACTGTCTATGTTTTGGGCTAATATTGGTGCAATATGGTGTGCTGTTAGGGAATTTCATCTTTTAAGAATAAAAAATAAATAAAACTTTACATTTCTCCAACTCAACAGTGAGATACCTTATTTTTTATATCAGTAACTCCATGTACTATACAGTATCCTAGGCCTTGAAATGCTGTTTAATAATATGATTGCCCATACCATTAGTTATGATATCAATTATCATAGATCCTTTTATGTAAACCAAGGCTGCCACACATTTTGTTTTTCAATGATTCAATTTCACTTGATTTTTTTGTTTAATCAGCATATAGTGACAACCTATCTCTGCTGGCTGTTACAAAAGTGTTTTTTTAAAAACCCACCAAATATTGACCATGTACCTAAGGAACAAAAAATATATTTTCCCCCTTTTGAAGTATGGCTGCCTGAAACCTGGTCAGTGTAAGCTCACTGTGTGGTGTTGGTTGTTTTTTTTAAGTATCAGATACATTTTATGTTGTTAGTTTGTTTGTTTTTTTACAGGACGGCATGCTGGCATGCTATGTTGCTTGTTTGTTGTGTGCAAGTGGTTGTTGGCTTTTGGCGTCACGGGTGATGCAGAATGTTTAAACCACTGGAATCCGCTTCACCTGGTTTGTTGATGTTGTGTTTTTATATTGCTGTTATAGGTTACTCGATTAGTCTTGTTAGAAAAGTTGTCCTCCCCCCTCCCCCGATACACTTATTGATATGGCTTTCCAAGACACCAACCAAAAAAATTTGTTTTGGGCGATTTGGAGATGTAATACAAAATTTTTTCATTGTTTTCAAAACTTTAGAAAATGTTGTATTTTTGTTGTAATTTTTCTTAAAACAATTTTAATTTTGTTATTAATTAATTCATTGGTTTGTCTGTTTGGACAAAGAATTGTTTGTAAGGGTTGTTTTTTTCTCACACTTTTAGCTTTTACATTATTGTTGAATGAAATGAAAAGGTTTATTCATATTTCACTTTGTTGCTTTTGGTTAACTTCTCAACTCACATACAAAAAAAAACAAATTAAAATTTGACAAACTCTAGTGAAGACATTTTTCTGATAGTCGTCTCCATAGTTAATTCTGATTCTTTGCTTGTTTGTTTTTTTCATAATTAGATTTTCTCAAATTCAATTGAATTTTCAGTCAAATGTGATGTAGTTTGAGGATTCTTAATCGCTCTTTGAGTGTACATTTTTTGTTTTAGGACCTCAATAATGAACATTTGATCAGAGCTAAAGACTATTTCTAATAAGCACTACCCCAGCTTCAATACATAGTGGGTTAAAAACAAAGGATACCTCAATTAAGATTAATCCTTTAAAGTGTACAGGGTTTATAGGTGCACACTAACCTTATAGACCAGGGATGGGTAAAATTTGTAGCTGCAAGTCAGTTGAGTCAGAATAAATAGTTAACAGTGGCATGGTAGTCACAAAATGGTGAAAGCAGTTTGGGGGGGGGGGGGTCACATTTCACCCAAATCATAGGGAATGTATTATTTGAAAATTTAAACATTTAACAATAAACATCATCTGTAATTACTAAATAAAATATGAATAGATCAAAATAATTACACAAAAAAAGCAACAAATAAACAGTCCAATGTTTGATTAGTTTTTTTCTAAGGGAGTGTAAGCCATTCAAAAGGTAGCAAAAGCAAATGGTTTACCCACCCCTGTTTTGTGGCAAACCTGTCAATATAGAAAGTAAATGAAAGCTCTATACTCTGTACTGAACAGTTAAATTTGAATCAATATTAAAACATTGCATGTCACTATAGAAGAATAAATTAAAGGAATGGGTTACCTGAACAAACCAGAAAAACAGAAACCTAATGTCATTTAAAAACCTCATAATAATGTGAGATAGACCCAAACCACAAACATACATAGGGCGCAAAACATTTCTGTACAAAAGGAGTGTCTGAAACACTTTAGCTAAGATAGTTACATGAATGAAGTTACATAATTTTAAATTTATTTCATTGTAACCAGATCATTTTTCAATGACACAGTGTTCTATTAACTTCTTTTCAAAATTACCATTCATTTGTTTCAAAAAATATGTTATATACCGGTACGGTAATTGGTTTAATGAAACCTCTTGCTATTCAAGGAAAATATTTTATGAACTATAATTCTATTATTTTCTAATATTATTTGTTTTAGCCGATATTTGTGTTTTGATTCATCTAATTATTCATGGTTCTGGGGTTGAATTTTTTTTTCATTGTTATTTTTTTTTATTATTTTTTTTTGGTAAAGATCAAACCATATTTGTTTTGCATCCTATTTCCTGTTGTAAATAAATCTTACAATGTGGTGTATTGTAGGAAATGTGTAAATAGACATTTTGTTCACAGACACAATTATTGTAGCAAGTTGATAAGTTAAAAAAAAATTGTTTGGAGACAATAAAAAGTCTTCAAAGATATGAACACACAACATAGTTTATTCATTTTTGTTTTGTTGCGTTACCTTTTTTTGTGTAAGTTAAGCGTTTCATATTTTATGGCCATTTTATGCCGTTTTAAATTTTTATAATCATGTTAGCTTTCCATAGAAATGATTTTTTTAACATGCTATATCATTATTTATCTTTAAATAAATAACAATTAGTTATAGCAAAGTTCTAGGTTCAAATCCTGGTAAAGGCTAGGATTTGTTCCTGTGACTGGAGGCTATCCCTGAATCTACCCAGCTCTGAAGGGTACCTGACATTAGTTGGGATAAAGAAAAGGTGACTAGGCATTGTACTGGCCACATAATACACTAAAATGCTGTGGCCACAGAAACTGATGAACGCTGATTCACCAGCCCTATTGATCAATTGGTCAGACGAGATAATTCACTTTATCATAAATTATATATATATATGATATATGTCACTAAAAATGAAAGCTTGGACTCAAAACCAGGGCTGAACTTAAAAGAAAATTTACTAATGGTGGTGAACTTGATTAGAGAGATGGGACTGGAAGTCAAAGGAAACAATGGAAATTTAGAATGGAGAAGAAAGTTTATGCTCAAAGACTTTGTACAAATCATTGTTGTAGACAAAAAGATCTTGCATGACTAAATTACCCTTTATAAAATTGATGTGACTGTTCTCCTGGCAGAAGACATAGAGAGACTATAATAAATCTGTTTACAATTTTCAGAAAAAAAATAAAATAAAATCACAAATTATTTTCCAATCACAATGTTAATGCAGTAATTAAAGAAATAAAATTTTAAAATAACATAGAAATGTTTAACAAAGTAACAAAATCATTTACCGGTAACTTGAAAAGTTGACGTCAACAATGTTACTTTTTAATATAATAAGTTTAACAAAAGAAAAAATGGAAACTATATAGTTTGTATTTGTATGACATTTACTCATTCACCCTTCAAATGCCTATCATTTAAAATAGATTATGCTTATACTAAATTGCCAACTTCATTGCCTATAAAGATCTACCCTCTCAATTCTGATCTGAATGAAATAATAACAAAGGGGTACGATTGAGCAGAGGGAGTGAAAAGGAGGTGTGCACATAGTGCAAGTGACTGAGGGGGGATTGTGCAAATTATTATTCTTTGTGGGGAGGGGGGGATATAGTGCATGACAGGAGGGCAATGGAATAATTTGTTTTCTGATATAGATATACTAATATATTTTTGCTACTTTATACTAGGTGAAACATTAAATTTGAATCGATTAAATAGACCTATTTTATAATTTCAAAGTATTAATTTCTAATTTTCTGTAAAATATGGTTTGAGGTAGTAATTATGATTGGTGTAGCCATTATTGTGAGGTGGTGGCAGCAAAAAGTGCAAGGTAGGATGTGAGTCAGGAGGACAGGGAAGGCAACGCTTTGTATAAAGTGCGGGAAATAATGAAAATGGTAATAGGAACATACAGTTTCCCCCAACCTATTGAACAACTAACATACTATTAAGGTTTACGAGCCCCATGTGCCCGAAGCTACTGGTTTTAAAGGCACCAGTGTACCGCCTTCACCCCTTCTTCTGTTAGTTGAAACACGATCCGCCATACTTGATTACAAGTCATTCGAGAAGGCCAGGAGTTGGACTTTGGTTAGCAGAGGCTATTTGAGACACAATCCACGAGGATATTTCGAGAGGAGTGGGTGCTTATTATATATTTTCCACTTCCATCCCCTGCTGTACTAACCTTGGACCACTAAAAAAAAACTACCGGTATCATAATCTTAATGTTAATATTAACCCTGCATTTACAGAGCTATATATTATATATTATAATTGATATAGATATAAGCCTATAGGCATATGTATAAATGGAAGACCTATAAAATAAAAAAATATTTTGAAGACCTTCAACAAGTTATTTGTGAATCAGAATCTGTAAAGCGAATGTTCCTATCACTATCACTCTATCTGGTTGGCTTTCCTAAAACCTGGTTCTGTGTGAATGAGTGTAAAAAACTTGCCTAAACTAAACCATCCATAAGAATTTTAAAGCATTGACATTGATCATTTGCTCAAATTACCTGTCACCATTCAGCAAGTTTGTTTCACCCAGTAGGCCTACTATCTGAAGGACTGTTTATGACAACAATAAAGATTTCATCTGAGCACTTATGGTAACCCTAATAGTGAGTGTAAAAACTTGCCTAAGTAAAACCATCCATAAGGATTTTAAAGCATTGACATTGATCATTTGCTCAAATTCACTGTCATCATTCAACTGTCTACAGCAAGTTTGTTTCACCCAGTATCTGAGGTAATGATAACATGACTGTTTATGACGATGATGAAGATAAGTAGGTAACCGAAGATCGCAAGCATGGTCATGGTAAAATGTACTGAAATAAAATCAGCAAAACAGAACTATCCCAACAAAAATTTTAAGAAGTAACATCCCTCAATATATTATTGACAATAAGACCCTGTGCAACAATGATCAGCCATTAGATGCACACCCTTCCTTATATTAAGTTAGACTCTAGGCCTATATATGCTTGCATTTGCATCTATATGCATAGACTGCCAGCAGAACCTATCACACTAAAAATAAAGCATTAAATTTAGATAACCGTCAAAAATGGACAAAGAAACATATTAAACAGTTGGCTACTAATAAAAATGAAAAAAATTCCTTACAATCTCAGCCTATGGCCTATATTATAGCAAGCTACATGAATTAGCATG
Organism: Anisus vortex; assembly: GCA_949126835.1. Taxonomy (NCBI): domain Eukaryota; kingdom Metazoa; phylum Mollusca; class Gastropoda; family Planorbidae; genus Anisus; species Anisus vortex. The sequence continues at coordinate 9,865,683 of OX421505.1, read as the reverse complement.
GAAATGAATAAAGATAAAACTGTGTAGGCCTACTCCATATTTAGCCACAACAATAAATAAATAGGTACAAACTTAAGTAAAATTACATTTGCATGAAACTAAATAGCAGAATTTCCCTCAAATGTGTCATCCTTATACTTATATGCATATCTGTCCACAAAAAGCTACATATTTCACATATCATATTTGACATATCAGTAATTAAATAATAAAAAATCTAGATATTTTTAACAAACATGCCCTTCTAAATGTTTTGGTCCACTTTTCCATTTATGGAAAAAAGATTGGGGCAAAATTAGCGGTTGAATTGTTTTTCACTAGTGTGAATATTTAGGTGAGACTTCAGAGAATTCCTCCAAGAAAATACTTTCTGGCATAGTTCACATTTAAATAACTTTGTACAAATATGCAGACTGAGGTGACTTTTCACAAGATATAAACAAGCAAAATTTTGTTGGCACATCAAACATTTAAAAGGTTTCTTATCAATACCGGTATGAATAGCTTGATGTTTCCTCAAAGATGAATTGTAAACAAATTCTTTTTGACATATTGAACATTTAAATGTATTTTTACCAGTATGGAACTTTTGGTGTTTCTTCAAATATGAGTTCTTAGAAAATCCTTTTAGACAGATTTGACATTGAAATGGTTTTTCACCAGTGTGGACCTTTTGGTGTTCCTTCAAATAAGAGTATTTAGTAAATCCTTTTGAACATAATTGACACTGAAATCTCTTTACAAGTTTTTCACCAGTATGCACCACTTGATGTGCCCTTAAATGGACCTTCTGAATAAATGCTTTTGGACATGCTTGACATTTAAACGGTTTATCACCAGTATGAACAATTTGGTGTTTCTTCATAGATGAAGATGAAGAGAGGACTTTTTTACAAATTTCACATTGAAGAGATTTGCTTCCAGTATGGATAGGGAGATGAACTTTCAAACGAGGTAAAGAGGCAAAGTTTTTTTGGCACAGCAGACATTTAAAACGTATCTCAGCATGCTCAGCCTGGTGGGCCCTAAAAGATGAATTGTAAACAAATTCTTTTTGACATATTTGACATTTAAATTGCTTTACACCGGTATGGACAAGTTGGTGTGTCTTGAGAATTGAGATGGTTGAAAATCCTTTATTACAAATTTGACATGTAAATCTTTTCTCACTTTCATGGACATTTTGGTGTCGCCTTAAAAATGAACTATGAGAAAATACTTTTGGACATAGTTGGCATTTAAAAGTTTTATTATGGATCATTTGGTGATTCTTCAAAGTTGCGCTAAGACAAAATCCTAGACCGCATATTTGACATTTAAATGGTTTTTCATTTTTATGGTATTTAAGATGTGTGCTTAAATTTGATTTCAGTGCAAATGATTTTGTACAAATTTGACATTTAAATGGCTTTTCTTCACTATGAACCATTAGGTGAGTCTTAAGGTGCACTTTCTGAGAAAATAATTTGTGACATATTTGACATTTATATGGTTTTTCACCAGCATGGAATCGTTGGTGTGTCTTCAATGAAACATTATGAGAAAACACTTTTTGACAGATCTGACAATGGAATTTTTTTTCACCAGTATGGACAGCTTGGTGTGATTTCAAATGTACTGTCTGAGAAAATAATTTGTGACATATTTGACATTTATATGGTTTTTCACCAGCGTGGACTCTTAGGTGAGTCTTCAATGATGAACGGCGAGAAAAATTTTTATTACATGTAAGACATTTAAAAATCTTTTTACCAGTATGGATAGTTTGGTGCATTTTCAAAGAGGAACTATAAGAAAATTCTTTATTACATGTTACACATTGAAAGTATTTTTGACCAGTATGGACAATTTGGTGTGTCTGTAATTTTGTGCTAGAAGAAAATACTTTTTCACAAAGTTGACATTTATATTTATAGTTTTTTATACCAGTATGGACTATTTGGTGTACCAACAAACTTTGTTTGAAAAAAAATTGTTTTTGACATATTTGACATTCAAATGGTTTTTCCCCAGTATGGACAATTTGGTGTGCCAACAAATGTTGTTTGAAAGTAAATTGTTTTTGACATATTTGACATTCAAATGGTTTTTCCCCAGTATGGACAATTAGGTGAGTCTTCAAAGAAGACAAATGAGAAAATCCTCTGTTGCACGTAAGACATTTAAATTTTTTTTCACCAGTGTGGACATCTTGGTGTGCCTTCAAATTAGTTTTCCTACAAAATCCTTTATTGCATAGCTGGCACATATATAATTTCTTACTTTTAGTGACAACTTGTCGTGTCTCCAATGATGAACTGTGAGGAATGTCATCTTTACTTTTTTTATCCCTCTCATGAGAGATGTTAGCTGTTTCCAAAGAAAGTTTTTCCTTCCTTACTTTGCAGACTTCTCTAAAATTGATTTGTCCTTCCCTACAAGCAGAGCTTTCTCTTTTTGATTTGACAGCACATTTCTAGAAAAAGAAAAAAGATTTTCTTAAAAAATAAATTAATGAGAAGCAGTACAGGTTTACTGTTAGCTATTTAGGAACATTAAACTACAACTTCTTGTTCATGCTCAAATTTGGCAAATGCAGGGATTTCAACAGGAGCCCAATATGAAAATTATTATAAACTATTATAAATTTTTTCTATTTCTGCATCATTATAATATTGATTTCTGTTAACAGAACCTGCATTGCGCTGCTTGCATAAGAACTTGAAAATATATGTTCTTTATTATTATCTAAATTTGAAGTAAATTTTCTTTTGTTGATTCAAGTGGAACTTGGGTAAATGGCAGATTTGAAATACACCCAACTTTTTGAATTTCCTGTTTTGATGCGAGAAAAATTTTACTTGGAATACTACTTTTGTTTGAAATGCCTCTTGTTTTTCAAAACTTGTATTGGTCTTGATAATGAGCATCACCCTCGCTTACCTCACTCAGGTAAAGAAAAAACATCAGTAGGCCTAACGCCATCTTTCAATGCAAGACCAAAGGGCTATAACTCTATGTATGCAGTTGTAGGTGTATTTGAGTATGTCCTTATTTTTTTTCATGTAAATGTTTTGATTATCAAAACAAACATTAAAGAAAAAGTTTCCTTTTAGACCAAACTGATCATATTATCATCATCATCATCTTTGGCGCTACAGCCCATGGAGGGCTCTGGCCTGCCTAAAACTGATCATAGGGCCGGTGAAGTAGCGTTTACCAGTTTCTGTGGTCACAGCAAACCAAGTGATTGTGTGGCCAGCACAATGCACAGCCGCCATTACTTTACCCAACTAAGGTTAGGTACCCATCAGAGCTGGGTAGACTCAGAGTCACCCTCCAGACCCAGGAGACAAATTCCTGCCTTCACCAGGATTCGAACCCAAGACTTTTGATATGGTAGTTGAACGTGTTGCCACTCGGTCTCCGTGCCCCATAAACATTAAAGAAGAGTGTTAAATTGTTGGGCACAACTGGAAGATGTGTCCTCCCACATATGCCCGAACCAGATGAAAATGACCCAATAAATGCCCTACAGAGAAGAGATAGATCAAGTGACCATCTTTCGCCTGCACACAGGTCACATCTAAAATCGCACCTAAACTGCATCAAACCAGAAAAAGCAGCAGCATGCCCCCTCTGTAAACACAAAAACAAACAGTTGCTCATCACCTTTTGCCTGTCTATACTGCCACTTAAGCAAAGTTCACAGCTTTTCCCAAGCCTTAAAAACCAAGATGATTTTCTTAACCCTTACCAGCCCATTTGAACCCTGGAAGAAGGTAAATTGTTTTAATCATTTTATCATTTGACAAACCCTAACCCTATAAAAGAGAAAAATCACTGAAAGCTTACCTGAATCTGATTTCCATAGAAAACATCAGAAGATTCAAAATTATTTCTTTCTGTATTTTTCTTTTTAAGAAACTGAGTGGAATTAATATCTTCACTCTTCCCTTGATTAGCATGTTTTATCACCTTTCTTGGTTCATCTGTAAAATTTGACTTTGCTTTATCCATAGTGTTTAGAGTGTAACTTTGTCCTGTGCAAAAAAAAAAAATTGATTTATTTACTTATCACCTTATGACAACACACACTTTATTTAAAGTTAATGAGAAATCAGTTTAGGACGGGGCAACATAGAATACACACAAAGCATACAAGTAGACAGCATACAGAACATGATAGTTGTAGTATAGGGCCTATAAAAACTATATTACATATGTGACGTTTTTGTGCTGCTGTTTTGGCGAGACCATTTTGGCGTGGGATGTTTTGGCGCGAGAAAATAATTGAGGAAAAAAATATTATTTTTTTTTATAATAAATAAAAGTAATAATAAATAATTATTATTTTAAACGATGTACTTTAATGCATTTATAGGACTATTAAACTTTTAAAAGTTTTTTTTTTTTATATATGCATAAAGACTTATGTATCTCTTTATGGGCATAAAATATGTCTTCTTAATAGGCAAGTTGTTTGTTGTTGTTTTTTTATTCTACCCCAAGAACGTTACGCCTATATGCGAAAATTACGTGCTAGTTTTTCAACAAAATTCTAATAACTACACATGTTCATGACGTAACTCAGTGGCCACACCTTTCAAATAAATTGACTGTTGTAAAAAAGTTGGGGGGTGTTAAAACCAGGGGCAATTGTAGTCAAGATGGTCAGAGAATTAATGATAACAATGGATGTTTTAGAATACTGGGTGGGTAGTAAAAAGGTTTAAAATAAACTTTTTTTGATTTGGAATGGTTGATGAGGAGTGGTAATCGCGTCCAGCTAACAATGTGCGTACAAATCAGAGATAAAAATGTAATAATCCAATATATACATTGTTTTAATATGCTTTTATTTACTATTTGTTTCATTTATTATACAAAAATATTGTTTTCCTAAAATGAAGTTTAGGTTAATTTGATTATATTATGTGATGTGTTTTTATTCCATCGCGCCAAAACGGTCGCGCCAAAACGGCTGCGCCCAAACGTCCTGCTTCGATTATATATTAGCAAAGTAAATTGTCGATACACCATTAGCATTTTATCACAAGATTTGTATTCTGTATTCACACAAGACACACACCACGTAATAGACAAGATCAAAACAACCACACTGGGGAATTCTGGGGTAAGAACTTAGGGGACCAGCAATCTAATAATTTCAACTTGAGAAACAACACAACAAATAATTACTACAATCACAACAACGGTCATATAAACATTTTTCCACTAATGCACATCAGGAATTAGTTTTGCTAAATTTCTTCAAATTTTTTCACATTAAACAATGGTACAGAGCACCTGTCAACCGTTGAGTCAGGAAAGAGCTCACACAATTGATCAGCAAAGTCTTATAAATGATTCTGTGAAGCAGCCTGCAACCTCTGGCTGTGAAGACCAGAAAGATTCTAAAAACATGTGATGATTACACAGTCCTCAACAGTTTTAGATTTACAATATATACAGTGGCAGTATTAAAATGTTCACCCTTACATACCTCGCCAGGAGATGATCTATTTTCAATAGTTTCTAGCTTTTAATTTAATAAAAAATGACATTGTTAATGTAACAAAATGGTGATTTATCTTATATTATACTTTAAATAGCCTACATTACAGAACAGTTATTAGGCCTACATGTTTCATTTTCATGTTATATTACTGAACAAACTAGGAAAACCAGTAGCCCTTTATCTAACTTAACATCATTTAAGACATGAATAAAGATGCAAATTGAAGTCTAGACTCGGACCATGGATGAGCGTAGGCGTAGGAGGCAATAATTTTCTTTATAATATATATATTTATAGAAGGAGCTTCTGTAGTCTGTACTCTGTACTGAACTGTGTTGATGATGATGATGATGATGATGATTTATATAGCGCGCCTATCCATGCTATGTTAGCATGCTCAGTGCGCTCTGGTTCCACGTTTCAGTTGTGGATGTGCTAAAAACAAAACAAAAAACTATACGCCTAGTTGAAGAGGAAGGTCTTTAAACTTCTCTTGAATGACTCTTTTTTTCTGGAATCCCTCAATGTCTAAGGCAATTTATTCCATAAATAAGGCGCTGCTGACTCGAAAGAGCGTACACCAAATGACTTCTTTTTATGACCGTCCACACTGGGTACTTTGAGTAGTGACTGTGATGAAGAGCGCAGCCCCTTAGTGGACACATGCTTGGGAACAAGTTCTTGAAGATATTGAGGGGCAGTGCCTTCCATACAGCTATAGGCAAGTGACAGAATTTTATGGTCAATGCGCTTGGTCACAGGGAGCCAGTGGAGATCTTTAAGAACTGGGGTTATGTGGTCCGACTTCTTAATCCCTGATACAATGCATGCCGCAGTGTTCTGTACTTTCTGGAGTCTTTGGAGCTGGTTCTGGGGCAGACCCCACAGACAGCTATTACAATAATCCAGCCGTGATTGAATTAGAGAGACTGCTACGGCATTAACTGTTCTCTTATTAAGTTGAGGACGCAGCTGACCCAGGGCGCGTAGATGAAAGAAACAAGCCCTTACCACAGTACCAATGTGCGGAACCATTGTAAGCTTATTGTCAATAAAAAACCCAAGGTCTCTAACAGTGTTGGACAAGGGGATATCCGAGACACCAACTTTGATTGATTCAATATCGACCTTTCTGAGACTGGTGTTAGAACCACACAGAATTGCCTCTGTCTTTTCATCATTTAACTTGAGTCTGTTTGCTGCCATCCATGATTTTACTGTAAGACAGCAGTCTTCCACAGCCCTAATAGCATCACCACAAGCAGAAGGATCAGGCTTGAAGCTCTTGTACAGTTCTGTGTCGTCGGCAAATGTTTTCCGGGAGATTCCATGATTTTCAACAATTCTGCCCAGCTGACTAGTGTACAAAGAGAACAGGATAGGCCCTAAAACCGAGCCCTGCGGTACTCCACAGGTAAGAGGCGTGTCCTGTGATGAGGCCTGATTAACAACAACACGCTGCGTCCTGTCCTCCAGATAGGAATTAAACCAACGAAGTGCAGTTCCAGAGATGCCCGCCTCATTTTGAAGCCTCGACAGAAGAAGCTCATGGTCGATTACATCGAAGGCAGCACTGAGATCCAGCAGGACTAAGAGTGTCAGATCACCTCGGTCAGCACTACACAGAACATCACTCAGGACACGGAGTAAGGCTGTCTCACAGCTGTGCCCAGGTCGATAGGCTAATTGAAACTTATCAAGCAGGTTATGACTGTTAAGATGCTGTACAAGCTGCTGAGACACAACTCTCTCCAGAAGTTTAGATACATAGGAGAGGTTAGAGACAGGGCGAAAACTCTTGCAATCATTTGGGTCCATGCCATTTTTCTTAAGCAGGGGCTTTATGATTGCAGCCTTAAAGAGGCGTGGGACTGTTGCAGATTGAAGGCTACTATTCACAATGCGCACCAATACAGGAAGCAGAACACTCAGACAATCCAACACAATCTTGGTTGGAATGGGATCGACAATGGAATAGGTAGGTTTGGATGACATGATGAGATGACTCAGCTGCTCATGGGAAACTGGAAATAGTTCTTCTAGAGGGGTGCCTACAAAGACATTTTCCACTGCAGACAAATCACAACGTTCTCCAAAGCTTTGTCTGATTGTTTCAACTTTGTCATTGAAGTAGTTGCACAGTGTTGCTGCAGCTAGCTCGCTGCTTAGGTCAGGCAAAACAAGGGGTGCCGATTTCTTCCCGAGAAGGTCATTCACCACGGAAAACATCTTGCGAGAGTCGGTGCCAGCAGCCTGTAGAACAGCCTGAACATGCTCAGACTTCGCATGCCTGATTTCTTGTGCAAACTTGTTTCTTGCCTTCCGAAACATTTGTTTGTCCACCTCGATGCCACTTCTTCTCCAGCGCTTCTCAGCTATACGCCGGGCCAACTTAGCTTTCCGAACTGAGGGGGTAAACCAAAAGGAATCAGGTCTGTCTCTAACAAACTTTTCTGTCACTGGGGCGTATGTATCCAACAGAGATGAGAGAGTATGATTGTACAAGAGGACTAGCTGTTCCACATCATCTGGTGGTGACATCACTAACTTAGACTCAGACGGGTCCTTACGGAAAGAATTAATATCCATCCTCTTTAAATTCCTTGCCTGAATTTTTATCTTTTGAGCAACAGGCTTAATCATATTTATAGTTAGCGATACAAGGAAGTGATCTGACAAGAGTAGGTCATCAACAGTCACTGACTGAACAAATATCGCTTTGTCCGATCTTGATATAGCCCAGTCCAAGATATGACCATCTCTGTGAGTTGGTTCGACAACATGCTGCACTAAGTCAGCAGAATCAAACAGCTGTGCAAGCAGACACGTTTGCCTATTGTCTTGAATATCCCAGTGAAAATTAAAATCCCCGATAATGAGAAGATTTTTGTTGCTGATGGAGGACACAAGCGTTCCAAAGTCTTCATGAAACATGCTATCCTTCAGTTTATTTGTGGCAGAAGGCGGTGGTCTGTAGAGAGCAACAGTTCGCACCGTGAGTTTGCCTTGTGAAATTGTAAAGTTTAGGCATTCAAACTAAGTGAATGTGATCACTTTACATAGCCTTACCGTAATAGAGGATCGGTGTATCACAGCCAACCCCCCACCACTCTGACCAGACGACCTAGGACGGTGGAAGAAAACATAGCCAGCAGGAGTCATGTCCCTAATTGCCGGTTCATCACCACCTTCGTGAAGCCATGTCTCCGTTATGACTAGGATGTCAAGTGACTTCTCTATGATCAGGTCATTAATTATCAAGGCTTTCTTTATTGATGACCGTACATTTAAGAGGCCAATTGTAAGAAAGCCATTTTTCTGATGTATTACTGTGTAATACTAAATGCGGCCCTATGGCCTATGTTAAATATGTTTTGTTTAACAGAACATAATTAGGGCCTACATAATTTTAGAACTGCAAACAAAAAATCGTATACTTATATTCTTTGTTCATAGTGATTATCCGCACGGTTTTAAACGTGCTGATATCGCCGAGCAATATTCGCACGGTTGAAGTTCCTCTGCGCATGTGCATTGATCCGCACAGTTTTAGACGTGCGGGTAACGCCGAGCAATATCCGCACGGTTTCTCTGTGCATCAGGCGCATGCGCATAATAGTTTATCTTTCCCTATTTCTTTAATTACTATTTTTATCCATTTTGAATAAGATTTCCTGGTACAGTGGTTAGAACTGCGATCTAGCAACCAGGGTCTAGTGATGTAGCCTAGTGTTGTGCGCGAATGTCAATTGTGCTTGAGTACAAATGATTCTTTATATTGTTTTAAGTAGGCTATATTGAAAGACGAAATTTATGTAGGCCTACCGTAATCAAGTCAAATTTCCATTTGTTTGGATCAATAAAGTAATCTTATCTTATAATTAATTCAAACAAAAAGGTTATTTAGCCTGACTCTTAACTCTTATGTCTTAATCACAATTAGTGACAGTTAGAAATTGATGTTCGTTTTAGATGTAATTTAGAGTTATAGTTAGGCCTATAGCTTACTGATGTAGCTATTGTTAGGGTCGTAAGTATTTACGATGGTCTTGGTTAGGCCCGGTTAGGGCTAGGAATATGATCCTAAATAATAACCTATAGGCCTAAAAGTTAATATAAGTCATAAGTATAGCCTAACTCTAACAATTTTTTTCGAAAATTTAGGTCTGTTGATAACGCTTGGCATTATAGATAGGCCACCCGTGAGGATAACGTTTGGCGTTATTCTTACGACCGCACGGCCAAAAACGGGCGGATAACGCTCCTTAATTAATTATCAGTTTTTAATTCCTGAAATAATGGCTAAATTTTTAAAAATGCATAATTTTAGTGAATTTAAGTATACATTACACATTTCTGGTTGTTTCTCACGTCTAAAACTAAAACCGTGCGGATATTGCTCGGAGTTATCCGCACGTGCGGATAACGCTAGCCTTCTTTGCTTAAGTCATTAATTTCGATCATTCAAATTACAATTCAGCATCAATTCAATAACTTGAAATTGAATTTAATTCTGCTTCCAGTTTTGGCTAGATTAGATTAGAAAGAATAGGCTACTTTTTTTTACATTTACAATTTACAGCCTCTGGCAATTTGGTGGCCTCTTTGGAGTCTTTCATATATTATAATATTATATTTATGATATTATTATATTATTATATTATAAATTATAATGATATTGTCAATATTGAATATTATATTATATTGATAACGGATCGGAGGTAAAAAATTACCGAAAGATCTACAAGTAGTCCTACTAAAAGGCAATAAGGACGAATTAAAATGGGCATACAAATGTACTACCTTAATAAACGTTTGGTAATATTAAACTTCTGCACATTCAAAATAGATTTGAATAGATGATATGCTTGCCATTTTATTTTTTACGCGCAGAGATCACATTACTAGCAGGACTGAGCTATGTTGATAACATATATAGATCAGTGGAAAACAGTGTCAAACTTTAAACTTAGAAACCTAAATATTAAAAAACCTATCTTAATATCTACGTTCACTCGGCTATAATATATAGATCTATGTCTAAAAATCTAAACTTGTTTAGCAGATTTTAAATTGACTATAAGTCTAAAAGGCGTAGCCATGAGGGGAAAGTGTAACAAGGTGCCTCCAATTCTAGGATTTTAACAAGGTTTATTTTTATAGAAATATTTCATTATTGATATTTTGATACAATGACTAACAGGAGAAGAGGTGAAGGCGGGCTACTATATAAGCTGGTGCCTTTAAAACCAGTAAACCTAACAGGTTTAGTGCTCATCTAGGAGAGAGAAACTCCGATCTCAAACCACCGCTGTCTCGCGGCTACACCTGTAAAGGAGAGTCTATGGGAGTAAGTAAACCCTAACAAAAAATCAGGAGATGGAGTCCCTAAATGCCCTAACCTAAAACAGTCTTTTAACTTAGCGAACACGGTACGCTATCTCTCTGGCAACTTCTGCGACGCAGATGGACCCTTGCTGTATCAGCTTAGCTGAAGAAAGAGGACCTGCTGCCTGGGCAATAGCTGGCTCTTTAAATGCATTGCCTAGGCGGCTAGTCCTATATTATAATAGGCTATCGTGGCCTCCTTTTGCTAGGGGGATTTCGCCGTCGCCAGTAGAGAACAGACGGATGCTATCACTGAGCTATATATACATAAGTTTTTTTAATATTTAGGTTTCTAAGTTTAAAGTGAGACCTTATTTCCACTTATCTATATATATAATCAACATAGCTCAGCAGGGCACAGACACAGACTGCTCAGAGCACTCAGAGCTGTTACACCTGTTGTCTCTGCATTAAAAAAAAGATGACAATGACCAATGACAGGCATATCATATTTTTATATTGTTTGTGAATGTGCAGACGTTTAAAAATATTAATTACCAAATTTTTATTAAGGTAATACTTGTTTTAGCCCCTTTTCATTAGTCCTTATTAGGCTATTAGGTATTAGGCTTAAATTGCCTTAGACTCTTACTCTTAGTAAGACTGTCTTAGACTTAAGACTTTTAAAAGACTTAAACTTAAGCCGTCCTAGAAGTCTTAGAAGACTTTTTTAAGACTTAGACTTAGACTAGTCTAGACTATCTAGACTAGATTAGTAGAACTTTCGGTAAGCCTAGGCTAAGCCGCTAAAACCTTTAGTCTATACTAGTCTATAGTCTAATACTATTACTAGGTACTTCGATAAAACCCACTTCCGCCATTTTTTTTGTTTACCAAAAATCATAAAAATTTGAATCACAAATTTTTTTGACCTAATTTCACATAGTCTGTTAGATTTCATATTTAATGGTTTTCTACAACATTTTAGCCCAGAAAAGTGCTTTATTTTTGTTAGTGACATTTTGAACATTATTAATATTATTTTTTCTTCACTTGGAACTACTTTGAATTTATCGGAAAAAAATCGGTAAGTCGGCGAATTTGTAACTTTTTAAATTATAATGTGTAACTTTTTTATTATTAATATTAACAAAATTTAATAACGATATTCGTTTTTGTCATGTTAAAATACATCAAAATGTGAATTTTCATAAAAATCCGTTGAAGCAGAAGTTGTTTTTTTTATTTCCAAAGTTTTTATATATAACATATAGCAAAAAAAGGGTTTTGGTTAAAAATTTTATCGCCAAATTTACTCTAACAAAATTTAATTATAATTTTTCCATTTAGTATGTATAAATATATTAGCTGAAGTCAATTTGAATATTTTTTCTTGGATCAGATTTTAGATAATAATATTTTAAACTTTGATGATAAAATCTATTTTTAGAACTTGCACGCTTTTGTTTTTAGGTCATATCTTTTTTTAGAACAATTTACAAAAAAACACGTGGTATTTTTTAAAAAGTAGGATTACATTTTACAATATAAATAAACTGAAAAATACAACAAACCAGCATACTCCGTGTTATTTTTGACTCAGTATTGTATATGTATATTAGAAAAGCTATGGTTAGGCCTAGTAATATAGGGCACAGGATTATGGGCTATGGCTATAACTAGAGAAATATGACTAGGCCTAAACTCCTAAACTATAGCAATACTGTAGTCTATAGCCTACTAACCTACTATATATAAAAAAAATAGCCAATCGCGTATAAATGGACGCCGTATTTAGGCATATTCCACATGTTCCATTGGAACAGGGGCCCCCACACATCCCAAAAAGAATTTTTTTGAATATGTAAAATAAAATTCATGTATCCCCTAAAATTTTAAGCGCTTTAATCCAACCAAGCTAAGCGCTACATAAAATGCATTTAGGCCTATATATTTTACAGAATTTAACATGAGTCAATTAACGGCAATTTTCTGAGGTAGGCCCTATGGAATGCAGGGGCGATGCCACGAGGGCCCTCCACATAAATTTTAGAACAGGGCCCCCACATAGATGTGTGAACATGGGCGCCTACAATACTAATTACGGCTCTGTATATAGCCAGGACAAAGGTCATAGTCATGACTAGGCCTAGTCATTTTATAGTTAAAGCATTGCATAGGCCATACATAGGCATAGCCTAGAGCTATAGGCCTATAGGGAGGCGATGACAAGGCGTAGTTTTGTACAATATTAGCATTATAATAGGACTGTAATAACTGTAACTATCTATAAGTAGGCTAGGCCTATAGGGTAGGCTATAGTAAATAGTGTACCGGTAGGCCTATATGGATATGGCCATGAATAAGCCTAGCATATAATATAGTCACTAGTACTACTAGTAGGCAGATAAATAGGACATAATATGTCTAAAGGTCTATTAAAATATCTAGGCTCTAGAACTTATAGGCCAATTTTTTTCGTAATAAAGTAAATGGTCTTATACTATAGTATACTATAGTGACAATGTAATAAATTACTATTTTTTTTACACAGGAATGCAAAAATATTATTGCAAGGGCCAAATTATTAACAATTACTTACAGATATTTAAAAAAAATATTTAAAATGCAATAAAAAAAATAATTTCTTTTCTTTTTCAGCTTTTCATATGGATCTAGCATTCAAGTTGAACATATATTAATGAAAAGGGAATGGAAAAAACAATTTCAATATAAAAAGTTAAAAAAGACCTGTGTCACTATGTTGTTTTTTCCAAGATAGTAAAAAAAAATTAAATCACATGGTCCTTGTGACAAAAATGACTAAGAAATAAGGATTATTATAACCTATAAATATGTAATCACATATGGTGAAAATTTGATAAGACATGAATTGTTTATTGTCCATGTGGAAAAAAAATAAGATGAGCTCTGCCCATTACTTTAATAAAATAATGGACATTCTAAGAATGTTGTATTGATATTTCATAAAATACAACATTAAAAAAATTGTGGAAAAGTAATCATTTAATAGTCAAATTGCATGCTGTTTTCAGTATAGGGAACATAACATCAAAGTTTTTAATATAATAAGTTTGTATTAAAAAGAATAGGCCTACTCTTCCAATGAAACACATTATTGTTGAAAATATTTTACATTGCACAAATGTATCATTGTTCATGACACTTATGGCACACTGTTATGTGGTTCTACTTATGGTAAAAGTATATTTTTGAACTTCATGCCAAAATAAATATTAAAAAGAGGGGGTCTGGGAGAGCTAATCTTTTAAATGCTTACGGCTTCTGGTGCACTAATTAATCCATCCATGCCTAAAGAAAAGTGTATTATAATTTCAATTTTGGGAGAATTATTATGAATATAAAGTAAACTGATAGATAAATAAAAATGGTTAATTTTATATTGAAATAATGATGCACGGTGGCCTAGCTGCAGCGCATTCGACTGGCGATCTGACAGTTCTGGGTACAAATCATGGTGCGGGCTAGGATTTTTCACGGGACTTATAAGGGTGCCCCTGAGTCTACCCAGCTCTGATGGGTACCTGACACTAGTTGAGGTAAAGTAATGGCGGATGGGCATTATGCCCTGGTCACAGAAACTGGTGAACGCTGCTTCACCAGTCCTATGATCTGTTTGGTCCGAATGGTACTTTACTTACTTTATTAAATCATTTGTGGGCCTAAAACTAGTTAACTTAAGATTTAAAGCATTTTAAATAGAAACTAGTTTATTATATTTTTTTTATATAATTTATAATCTCGAAAAAACAAACATTAAAAAACTTAAAATCTGTCTGCCATTTGTTTTTTTATTCCTTATTTTTTTCAATTTTAAACTAAAAATTATGTTGACATAATTTTTGCCTTTAACAAAATCAGGAAGTAATACACAAATATATTGCCATACATGGGCAAGTATAGAAATGTTGATAATTTTCAAAAATAGGTGGGGGGTATAAAATAAACATTTAATTCAATTATAAAACCTTTGCAAATTTAATTTTTTTTTAACTGCTAAAAAAATCCTTTTTTTTTTCAAAATGAGGGCCCAACCACCTCCTCTTTCACAGTGGCTCCCCCCAAATAGTTTTTTCAAAATGTGGGCCCAACACCCCCTCTCTTTTCACAGTGGCTCCCCGCCCCCTTCGCACACACAAACTCACACTGTTCTTAGACTTGGGATGATGTTAGAATGTTTGAGTGGGTTTGACATGTCATGTTACAAACATTATTTAAATACATTTTACCAAAATATAGGGAAAAAATTTAAATATTCTAAAAAAAAATATATTTTCAATACCATTACAAGTCTCTCACCACCCCCCCCCCCTCTCCCCCATGTGGCGCCGCCCCTTGTCTAGAGAAGTATTTGTATACAGTTGGGGATCGGGGGTGAAGAGGCTTTCTGATGGGTAAAAAACCTCAGATCTATGTTTATTTTATATATAGGTCAGTGAGGTGAACTTGTGTTTAATAGTAAAATACTAAATTCTGGAGAATACGAGGATCTGGGCCCCCTCCCCAATCGACACCTATGTAAATAGCTATTTTAAAATAAAAATAATATATAGTAGAATAAGTGTTTCAAATTTCATACATTTATCTTTTACGGTTTTTAAGTTATAGCAATTTTAACAGCTCAAATCATGTTTTTGGGTCACACTTTTTTTTTATATTTAGATGGGTCAAATAGGCTTGTTTTTTCGAACACTTAAAAAATTAATAACTTCGTTAATATTTCACGTAGAAACAAAAATGAGGTGTCATTGGAAAGCCTATACCAAACTACATTTAACTAAATAGGTTTTGTTTCAATTTTATTAATTAGAAAAATTTTGAAAATTTTATCGAAGTACCTACTATTACTAATACTAATCATGACTAATGTAGACAATGTAGTATCATGACTAATGTGATTTTATAATCATAATCGGCCTAATCCGCCCTAATCTTTTAAACTTTTAGTAAACTTTTACCTTTTTTATGATTTTTACCTGCTTTAGCCCACGAAATTTTTAGTGCTGTTTTTATTTTAGTTTTAGGGCAAATTTAGGGCCTACCTAACTTACTAACCTAGCCTACACTAAGACGCTAACAAACACTGTAACTCAGTGTAACTGTAGACTGTAGGATTGTACAGACTACTGTATGTACAGTGAGTAGCCATATACACTATACTCTATACTATACAGTATACAGATTACAGTCTACACTTTTACAGTAAGTACAGTGACAGTCTTAGCATTTCATTATATATAAATATATATATGATAATTATATCATTATTTTTAAATATATAGGCTACTACTTACTTATACATGTATAGTATATTTTTATGTATATAGTTATAGACCTACTGACTGCAGGGAATATTTTTTAAAATAATCATGACTGATTTCAATTTGCACGAATCAAGTCAATAGGCCTAAATATTAAATTAAATCATAATTAAAACCTTGCAAACTATAATTAATTAGACTTAAAAAATACGAGTCATTTAGATTTATAAATAAAAATAAGCTAGTAGGCCTACTAGTAATACTAGTATTAGAATGTGTATGCCTATACGCTATATGCCTATTAGTATACTATTAGTATTTAGTGAGTATTTAGCAATCTATAACTTTAATAATATAATTTAGCCTATATAATATAATTAATTTGTGTCTCTCTTTAGGCTATATATATATAATTAATTTGTGTCCTGTTGGCTATGTAATATTAAATATAGGCCTATCCTATGTGTAGGTTATCCTTGTGTGCAAGTCAGAGAGTGTGATTAGGGCCTAACTGATTGGTAGATGAATTCCATGGAGTACCAAGCTAAGCAAGCCTAGGCCTATTTGGAAGTAGCATAGTCTACTATTGTAACTATATTTGCCTAATCTGGCTACAAGTAGTAGTAGTAGACTAAGTAGTGGCAACCCTAGAGAATTGCAGATTGATAAATTTATTTCTCGGGTCTTCTGCCGCCTGTCTAGTGTCTGGTTCATTATAAAATTATACACTCATCACTAAAGTCACTCGATAAAAGTTGTTGAAATAATTTAACATTATTGAACTAATTTAGAATGAAATAAATGATCAAGTAGGACTTAGTCTGGTTGATTATGAGTAGGTCAATAGATTCTATAACACTCAATCTTCAAGACCAACAACAACAAAATACTCCTCTCTGCGCCTAATAGTAATAGCCTGCGTACATATAGGTTTAAGTATTTAGAAAAAACCTCTTAAAACATATAAGTAAAGTAAAGATAGTGCTATAATGGATCTAAAAGAAAATGCATAGGTCTAGTAGAAATATATAGAAACTTCGAGAAGCCAAAATTAAGTAGGCCTACTAAATAATAACTCTAATTGAATAATAAACACAATTTTAAATATATACAATATTCAGACTAAATTTTACCCATCCAACATGATTTGTCACAATAGGTCTATGCATTGAAATTAAAAAACAAAATTATTTGTGAGTGTGTATTGCTACTTAAAAAAGCAACAGCTGCAAATTTAAATACCGGTACCTGTATAATATATTATAGTATAGACCAGGGGTTGGCAAACTTTTTCCATGATAATAGTGTGCCACTGTAGGCCTGTATTGTAAATCTAACACTGTTGAGGACAGTGAAATTGAGATCATCAAACGTTTTTAGAATCTTAATGGTCTCAGTAGCCAGGAGGTTGCAATAGGCTGCATAACATTTTATTTGCTGACTCAACAATTGACAGGTGTTATGTGCCATCATTAAATATGAAAATATTTAAAGAAATTTAGCAAAACTAATTCATGATGTGCTTTAGTGAAAAAAAACACAAAATAAACATTATAAGACCGTTGTTGTAATTATCTGTTGTGTTGTTTCTCAAGTTGAAATTATTAGAGTGCTGGTCCCCTAAGTTGTTACCCATGAATTCCCCAGTGTGGCTGTTTTGATCTTGCCTATTACTTAGTGTGTGTCTTGTGTGAATACAGAATAAAAAGCTTGTATTAAAATGCTAATGGTGTATCAACAATTTACTTTGCTAATATACAATATATACTACAACTATCATGTTCTGTATGCTGTCTACTTGTATGCTTTGTGTGTATTCTATGTTGCCCCGTCCTAAACTGATTTCTCATAAGCTTTAAATAAAGTGTGAGTTGTCATTAGGTGATTAGTAAATAAATCAATTTTTTTATTTGCACAGGACAAAGTTACACTCCAAACACTATGGATGAAGCAAAGTCAAATTTTACAGATGAACCAAGAAAGGTGATAAAACATGAATGTAAAGAGAAGAATGAAGCTATTTATTCCACTCAATTTCTTAAAAAGAAAAATACAGAAAGAAATGAGTTTGAATCTTCTGATGTTTTCTGTGGAAATCAGATTCAGGTAGGCCCAAGCTTTCAGTGATTTTTCTCTTTTATAAATAAATTACAAAAGCAAATTAGATCATCATCTGGTCATCATTCCAATCCAGCAGCCATCTGGACACATGCCCTTTGGTCTGAGGCTATGGTGAAGAAACGGCATACCTTTTGTAGCTGTTCATAATTGGAATACAATTTGACCACTCGAATCCTGGTGAAGGCTGGGATTTTTTCCTGGTTCTGGAGGGTGTCTGGTGACTGGGAGTAGGAACTAAGAGGGTTGTGTGTTAGTGTAGCGGGGATGTAATGTTGTGAGTTGTAAGTGAATCTCGTTGAATGTGTGAATGGTGATAGTTAGAACAATGTATTGTGGGCATGATTTGGGATATAAATAGGGGTAGATGTGTAGTAAAAAGTTAGAGAGACTGTGGCAGACTGTTACAGACCAGGAGTCACTGGTGGTGTGTATGCTGGCTTGAAAGAGACTGCGTGTTGGTGTGACGTCAAGATTATTAAATGTTCTAGTTTCGTTACTTTGACTGAGTTTGTTTTATTGACTAAATGATTACACAAGATCCCACAGTGTCCCTGAGTCTACCGAGCTCTGATGGGTACCTGACTTTAGTCGGGGTAAAGTAAAAGCGGCTATGTGTTGATGTCCTTAATTATTGTTGGACCATCAATTAAAATAATCAGTCTCTTCAGAGTGTATTTGCTATAGTTGCTGAATTATTGTCTATCAATACATTGAAAACAGATGACTTCACAATATATATATTTGAACTTGTAAATTAACAAAGGAACTCCTTGTTGCAGCATATGTAATTTATTAATATTATTAACTGGTTACTTCACATCCATGAAAACAATTACAGAATTATAATAGCTACATAATACACATTTTTACTAATGGTCTCTGAGTCTAATTATACGTGCGTTCCATTACAAGCTATGGTTGAGACTGCCGAGTAAGCGTGGGCAGTCACGTGACTATACACTTCCGATATATTTAGCAATACTCTAGGTTTCTCTTTTATTTTATATTCAAAGATGGGTTTTATTTCGACTTTTTAATTCTTACTTTAGTCACTACCTATATATTATTTACTTGCTCCATAGCACTATGCATTGTGCTGGCCACACAATCACCTGGTATGCAGTGGCCAAAGAAACCGGTGAACGCTGCTTCACCGGCCCTATGATCAGTTTGGTCCAAACGGATACTTTTTCTTTAATGTTTTTTTTTTATAATCTAAACATTTACATGAAGAAAAAAACAATGACAGACTCAAATACTCCTACAACTGCATACATAGAGTTATAGCCCTTTGGTCTTGTATTGAAAGGTAGCGTTAGGCCTAGTGACGTGTTTGCTTTACTTGAGTGATGTGAGCAAGACTCAAGACTCATCAAGACCAATACAAGTTTTGAAAAACAAGCCGTATTCCCAACAAAAGTAGTAGTCCAAGTAAATGGGCCGTATTGCTGCTGAGAGTTAACACCCTTGCCCCTTATACAAGTCAATATTTTATGACTGACTTGTAATTTACAAGTCAGTCATAAAATATTGACTTGTATAAGGGGCAAGGGTGTTAACTCTCAGCAGCAATACGACCCATTGTTTCTTATGCAAACAGCTCAAAGCAGGTTCTTTGCCACCATTAACAGAAATCTATATTAAAATGTATTACTTATATGATGCACACAATTTATAATAGCTTATAATAATATTCATAGCTATAGGGCTCCTTTTAAAATCCCTGCATTTACCAAATTTGAGTATGAACAAGAAGTTGTAGTTTAATGTTCCTAAAAGAGCTAACAGTGAACCTGTACTGCTTCTCTGAATTCTCATTAATTCATGATTTTTCTTTTTCTAGAAATGTGCAGTCAAATCAAAAAGAGAAAGCTCTACTTGTAGGGAATTACAAATCAATTCTAGAGTAGTCTGCAAAGTAATTCTGGAAAAACTTTCTTTGGAATCAGTTAACATCTCTCATGGGAGAGATAAAAAACATCAAGATGACATTCCTCACAGTTCATCATTAAAGATACGACAAGTTGTCAGTAAAAGTAAGAAATTATATATGTGCCAGCTATGCAATAAAGGATTTTGTAAGAAAACTTATTTGAATTCACACCAAGATGTCCACACTGGTGTAAAAAAATTTAAATGTCTAACGTGCAACAAAGGATTTTCTCATTTGTCTTCTTTGAAGAATCACCAACTTGTCCATACTGGGGAAAAACCATTTGAATGTGAAAAATGTCATAAACAATTTTCTTTCAAACATAGTTTCTTGGCACACCAAATTATACATACTGGGGAAAAACCATTTGAATGTCAAAAATGTCAAAAACAATTTGTTTTCAAACAAAATTTGTTGGCACATCAAAGAGTCCACACTGGTGAAAAACCATATAAGTGTCAAATATGTCAAAAATCATTTTCTCAGACATCACATTTGAAATCACATCAAGCTGTCCATACTGGTGAAAAAAAATTTAAATGTCATATCTGTCAAAAAGTATTTTCTCGTAATGAATCATTGAAGACACACCGACGACTCCATTCTGGTGAAAAACCATACAAATGTCAAATATGTCACAAATTATTTTCTCAGAAAGGCTACCTTAACACTCACTTAGTGGTTCATAGTGGAGAAAAGCCATTTCAATGTCAAATTTGTACAAAATCATTTGCACTGAAATCACATTTAAGGAGTCATCTAAAATGCCATAAAAATGAAAAACCATTTAAATGTCCAATATGTGATCAAGGATTTCGTCATAGCTCAACTTTAAAGACTCACCAAATGATCCATAATAAACCTTTTAAATGCCAACTATGTCCAAAAGTATTTTCGCGTAGTTCATTTTTAAGGCAACACCAAAATGTCCATAAAGGTGAGAAAAGATTTACATGTCTAATTTGTAATAAAGGATTTTTAACCATCTTAGGTTTCAAGGCACACCAACATGTCCATACTGGTGTAAAGCCTTTTAAATGCCAAATATGTCAAAAAGAATTTGCTTACAATGCATATTTTAGGGCCCACAAGGCTGAGCATGCTGAGATACGTTTTAAATGTTTGCTGTGCCAAAAAAACTTTGCCTCTTTACCTCGTTTGAAAGTTCATCTCCCTATCCATACTGGAAGCAAATCTCTTCAATGTGAAATTTGTAAAAAAGTCCTCTCTTCATCTTCTATGAAGAAACACCAAATTGTTCATACTGGTGATAAACCATTTAAATGTCAAGCATGTCCAAAAGCATTTTCTCAGAAGACCTATTTAAAGAAACATCAAATGGTCCATACTGGTGAAAAACTTGTAAAGAGATTTCAATGTCAATTATGTCCAAGAGAATTTGCTAGATACTTTTATTTGCAGAAACACCAAAAGGTCCACACTGTTGAAAAACCATTTAAATGTCAAATCTGTCTAAAAGGATTTTCTAAGAACTCATATTTGAGGAAACACCAAAAGCTCCATACTGGCAAAAATACATTTAAATGTCAAATCTGTCAAAAAGAATTCAATCAAAATTCATCTTTGAAAAAACATCAAGCTGCTCATGCTGGTTTAGATGAGAAACTTTTTAAATGTTTGATGTGCCAACAAAATTTTGCTCGTTTATCTCAAGTGAAAAGTCACCTCAGTCTGCATATTTGTAAAAAGTTATTTAAATGTGAACTATGCCAGAAAGTATTTTCTCGAAGGACTTCTCTGAAGTTTCACCTAAATATTCACAGTAGTGAAAAACAATTCAGCTGCTAATATTGCCCAAAATTGTTTTTCCATAAATGGAAAAATTAACAAAAAAATTTAGAAGGGCATGTTTGTTAAAAATATCTAGATTTTTAATTATTTAATTACTGGTATGTCAAATATGATATATATTTCATTTCATTGTAGCCAGATTATTTTGCAATAAAACATTGTTCTTTTTAAAAATTCCTTTTAATTTGTTGCACAATTATTTTTTATATAGGGCCTACCAGTAATTGGTTAACTGAAATTTCAACTAGAATATAATAAATTGGATTATCTACATGTCCTTTGCAATGGCAGTTTTTTTCTTGTCATGGTGATATTTTTTTTAAACTTGTAAATCTGTAAGCTTTTCTATATACTTTTCAATGTAGGCCCATATAAATATTTTATCTATACTTGTTAATGTAACACTCTATATGTTACTGATGCCCCTATACAGGATACTATATTTCCATTCTCTACCCCCCCTCCCCCCATCCCTCCATTTATTTTCATAAAAAAAATATCTTTTATTTGTACTTTTTTTTAAATTATAAGATTTCTAAAGACAGTTAAAAGACTCTATATAATGAACAAAGCTTATTGGTACATATTTAGCTTTCACATTTTATGCTCTGAAAAATCTTTGATTTAATTTTATATGTATCTGTCATTGTCTAGTGATATAGTGAATTCAGTTTTGCCCCACCTCCTGAAATTTTAGATTTTCTCCTGAAAAACTCCTGAAAACCTGAAATTTTTATTTGAGTTTGGTGCAGGAACCCTGATAATACTATTTTTTTGTTGTTAGGAAGCAAAAAAAATTATTTGTCTCAGCTAATATTTTGTGTTTTGATTTGTCTATTTACTCAATGTTCTGGGGTTGAATTTAATTTTTTTTTATTTGAGTAAGGCTCAAACCACATTTGTTTTGCATCCTTTTTCCTGTTGTAAATAAATCTTACAATGTGGTGTATTGTAGGAAATGTGTAAATAAACATTTTGTTCACAGACACAATTATTGTAGCAAGTAATTAATTTAAACAAAAATTGTTTGGAGACAATAAAAAAAAGTCTTTAAATTTGAAAGATATGAACACAAGAAGTAGTTTGTTCATTATTTGTTTTGTTGCCTTAACCTTTTTTTTTAATTTAGTGTTTTAGTTTTATGGCCATTATATGCTGTTGTAAATTGTTATAATAATGTTAGCTTTACATAGAAATGATTTTTGAACATGCCATGTCATCTAAAAAAAAAACAATGAGTTATTGTTATGCAAAATTAGCAAAACTACCTTTGTGTGAAATGGGTCAAAATTTGGTTCAGAAGAATTATAGTTAGTTGATAATAAAACCACTAAAGACTAAGAAACAGATAAAGCAACATCTTCTGTAATATGCCTAGGGCCTGGTTTACTATGAAATAATACAATACAATCAATCCACTCTATGATCATTTAAATTAGAATGTATTTCTTGAACTTATTTACAATAATTAAAGTAATGTGCACTAGTCAATAATATAAGTTTAAGTTATTATAAGTAGTAGCTTGTTTAAGAATCTGAAAAACAACAATAATTACACCTCTGCATGCCTTATAATTAATAATTTGTATAATTTTGGAGCAGAAAGGGCTACAATGGATTTTCTTAAAAATCTTGTAATGCAAAATACAAGATGTACTAGAAAATTTAGAGACTATACTATTTTATATTTATATACTATATTTGAATCCACAAATAATCTCTAAGACATATAATAAATAACTCAATAAAATAATACAATTATTTTTTTCATGATTCTTACACGAATAATCTCTAAGCCATAATTAAATATAATTACAAAACTCTAAATGAATTATAAAACATGCTATAAACATATTACAAGCTATTGAAACCACAGAATAGGTATTCTATATTTTTATTTATAATTCTATACATATTCTGTGATTGAAACACTGTTGGCTGGATAATTAATGAAATTAAATCTTTTGGTAGCTACTTCTTTTTCACAATTTTTTCCTCTTACTTGCTCTAGTCTCTAGTTCTTGTATTTCTTGTTAAACAATTAAATTTTCTCTGCAACAGACTTTCAGTGCATTTTGTTCTGGGTAGCCTTTTTTTCAGTTGCAATCCACGGCAGGATGCAGCTCTTTATTTCCTCCTCGTCTCCAGCTGGCCGTATCCTTACAGCAATCTACCCATCTCATATTCTTGTTGGATTCACTGCAAAGCCTGATTTTGTTTTGTCCTTGAAGGGTTTTTCCACAGGGTGTGTCCTATCCATCGCCAACTTGAATCTGCAAGATATTTGTGGAATATGTATCTTGTGGACAGACATGGATAAAAGTATAAGGATGACACTTTTGAGGGAATTTCTTCTGTTTAGTTTCATGCAAATGTAATTTAACTTCAGGTTGTACCTATTGGCTGTTTTATTTACCCGGTATTATTAATTATTATTATGGCTAAATATATATGGAGTAGACATACACAGTTTTATCTTTATTCATTTCCATGCTAATTCATGTAGCTTGGTTTAATATAGGGCATATATTAGGCTGAGATTGTAAGGAATTTTTATTAGTAGCCAACTATATATGTTTCTATGTCCATTTTTAAAGGTCATCTAAATTTAATGCTTTATGTTTAGTGTGATAAGAGTCTTATAAGTTTACAGACGTTCCTTCTAGATAGAAGACTATTACGTCCACTAGGCCCAAAACGTCTGCAGGGCGACAGGGATCCGTCGGTGGCAGGGATAGAACCCGCGCTGATTTTATTTCAGCACATTTTACCATGACCATGCTTGCGATCTTTGGTTACCCACCCATCTTCATCATCGTCATAAACAGTCATGTTATCATTACCTCAGATACTGGGTGAAACAAACTTGCTGTAGACAGTTGAATGGTGACAAAGAATTTTAGCAAATGATCAATTTCGATGCTTTAAAATCCTTATGGATGGTTTAGGCAAGTTTTTACACTCACTCACTATTAGGGTTACCATAAGTGCTCAGGTAAAAAAAGAGGACACATAATGTTTCATCAAATCCGGTTACCAGCCCGTAGCCGGTTTCTAGGGTTACGCCAATTGTAAGTGTTGTACAAATAAAAGTAAAGTTACGCTACATAAAATAATCCTCTTACAGTTAATGGTTTCAAAATCAATTTTAAACTTTATTGAGTAAGTTTCAGTACACATTACATTACACTAATTACACTGATTGTACTGTGTTAAATATTACTAGAGCGCGCATTAAGTTCACGGACCAGAATAATAATATTATACTATTTTGTGATCTCTGTTCCGTGAATAATTAATGAAACATGTGTTCCCAACAATATTTGGCTCAATGGTAAGGTTACTAAGGGGCCGTCCATAAATTACGTCACACAATTTTCGCTGATTTTTACCCCCCCCCCCCTTGTCACACATCGTCACAAAAAGTCAGACCCCCCCTCAAATATGACATCACAAAATCTGCACCCCCCCTCCCTCCTAAAAGATATTTGTCTAAAATGCAGATTTACAGTTCCAAATTATTATTTTTTTGTCATCGTTTTGTAATAATTAATTATTGAATTTTGTATTACACAAAAGAAAAATCGAAAGTGTAATTATAACAATATCATGTGCACAAAAATAAATGCTTTAGTAGAATCAGAACAATTTTAAAAATAAAGTTTATAAAAAAAAAAACAACAACACAAAATGTATGTTTATCATGCATTCTCCCATAGTGATGAAAAATGGAATAAATGGGGACTGTATTGGTCTCTTCATCAGGTGGAATGGATATTCCATTCAAATCAAGCTCTTCTTTATCTATCCATTCAGCACTCTCTCCATTTTCTTCATTGGCGATAATAACAATTAATTCACGTTACCTATGTGCAGCAACTCTTTGTGGCCTAATAGGTTTGGGAGGAATAATTGATTCCTGCTTGTGTGTTTATTTAATGGCTGCGCAGCATGACTAACGAAGCGAAGTACCTATAACATTTTTTGAAAATCCCATCGCTAATCACAGATTGTATTGACGGACAGTACAAAATCGTATGAAATCGAACGGTAAGGATTTGATGACCGAGGAAGGATATCATCCACTTTCAGACTTTGAGCTGCAAACAGAGATGGAAACTTAGGCGACGCTCCATCTGTTGTCTGTTCCTGAAATTTTCAGACCTTCGCATGATTGAACAACTGGTAAAGGAGGTGGAAAAAATCTCTCTGTTACTACAATGAAATATGAGTTTCTTGGTTTTGAACAGCACTTTTTGTCGGTGCATTTTACAATTTGAGTTAAATATTGGCTTGTTTGTAGCCTACATGAACGTCAAACCATTTTTGATCTCCATCGATTTCTGAGAATGTTGGGTCAATGAATTCTGCTACTGTTGAAAAATTATCGACTACCAACTGTGACCAAAGGTCAGCTAGAGTGTTGCCTGCAAACTGAAAATTATTTTTTTCTAAATCAGCATCTATATATCAACCCAGTAAGTTCCTTACTGAGTGGCGCCATTTTCATTTCGACCCTATTAAACGAACTTCTCCCTGGAGCATTAGTAGCGATGAATACAGCATAAAAATCGTACTGAAGAAAGTGGTAGACTGCAACCTTAATAACTTTTCCGTATCTTGGGTTTTCGTCTGAGCCACCATCAACTGTCGACACTAAAATTGGTTTCACCAAGCGATCAATACCCCTCCGTGTAATGACATTAAATTCCTTGAGACATTTCTTGAAATCGAGTCCATGACTGAATTCTGTTTATGAAGAGTGTTTTCCAGATCTGATTGCAATGTAAGTCGCTCCTGAATAACCAATAGCCTCTCGGTTTCCTAAACCATTGGACTGAATATGGATTCCAGCATACACCGACGGAATTAGCTTGTGTCCTGCAGCCAAAACCCAGTCATGGTCAGCCAAGCTGACTCTGTATTCGATATGCATCAGCAAAGGACTTTGCTTGTTAGCAGTAGTCAACCCGACTGGCACTCGAGCTTTATCGTCTTGGCTCACAAAGTACACTTCGTTTGACTCTAGCATGGGTCTTCCAATAGTCTTATTGTTGCCGTACAAAACAAACCGTTTATATTTTTAGCATGTTTAGATCATTCTGTGCTCTAATGAGCGTCACGTGGACTGTTGAGACATGACGCTGGCCTTTAAGAGATGAGCTGCACTTTGGTAAAAGACGAAGGTAGAGTCCACTTCTACTGATTGTAAATCCGTTCATCTTTAAGTGTTCAGTGAGTTCATCTAATGATTTTATGCTTCTGTACACATCACTTTGCCTTATTTAGTGTTATGAGGATCCATGCATAGCAATATCCACAATAGTTTCTAGTAACTATGTGTGATCTTCCTCAAGTCTTGGCATACCATGCTTGGCTCTGACGTTCAGAGATGCGAATAGTTCTGGATTACTTTCAATCAGAGTATTAAATTTATTTTTAGCATTCAGACGCGTTCGCAACGCGATCATCATTTGAAAATAGCTAAGAAACAATGCGATCATAATTTTAATTTACAATTCTTATTAATAGTAACTAGTTGACCCGTGGACACATTGTGTTCATACAAAACATATAGAAATTAAAACAATAATAGCGAGATCAACAATAGAGAACAAAAAAGTACAGTGTAAACCAACAATGCAAATAAAACAACAGAGTGCGCAGTAATACACACACAAAAAAAAAGTCGGGAAAACCCAAAGTTGGCTGTTCAGCACTCTCAGTGAAAGCAAAATGAAAGGGAAGCTACTCACTTTTAAAGCCGCCCTGTTGTTATCAGAGAGTATTATCCCAATACCATATCGAGACTTGAAACCTTTAATAATTAAACATGAAAGACAAACATGGACTAACTTCTTGAAAACCGAATGCAATAAACTGCAGTATTTGGAAAATTCAAAAACCTGGCATGATACAGGCCAACTTGTTCGAAAGGACGCAGTTATTCTCTGCAGACTACATACAGGACATACGAAACTAACACATTCGTTTATCTTAAATCGAGAAATGGCCCCAATGTGTGCTTTCTGCAATGCCAACTTAACAGTGTCTCACATTTTGTTGGAATGTAATACATTTGATGACATTCGACGTAAATTCTATTACTGTAGAACTCTTCATGAACTTTTCAGCAAAATTAAACCAAAACATATAATAAACTATATTAAAGACATACAACTGTACAACAAAATCTAAAGATACAAGAACAATAAAATGGATACAAGAGAAAAATGACAACAACGTTATCAAAAAGGCCCTATATAACCTTCGATGTTGATGAGCCGGAAATTCAACAATTCATTCAATTCACTCACTTTTACGTCGAGGAGATTATTCTTTTTTTTTTTTTTAATTACAGTTTTCATGTGTGCATAAATGGCATACTTCTATTTATATAAAATCAACAAAGTCAGCAGCATAAATGAAAAACTAAAATTTTATATTCCTGAAAGTTGCGAGAAAATGTCCATTTTTGGTTGTCCCGATCGATCTAACGGCATTGGAGTCACAAACATATATATGTATAAGCTTATTCTTTTTCATGTGACGTCGGATATCTTAGACCCCCCTCCCTCCCCCCTCGTCACACATCGTCACAAATGCGTGACCCCCCTTCCCCCCCCCCCCCCTAATCGTGTGACGTAATTTATGGACGGCCCCTTAGGCATTATAGTGTATAACAGAGAAAAGTAAATAAAAATTCCATGTATCGATCGATCGGGAACGGACGGACAAAAGCCATATTTCTGGAAAGCCGCCCGGACAGGGCCCTAAAAAGAGGACATGTCCGGGGAAACCCGGACGCAGGGTAACCCTACTCACTATAGCCTACCAACACAGAACCTGGTTTTACGAAAGCCAACCATGCAGATAGAGAGATAGGAACGTTCGCTTTACCGATTCTAATTCACAAATAACTTGTTGAAGGTCTACAAAATATTTTTTTAATTTATAGGTCTGCCATTTATACATAGGCCTATGCAGCGATGGCAAACCTATGGCACGCGTGCCACAGCTGGCACGAAGAACCATTTCTGTGGGCACGCGGGCATGTATCAAATATGGAACAGCTTAGTTATGACCACACCGCTAGGGATGGGATCCTCGATTTAAAAAGACAATTTTGTCGATTCGACGATGAGCCGCTATTCTTTTTATTTTACTTTTAAATAAACCACTTTCGATATGCTTGGATGAAAGCACAGATGTAAATAATAATTCAAGGCTTGTGGTAATTTTGCGTTATGCAGTTGATGACATTATGAGAGAAGAGCTGGTGAAATTGTTATCTTTGTCTGAAAGAACACAAGGGATAGATATCCACAATGCTGTTATGAAAGCGTTTTTGGCACAATATATAAAACAGAAAAAGTTATTTCAGTTACTATATATAGTGACGGGGCACCTTGCATGGTGGGGGAGGCATCTGATTTCATACAGTTCTTTAATAAAGAAGCCAAACACAGAGTCGTTCAGTTTCACTGTAAGCTTATTATACACCATTATACACCAAGAAGCTCTTTGTGCCATGGATAGCAGCAAGAAAATAGATGATATCCTCAAAGATGTCACAAAAATGGTCAATTACTTCATGTTTCGTGCTCTTCATTGTCGACAGTTTCACTCACTTCTTGATGAGGTCAAGGCCCTGTATAATACTCTAGTCATGTACAATAATGTCAGGTGGCTGCCATGAGCAGAGGACGAGTTTTGGGGAGATTTGTAGTAGGGCTATGCTTGGATGAAATTAGGCTGTTAATGATTAAGAAAAAGGGCAGGATTATCAACAGCTCACTGATACAGGTTTTACATCACACTTCAATGAACTGAATAAAAAACTGCTAGGTTCAGGATAAACATCAGAAATGATGTCTTGTGATAGTAGGGTACAACATTTAAAAGAAAACTGCATGTTTTTTAAAGAGACCTACAACGTGGGCAGCTGCAGTGGCATAGCTAGGCGAGGGGGGGGGGGGGTCCAATTTCGAAAGTCCCCACGGGCCCCAAATGAGTGTCCAAATTGTATTTTTCTTATGTCATAATGTCGAATGTTAAAATGCCCCTAAAGAGGCGAAGTCTCCCGGGCCCCCAAATCCCTAGCAACGGCACTGGGCAGCTGAAATATTTTTCAAATTAAACATGCATTTACAGAATTCTATAATATTTACCAACAAACCTACAAGCCATCAGGAAATCTACAATGAATTTTCTAGCATTGTCGCAGTTGCAAAGGCGAATTTCAGTAATAGATTTGTAAAGTTCCGTAAGACGGCGACAACTTGCTGTTTTCTTACTTCTTACTTCGCTATTTTAAATTTAAAGCCACATTTGAAGAACTTGATATTTCCTGCGTATTGTAGTTAGATTTAGGAATCTGGAAATGGCGCTTTTGGAATTTCAAGAAAGCTCTATCTGAAAAAAAGTATTTTTATCATCTGCGTGAAACACTTGAGAAAATAAAGAGTGTGAACGGATAGCAAAGGACAGCACAGTTTGTGGCTTTGATGATGAAATCCTTAAAGTTAAAGTGTGGAATTTTCTGCCAAATAATTTCAAGTCGATGAAAGTAGCACTCAGAATTGCATTTCTTACTTTGTTTGGGTCATCTTATGCTTGTGAACAGTTATTTTGTTATTTTCAACTTGAAATTATGTCAAATCTGATAGCAGAAACAGATGACTCGACTGCTGCATATCTCGCTCTTAAAGTTACGGAGTATGAGCCATAAGGCTTGACAAATTATCAGCATGCACACAACAGCAAAAATCACATTAACTATGCAAAATCATGCCAAATGCATAAAGTTAACTGTAATTGTAATGTATTAATAATGTTTTCATTTACTACAGTTAGTTTTTTTTGTATCCGTCAAAGATCTGTTAGTTTGTTAGCCTATTCTTTTTGGACAAAAAATGTTAATTAGTTCGGACAACTGTATGAGCTGGGTTTTTTTTCTGAAGTAAAACTTCCGTATTTTGTTTTAATTGTTGTGTTGGCACGTTGAAAGAAATAAGTTGGTCTTGTATTGCACTTTGGGCACGCGGCCTCAAAAAGGTTCGCCATCACTGGCCTATAGGCTTATATCTATATCAATTATAGTTATAATATATATATATAGCCTATAGCTCTGTGAATGCAGGAACTTAATATTAACATTAAGATACCGGTAGTTTTTTTTTAGTGGTCCAAGGTTAGTAATCTACAGCCAGGGATGGGAGCGGGAAATATATTATAGGCTAAGCACCCACTCCTCTCGAAATATCCTCGTGGATTGTGTCTCAAATAGCCTCTGCTAACCAAAGTCCAACTCCTGGCCTTCTCGAATGACTTGTAATCAAATATGGCGGATCGTGTTTCAAATAACAGGAGAAGGGGCGAAGACGGGCCACTGGTGCCTTAAAAACCAGTAGCTTCGGGCAGATGGGGCTCGTAAACCTTAATAGGTATAGTGCTCATCTAGGAGAGAGAATCTCCGATTTCAAACCACTGCTGTCGCGCTGTCTCGCGGCTACACCTGTCAATGCATAGGCTATAAGGCCCTAACCCCAGGCAGACTTTTAGCGAACACGCTATCTCTCTGACAACTCCTGCGAGGCAGATGGACCGTTGCTGTGTCATCTTAGCCGGAGAGAGAGGGCCTGCTGTCTGGACAACAGCTTGCTCTTCAAAAGCATTGCCTAGGCCTAGGCTATCTTTCACAAAGAGGGATTACGCCATCGTCCCATGGGGACGGACGAATGCCATAATCCATAATATGTAACTTATACATAACAATAACATAGGTTTTTTAATATTTAGGTTTCTAAGTTTAATAAAGTGAGACCCTCTTTACCACTGATCTATATACCGTATATGACCAACATAAGCTCAGTGGCTCAGTGCTGCTAGTAATGTGATCTCTGCACGTAAAAATGGCAAGCATATCATCTAATCAAATATATTGTAAATGTGCAGAAGTTTAATAACACCAAACGTTTATTAAGGTAATACATATAAGTTTTACAGACGTTCCTTCTAGATCTAGATAGAAGATTATTACGTCCACTGGGCATTTGTATTTCCATTTTTATTCGTCCTTATTCAGAGTGTCAGTTATTTGCCTTTTAGTAGTAGCTAATCAAATTCAAATAGACTAGACTATATATTGTAAATAATTGTAAATGTGCAGAAGTTTAATAATTTAATACCAAACGTTTATTAAGGTAATACATTTGTATTTGAAAGTATTTCCATTTTAATTCGTCCTTATTGCCTTTTAAAGTAGGACTACTTGTAAAACTTTCGGTAATCTTTTACCTCCGTTCCGTAAAGTAATAGGCCTAGAGTGGCTAGAGGCCTAGACTAGAGTTAGAGGCCTAGATAGTAGAGTCTAGATCTAGATTCTAGATCTTCTTATCTTATCTATTACAGACGCTCCTTCTATAAAGAAGATTATTGCGTCCTACGCTCATCCGTGGTCCGAGTCTAGTCTTGCATTTTTATTAATGTTTTAAATGATGTTACGCTATTGTTAGGTTATTGGTTTTCCTGGTTTGTTCAGGCAACCCATTCCATGCCCGAATGCCACTCGGGAAGAAAGAGTACTTATATGCATTTGTTCTCGCATAAGGGACAAGGAAGGTGTTTTTGTCTTTATGTTTATCTGAGATTTGCAACAGGTTGTTATTGGGTTGTATTTCTAAATTAGAGTTTAATGCCTTATGTATTATTACTACTTTACTCTTTGCCCTTCTGTCCACTAGTGTTTCTAGGTTTAGTGATTTGACTAATGGTGTTACTCTTGTCAAGTGGGAATATTCACTAGTTATAAACCTTGCAGCTCTTTTTTGAATTTGTTCTAATTTTTTAATGTTTTCTTTAGTTGATGGGTCCCATACACTAACTAATTTTAATGTGAGATAGCATTTTAGTTTTATATTCTTATTACATTTGTAAAAGTTCCTTTTTATGAATCCTAATGTTTTGTTTGATTTTTTAATTACTTCATCAATGTGAGGGTTCCAAGATAACTTAACATTTATTATTACTCCCAGATACCTAGCATATTATATGTTAGTTTGAGTTAGTTCTTTATCATGAATGAAGTAGTTTGCTATTATTTGTTTCTTTTTCTTAGATACCCTTATTAGTTGGCATTTTTCTGGGTGAAAAGACATACTCCAGTTTGATTCCCATTTTTGTAGTTCATCTAGGTCTTTTTGTAAAAGTTCACTATCTTTTCCTGTCTTTATTATTCTATAAATTATGCAATCATCGGCAAATAATCTTACTTTTGTTCCTGTGTTGATGCAATTTGGCAGATCATTAATATAAATTAGAAATAGTAGGGGTCCTAGAACAGTTCCTTGTGGAACTCCTGAGTTTACAGTTATTGGTGATGACTTAGAGCCATTTAATTTATTATCACTGTTTGTTCTCTGCCTATAAGAAAGTCCTGAATCCACTGATGTAAGGGACCAGAGATGCCAAAATATATAAGTTTTTTTAGTAGACTACAATGATGAACTTTATCAAATGCTTTTGAAAAATCTAGTAATATAGCATCAATTTGGTTGTTATTATCTAATCCCTTTGACAAGTCATCTATTAGGCCTATACTAAAAGTCTCACATGATCTATTTTTCCTGAAGCCATGTTGGTGTGGGCACAGTGCATTAAGTTTGACTAGATGATTTACTATACTACTATATATAATATGTTCAAGTAATTTACATGTTATGCTTGTTAGAGAAACTGGTCTATAATTTCCGGGGTCAGATTTATCTCCTTTTTTGAAACAACCAGGAAAACCAGTAACGTAACATCATTTAAAACATTAATAAAAATGCAAGACTAGACTCGGACCACAGATGAGCGTAGGACGCAATAATATTCTTTATAGAAGGAACGTCTGTAATGTATAAGATGATGCAAGAGTAGGCTAATACAGTTCAGTACAGTACTGAAGCTCCTTCTATAAATATATATATTATAAAGAAAATTATTGCGTCCTACGCTTACGCCCTACGCTCATCCATGGTCCGAGTCTAGTCTTCAATTTGCATCTTTATTCATGTTTTAAATGATGTTAAGTTAGGCCTAGGCCTACTGGTTTTCCTAGTTTGTTCAGTAATATATAACATGAAACATGTAGTGATGTAGGACTAATAACTGTTCTGTAATGTAGGCTATAAGATAAATCACCATTTTGTTACATTGACAATGTCATTTTTTATTAAATTAACTCATTCCGTGTACTTCCGTGCCAATCCACGATATATTGTGGATTGTGTTTTCATAGCTTATAATATCGTTACTATAGCCTATTAATTCGACTTTTTCGATTATCAAACGAATGACAACTGACAACTCTTTCTGCTTCCTTTTTGCTTGGTTTACTTTCGGTTTTTAAATAATAATGACAATTTTTAATCGATTTCTGTTTAAACTTTTGTACACAAAGCATAGCCACGCCTACTCAAAATGTTTCTAGGCCTTGGAACTTGTCAAATTTGCTATTAAAATAACTTCTATTGCTAATTATTAATTTCTATTCATCAGATAGAAAACTTTAAATCATTTATATCTGGTTTTCAGGACTGTCGGTTTATTTACTAATTAAAGAATTCAACATTCGTGGTTAGGCCTAGTCCTATGTAAACTAAATGGAAATATATAGGATCGGCGTTTTCCGGCTGATACTAAGATTACAAAAATGCGTATAACTCAGTAACTATATGGGATATTTTCAAAATTCAAAGTGCATTCTGATCTGGAATAAATATACCTTTAGTGCTTTTAAGCTTTTAGGATATCTGCTACGCATACCATATAAAAATCTGTTAAGATCAATTTTTTTTTTTACTACTTTTTTTTAAAACAAAAAATTTGAGCTCTAAAAATTACTAATAAAAATGTGTTAATATTCTTCTAATATTGTTTTAACTTCTACTTATTATTATTCCCTGTTTAATTTCCTTTAATTTGATATGAATTACAGGTATCTTGCTAAACAAATACCTTTAAAAATATATGAATAAATAAGGGCACCCTAAAAAATTTCTAGCGGTCTAAAAATGGTCTGGCACAAACGCGGTAAACCCCCCGGCACAGAATGAGTTAAAAGCTAGAAACTATCAAAAATAGATCTCCTGGCGAGGTATGTAAGGGTTAACATTTTAATACTGCCACTGTATATATATTGTAAATCTAAAACTGTTGAGGACTGTGTAATCATCACATGTTTTTAGAATCTTTCTGGTCTTCACAGCCAGAGGTTGCAGGCTGCTTCACAGTATCATTAATAAGACTTTGCTGATCAATTGTGTGAGCTCTTTCTTGACTCAACGGTTGACAGGTGCTTTGTACCATTGTTTAATGTGAAAACATTTGAAGAAATTTAGCAAAACTAATTCCTGATGTGCATTAGTGGAAAAATGTTTATATGACCGTTGTTGTGATTGTAGTAATTATTTGTTGTGTTGTTTCTCAAGTTGAAATTATTAGATTGCTGGTCCCCTAAGTTGTTACCCCAGAATTCCCCAGTGTGGTTGTTTTGATCTTGTCTATTACCTGGAGTGTGTCTTGTGTGAATACAGAATAAAAAGCTTGGGATAAAATGCTAATGGTGTATCGACAATTTTCTTTGCTAATATCTAATATAGTTTATATAGGCCCTATACTACAACTATCTTGTTCTGTATGCTGTCTACTTGTATGCTTTGTTGCCCCGTCCTAAACTGATTTCTCATTAACTTTAAATAAAGTGTGTGTTGTCATTAGGTGATAAGTAAATAAATCAATTATTTTTTTTGCACAGGACAAAGTTACACTCTAAACACTATGGATAAAGCAAAGTCAAATTTTACAGATGAACTGAGAAAGGTGATAAAACATGCTAATCAAGGGAAGAGTGAAGATATTAATTCCACTCAGTTTCTTAAAAAGAAAAATACAGAAAGAAATAATTTTGACTCTTCTGATGTTTTATATGGAAATCAAATTCTGGTAAGCTTTCAGTGATTTTTCTCTTTTATAAATTAATTTTTGTCAAATGATAAAATGATTAAAACCTTTACCTTCTTCCAGGGTTCATATGGGCTGGCAGACATGCCTACCGTTCCGCTTTTGGCGTATTTGTTCCGCTTTTTGATTAAAAAACACACTTTGTTACGCCGTTACGCTTTTTACTAGTTTTGTTACGCCAAATTGGAAAGTTTGGGTTTTTCATGGGTTGAAATATAGTCCGTGTCTAGGTTGATAAAACAAAGGCACAAAAAAGTCGCAATGCTAAAATTATCATTACCTGGGTTTTCTGGGTTTATTAAAAGAGATATTGTGGGCTTTTCTAACGTTTTTTGCGGTATTACTCGTGTTTGGCAATTAATATTCTTTTCCTTTACTGTATTGCTAAGATTGTGAAAATGTCTAAACGTCCTGGCTCAGAAAGTTTAAATATGACTTGTTCAAATTGTAAAAAAACTAATTCAGTGTTATTGGAAGGAATATTCAGAGGAGTTTATTCAGCAAATGTGAATTTAATGTTCTTTGTAGGCCTACTAGATCTAGATCCATTGCGAATTGTCTGTGAAACGTAAGCCTACCTACATTTTAAATCTAATAATAGGCCTAGATTTTAGCTTTTTTTTTTTTTTTTTTTTTTTTTTTTTTATAAAAGATTGTCAGATAAAGAGTGTTCCATTGTCAGATAAAGAGTGTTCCGCTTTTTTGATGAAAAATCCTCTTTTTCATCAAGATTGTTCCTCTTTTTAGTCCTTAGGGGTAGGCATGTCTGGGCTGGAAAGGTTTGGGAAAATCATCATGGTTTTTAAGGCTTGGGAAAAGCTGTGAACTTTGTTTACGTGGCAGTATAGACAGGCAAAAAGGTGATGAGCAACTGTTTATTTGTGTGTTTACAGAGGGGGCATGCTGCTGCTTTTTCTGGTTGGGTTTGATGCAGTTAAGGTGCGATTTTAGATGCCGTGACCACAGAAACTGGTAAACGCTACTTCACCGGCCCTATGATCAGTTTTAGGCAGGCCAGAGCCCTCCATGGGCTGTAGCGCTAAAGATGATGATGATGATGATATGATCAGTTTGGTCTAAAGGGAAACTTTTTCTTTAATGTTTGTTTTGATAATCTAAACATTTACATGAAAAAAACAACAAGGACAAACTCAAATACATCTACAATTGCAAACATAGAGTTATAGCTCTTTGGTCTTGCATTGAAAGGCTTACTGATATTTTTTCTTTACCTGAGTGAGGTAAGCAAGGGTGATGCTCATTATCAAGACCAATACAAGTTTTGAAAAACAAGAGGCATTTCAAACAAAAGTAGTATTCCAAGTAAAATGTTTCTCGCATCAAAACAGGAAATTCAAAAAGTTGGGTGTATTTCAAATCTGCCATTTACTCAAGTTCCACTGTGTTTGAATCAACAAAAGAAAATTTACTTCAAATTTAGATAATAAAGAACATATATTTTCAAGTTCTTATGCAAGCACAATGCAGGTTCTGTTAACAGAAATCAATATTATAATGATGCAGAAATAGAAAAAATTTATAATAGTTTATAATAATTTTCATATTGGGCTCCTGTTGAAATCCCTGCATTTGCCAAATCTGAGCATGAACAAGAAGTTGCAGTTAAATGTTCCTAAATAGCTAACAGTAAACCTGTACTGCTTCTCATTCATTCATTTTTTAAGAAAATCTTTGTTCTTTTTCTAGAAATGTGCTGTCAAATCAAAAAGAGAAAGCTCTACTTGTAGGGAAGGACAAATCAATTTTAGAGAAGTCTGCAAAGTAAGGAAGGAAAAACTTTCTTTGGAAACAGCTAACATCTCTCATGAGAGAGATAAAAAAAGTAAAGATGACATTCCTCACAGTTCATCATTGGAGACACGACAAGTTATCACTAAAAGTAAGAAATTATGTATGTGCCCGCTATGCAATAAAGGATTTTGTAAGAAAACTAATTTGAAGGCACACCAAGATGTCCACACTGGTGAAAAAAAATTTAAATGTCTTACGTGCAACAAAGACGTTTCTCATTTGTCTTCTTTGAAGACTCACCTAATTGTCCATACTGGGGAAAAACCATTTGAATGTCAAATATGTCAAAAACAATTTACTTTCAAACAACATTTGTTGGCACACCAAATTGTTCATACTGGGGAAAAACCATTTGAATGTCAAATATGTCAAAAACAATTTTCTTTCAAACAAAGTTTGTTGGCACACCAAATAGTCCATACTGGTATAAAAAACTATAAATATAAATGTCAACTTTGTGAAAAAGTATTTTCTTCTAGCTCAAAACTACAAACACACCAAATTGTCCATACTGGTCAAAAATACTTTCAATGTGTAACATGTAATAAAGAATTTTCTTATAGTTCCTCTTTGAAAATGCACCAAACTATCCATACTGGTAAAAAGATTTTTAAATGTCTTACATGTAATAAAAATTTTTCTCGCCGTTCATCATTGAAAACTCACCTAAGAGTCCACACTGGTGAAAAACCATATAAATGTCAAATATGTCACAAATTATTTTCTCAGACAGTACATTTGAAATCACACCAAGCTGTCCATACTGGTGAAAAAAAATTCCATTGTCAGATCTGTCAAAAAGTGTTTTCTCAAAATGTTTCATTGAAGACACACCAACGATTCCATGCTGGTGAAAAACCATATAAATGTCAAATATGTCACAAATTATTTTCTCAGAAAGGCCACCTTAACACTCACTTAGTGGTTCATAGTCAAGAAAAGCCATTTAAATGTCAAATTTGTACAAAATCATTTGCACTGAAATCAAATTTAAGGACACATCTAAAATACCATAAAAATGAAAAACCATTTAAATGTCAAATATGCGATCTAGAATTTTGTCTTAGCGCAACTTTGAAGAATCACCAAATGATCCATAATAAAACTTTTAAATGCCAACTATGTCCAAAAGTATTTTCTCGTAGTTCATTTTTAAGGCGACACCAAAATGTCCATGAAAGTGAGAAAAGATTTACATGTCAAATATGTAATAAAGGATTTTCATACATCTCAGGTTTCAAGACACACCAACTTGTTCACACTGGTGTAAAGCAATTTAAATGCCATATATGTCAAAAAGAATTTGTTTACAATTCATCTTTTAGGGCACACCAGGCTGAGCATACTGAGATACGTTTTAAATGTTTGCTGTGCCAAAAAAACTTTGCTCTTTTACCTCGATTGAAAGTTCATCTCACTGGCCATACTGGAGGCAAGGCTCTTCAATGTGAAATTTGTAAAAAAGTCCTCTCTTCATCTTCATCTATGAAGAAACACCAAATTGTTCATACTGGTGATAAACCATTTAAATGTCAAGCATGTCCAAAAGCATTTTTTCAGAAAACCTATTTAAAGAAACATCAAGTGGTCCATACTGGTGAAAAACTTGTAAAGAGATTTCAATGTCAATTATGTCCAAGAGGATTTACTAAATACTCTTATTTGCAGGAACACCAAAAGGTCCACACTGTTGAAAAACCTTTTAAATGTCAAATCTGTCTAAAAGGATTTTATAAGAACTCATATTTGAGGAAACACCAAAAGCTCCATACTGGTAAAAATGCATTTAAATGTTCAATATGTCAAAAAGAATTCAATCAAAATTCATCTTTGAAAAGACATCAAGCTGCTCATGCTGGTTTTGCTGAGAAACCTTTTAAATGTTTGATGTGCCAACAAAATTTTGCTTGTTTATATCTTGTGAAAAGTCACCTCAGTCTGCATATTTGTACAAAGTTATTTAAATGTGAACTATGCCAGAAAGTATTTTCTTGGAGGAATTCTCTGAAGTTTCACCTAAATATTCACACTAGTGAAAAACAATTCAACCACTAATTTTGCCCCAATCTTTTTTCCATAAATGGAAAAGTGGACCAAAAAATTTAGAAGGGCATGTTTGTTAAAAATATCTAGATTTTTTATTATTTAATTACTGATATGTCAAATATGATATATATTTCATTTCATTGTAGTAATTGTAGCCAGATTATTTTTCAATAAAACATTGTTCTTTTAAAAATTCCTTTTTATTTGTGTCAAAATTTTTTTTATATAGGGCCTACTGGTAATTGGTTGAATGAAATTTCAACTATAATATAATACTATTTTTTTTGTTGTTAGGAAGCAAAAAACATTATTTGTCTCAGCTAATATTTTGTGTTTTGATTTGTCTATTTACTCAATGTTCTGGGGTTGAATTTAATTTTTTTTTATTTGAGTAAGGATCAAACCACATTTGTTTTGCATCCTATTTCCTGTTGTAAATAAATCTTACAATGTGGTGTATTGTAGGAAATGTGTAAATAGACATTTTGTTCACAGACACAATTATTGTAGCAAGTTGATAAGTTAAAAAAAAATTGTTTGGAGACAATCAAAAGTCTTTAAAAATATGAACACAAGAAGTAGTTTGTTCATTATTTGTTTTGTTGCATTTTTAAACTGAGGGTGTTTTAGTTTTATGGCCATTTTATGCTGTTGTAAATTTTAATATTTTATACTAATATTTGCTTTCCATAGAAATGATTTTTGAACATGCTACCGGTATGTCATTATCTAAAAAAAACAATGTGTTATTGTAATGCCAATTAGCAAAACTAGCTTTCTGTGAGGTGGGTCAAAATTTGGTTTAGAAGAATTGTAGTGGAGAATAAAACCACTAAAGACTAAGAAACAGAATAAGTTTATAAATAGCTTCGTAACAATCATTTATATTTTACAAATAACATGCTTTTATTTTTAAATACCCTAAAGTATACAATAAAATTTTATGCTTGCATGGCCAAACGACAGCACATTCTTTTGGC
Organism: Anisus vortex; assembly: GCA_949126835.1. Taxonomy (NCBI): domain Eukaryota; kingdom Metazoa; phylum Mollusca; class Gastropoda; family Planorbidae; genus Anisus; species Anisus vortex. The sequence goes on along the minus strand of OX421505.1, from coordinate 9,824,841 downwards.
GTACTGAAGGTAATGGGTTCAAATCCTAGTGAATACCAGGAAGTGTCCAGAGTCTGGAAGGTGTCACTGAGTCTTCCCAGTTCTGATTGGTACCTGACATTACTTGGGGTAAAAGAAAGGTGGCTGGGCATTGTACTTTATTGTCTAATTTTTTTAATTCAGCTTGCTATCGCAAAAGTCTTCTGTCATCTGCATAGGGTCTGGTTTACTATGAAATAATACAATCAATCCACTCAATGATCATTTAAATTAGAATGTAATTCTTGAACTTATTTACAATAATTAAAGTAATGTGCACTAGTCAATATTATAAGTAGCTTGTTTAACAATCTGAAAGACAACAATAATTGCACCTCTGCATGCCTTATAATAATTTGTATAGATTTTGGTGCAGAAAGTGCTACAATGGATTTTCTTGAAGGTCTCATAATGCAAAATACAATATGTACTAGAAAATTTAGAGACTATACTATTTTATATTTATATTAATATACTATATTTGAATCCACAAATAATCTCTAAGACATAATAAATATAATTACAAAACTCTAAATGAATTATAAAATTATAAATTAAATATGTAATATGGAAACTCTTTAAACATGCTATAAACATATTAAAAGCTATTGAAACATTGGCTGGATAATTAATGAGATTAAATCTTTTGGTAGCTTTTCTTTTTGACCGGCATGCAATTTTTTCCTCTTACTTGCTCTAGTCTCTAGTTCTTGTATTTCTTGTTAAACAATTAAATTTTCTCTGCAACAGACTTTCAGTGCATTTTGTTCTGGGTAGCCTTTTTTCAGTTGCAATCCACGGCAGGATGCAGCTCTTTATTTCCTCCTATCTCCAGCTGGCCTTACACTTACAGCAATCTACCCATCTCATATTCTTGTGGGATTCACTGCAAAGCCTGCTTGGTTATGTCCTTGAACTGAAGGGTTTTTCCACAGGGTGTGTCCTATCCATCACCAACTTGAATCTGCAAGATATATGTGAAATATGTATCTTGTGGACAGACATGGATAAAAGTATAAGGATGACACGTTTGAGGGAATTTCTTCTGTTTAGTTTCATGCAAATGTAATTTAACTTCAGTTTGTACCTATTCGCTGTTTTATTTACTTGGTATTATGGCTAAATATATATGGAGTAGACATACAGGCTAGGTGCAGGCTAGGATTTTTCCCGGGTCTGAAGGGTACCTGACCTTAGTTGGGGTAAAGTAAGGGCGGCTGTGCATAGTGCTGGCCACACAATCACCTAGTATGCCATGACCCCAGAAACTGGTGAATGCTGCTTCATCGGACCTATGGATCCATTCGGTCCGACGGGTACTTTACTTAGACATACACAGTTTTATCTTTATTCATTTCCATGCTAATTCGTGTAGCTTGGTTTTATATAGTTATATAGGGCTGAGATTGTAAGGAATTTTTATTAGTAGCCAACTGTATATGTTTCTATGTCCATTTTTTGCAGGGCGACAGGGATCCGTCAGTGGCATGGATAGAACCCGCGCTGATTTTATTTCAGCACATTTTACCATGACCATGCTTGCGATCTTTGGTTACCCACCCATCTTCATCATCGTCATAAACAGTCCTGTTATCATTACCTCAGATACTGGGTGAAACAAACTTGCTGTAGACAGTTGAATGGTGACAGTGAATTTGAGCAAATGATCAATTTCGATGCTTTAAAATCCTTATGGATGTTTAGGCAAGTTTTTACACTCACTCACTATTAGGGCTACCATAAGTAGGGTTGCCAGATACATGGGTGCCAAAAGGAGGACACTGAGAGACAAAAAGGAGGACAAAGGAGGACACATGGGTACCAAAAGGAGGATACATTAAGTGTTTCATTTAAATGTTCATATTAAATATACATTGAATTGACTTTTTTTTCAAAATACAACAATACTAAAATATTTAAAAATTAAACAGTCAATTCTACAATTAATACATTATCATCTTTCTAAATTATACAACATATTTCTCTGACGAGCCAACTTTTTGCAGCAGATCCTCGTTAGTAGGCCTAAGCACAAATGTACAAAACTATTCAAAAGTTGTAGGCCCTCGGCTACTTTGTAAGAATGATGCCCATTACATAGCTAACTGAGAGTCTGTTTCTTTTTATTGTCCATTGAGCGTTTATCAATGAGAACACTTTCCACGTTGCTATTGTGTCCAGGTATACAGAAAAAAAGTTCACACATTTTTAGTAACTCTGAAAACCAACTTGAATTTGGGCAGCTTTGAAAAAACAAACTCAACTGCTCATGACAAAGACTTTGAAATAGATCTAACTGTTCACTCTTTTCTTGTAGGTAGGCTACAGATGATTTAAGATTGCAATATTGATCAAACAATTTCACAGCAACAAATTACAAGTAAATTGAATAAACTTCTCTAATTTTCACCTGCTTTAGGGTAGGGACGGCAGTGAAATTGATCTAAATGCCAGAAAATTCAATATTTAAGTTTTTGCCTAAGCTGTATACTTTAACTATTCCTGGATCTAAAACATATGGTTCGGAAATTTTAGTAACATTATTTAAATGTAAAAATTGCATTTGTAATAGGTATACATCAGAAGTTTTTTTTTTTTTTTAAACATATTTACACTACAGTAATATAAAAAATGGGTTTAATTATATATTAATATACATCAAATTAAAGGTTAACATCTTGTCTTTGTGGGGGAAAAATCTTACAACAAACCATTAAGAAATAGATGAGAAAATTGCATTTTTCAATTTTACACCCAAATTTTTTCCCCCCTCAAATTGTCAGTTTTTCCGGTTATTCTCAAAATACTACTTTTTCTTTTTCTTTTTGTATTAACTTCCTTATTTATGAACCAATCTTTATGAAATTTTTTACATACATTTATTACATGTTAATAATCATAGTTACAGGATGAATTTTTGATATGAGTTATCGTTTTCCTTAAATTAAATTATAATTTTAAAAATTGCAATTAAATTTTTTTTTTTCATATGTCCTATTAAAAAATTCATATAAATTTTATTTATCAATTTAACCAAATTTCATCCACAAATTTTATAAAGATAAAGCTTATAAATATTTCCGCCAAATTGCAATACATTATCTTGATAAATAATCAAGTTGATACATTTTTTATTGCGTGGTAAATCGTTAATTAAAAAATCCAAAATGGCCGCCATTCCCATCACAACCATCAGAATTTTTTTTTTTAAGGTATGCTTACTCGGACCTGCTTATACTATCTATATACCAAAAATGGTCATGATGCTTGCACAAATAAAAAAATAGCTCTCTACTGGCTCCGCTACCCTTAAAGAAGCTAAATCTATACATTTGTCATTGAAAAAAACATTAATTAAAAAGCAAATCTATATTTATAAAGTAGTGTGTTATCTGAAGCCCATTGGTTAATTTAAAGACACGTGACCTTGTTGCCTCATATTTTACTTTGCAATCTCGCCTTCTGTCATGTGACTTCTCTAGAGGAGGGGTTAGTATATCCGACTCCCATGCGGGGGAACTGGATTCAATTCCCCACTGATAGCTTACATTTTGTTTTTCTACTTTTTAAAAAATGTATGTAGATCGTAAAAAGTTTTAGGACTTACTGTTTTGATAAAATGTTTTTGGTAATTTTAATCTAATAATTATATTTTAGACGCATGCTGGAGACAGGTGTTTGATTTTCATCCAAAAAAACAGGGATAGTCCTAACTTTTTGTTAAATAAAAAGACATGATTTTTTTAAACCAAATTATATAAATTATAATATTTATTTTAATTTTTAGATCTATTATAGCTTTCTGTTTATTGTAGTTTATGAAATTTTTATCTGTAGCTTATACAGGCTAATTTACCCACCCCCCAGGCAATGCTGGTGAATTCAGCTTGCTTGTAATAATATTCAAGGCTATTACTATTACATCCTAAGTTACAAATATAATACAATAAATAAAAAAAGATTCTCAGAAAGAAATTTAAAATACAACTTCTTTTTATTTGATAGAAAAAAATAAAAATTCGTATCAATTCTCTTTCTCCCAGTTGCATTCTAATTCTAGTATAGAAGAATGGATTTCCTTAACTAATCAAGGCAATCAACTTAACATCTATTAAAGAAATCAAAACGAGCAGGTGACCTCAAATCAGTCCTTAGTGAATTCTCATTCTTTAAAAAGGCTTGGTTTGGTTGGTGAAGAATTTTCTGTTTTGTTTTCCATATCTGTTTTCTTGTTGAACTTTCTTAGCCCAAAGTAAACAGAAGTTAAAATCAACTGTAGAAAAAGAAAATATGAAAAAAAAAATCCATTAATGTTTCATTTAAAAAATCAAGTAAGGAATGTACATTTCATCTTGAATGGTGAATTGAGATCTATACACATAAAAAAAGAGGCCAATGCATATTCTACAAGTGTTTTTTTTTTTATAAAAAAGAATATTATGTGGTGACTCTTAGAAGGTGACTTTATTTAGCATTAAAATACTGACATATGATTCATATCACATGAACTGTAGGCTATTTATTTACTATAAAGACTAAGTGATTAACTCAAAATCATAGCAGAATTAGAGAATTCATTTCACATTCAGAACTCTGAATTTCATCAAGCCAAATGCCAGCAAGTTGCAGGGAAAGTCGTTTCGAACATTTCATTTTAAATACTGATCTTTAAAATATTGTTTACTTTTGTATTAATACATATATGTTCAAAGTTGATCCAAACTATACTTACATTTAGTTTTCAAAAACTATACTTACATTTTGTTGATAAAAACTATACTGTACTTACATTAAACAAAATTAAACAAATATTATCTTATAAATATTTACCACAAAGAAAAAGAATCCAGAAATTATAGTAGATCCAAATTCAAATCCAATTTTTTCTACAAGAGCTCCACCGATTGTTGGTCCAAAGAAGGCTCTAAATTTATATTAAAAAAAAAGGAATTTTCCTTAAAAAAAAATGTGTTTTCTATATTTTCATTTAATCTTGCATTGGCATTAATCATTAAGGTTTTGAATAATATTGCCTTTTTTTATTTTATTATACTTGTTTGATTAGTAACCCCTTCTATGCTTAGATGGGAATATAATAATAGGCTACTTTTCAGTGTAAGCAGTCTTTTTAATAACTACATCTTATTTTATTCCTTATAAGCTGCACAGACTCAAAAGTTGATAAGGCCCATTAAAAACAATAAAATGCTTAAATCTGTCAGCATTAACTATGATTAACTTATCAACTTTTACTTTTTATGCAGATCTATCTTTTTGATTCCATATTATACAATTATAGTGTTAGTTGTTTAGTATCCTAAACTTACCGGTAAATAAACATGAAATAAATTCAACCCATTATATTAAAAATGTGTAATATATTAACTACCGGTTTATTTTTTCCAATCATCTCCAGTAAGACATACCAATATATATTTAGCGGTACAAAATAGGTTATTATTATTTAGATTATATATATCTATATAATTTTATATAGTTTTAAAGGTAATTTTTAAAGAGTTCCTTTCTTTAGCTTTACTCATCACAAATAATGAATCAACAAATAGCCATAGATAAATGTTTTTTTAATGTATATATTTATATTATATATATATATATATACCCAAAGCAATATGCTGCATTAAAAAGACCAGAGACCATGCCAAATGTACCGAGATCATCGGGAAAACCAAGTTCTCTAAATAGAAATACAACAAAAATATTGCAATAAAGTAATAGCTTTATTACTATAGGCTATTTACATGAACATTGAGACAATCAAAATATTTATCTAGATCTTGGAGATCAAACTGTTTTATTATTTATTATATATGTAAACTGGTGACCAGTTTATGGTGTATTTTTTTTTTTTTTTTTTTTTTTTTTTTACTATATTTCCTTTGTATTTAACTATATTTGTTACCAAAACTTGCAAGTTTTGGCTTAATAATTTGTTTTACAATGTTTGTTAATATATATAGTTATTAGTAGTCGTTAGGAAATGTGCTGTAGTTTTTAAATATGTATAGTTTAGGGTAGTTTTATTGTGTATTTATTTTTGAGCGCTTGGGTCAGGTGCTCGAATCTGATTGGCCAGTTGTCAATGGTCAATTCGTTCCTAGAGGGGTGATAGTATTTGATTCGCCCTAAAAATTAGTATAAATTTCCTTCCGGTCAGGGAGTAAATTCTTTTATGTGTGGTGGTCAAGTTAGCGTCTCAGAGCGTCCCGTCGGGTAAAACCTAACATGTTGGTCTTTTCTCGTATTAGATCTTGGTCTCTTTAGATATTTGATATTTGTTGGTTTCTTGTTAGATATTAGAAGTTAAGTTGATGTGATGATTTTAGTTGTAGGTTAAGTTAGTTATTGAGGATGTTGATAGATGATTTATGAACTAGGGATTTTTATTGAAAATAAACTTGTTTGTGTATTATGAAAAAGATATTTGTTTACTTAATAGTGTGCTGTTGTTTATGTTTGTTTGTTGTTGTGTTGTAACGTGAGTTTAGTTTTAGTATAGTTAGCTTATAGTTATAGTGCCTTTAAGTGTAGTAGTCTTTAGTATTGGTTCATCCAGATAGCTAATAATCCCTCTGTACCTAACGGAGGTGCACAGATATACCCGTCCCCCCCCTTGTATATAATGTAAATAATATGTATAATAATTTAAGGTGTTATATAATTCAATAACACACATTTTACATAACACTTATTATATAAAATAACTCCCCCCTTACATATATATACCATGACAAAGACGTGTATAACAAATTTACTGTTTTAGGAAATTCAAAATATTTCACCTGGCTCCTATAAGAAGACACTTTATAGTGGGCACATAGCAACATCCTATGGTTAATCCAAACATCACAAGACCTATTGTTACCACCCAAACTTCCCTGAAACATTTTAAAAAAAACTTTTTATAAATTCTGCAAACTTGATCCTATTTCATAATAATAATGTACACATGCTTCTTCTTCAGAGAAGATAACTGTGCCCTATTTGTAATTGATGTCTATAGTTTTGCAATTGAAAATAAGTTATGCATTTTCTTACCTAGTTCATGTGACAGTGAAAGTTACTGTGTAACTGTCAGTGTGTTACACTGTGTAAGGGGCTACGTAATAATAAAACTGACTGAAACACAGTGAACTGTATTATTGTAATGTGTTGACCGGACTTATGGTAACCTGATAGCTAAGTGTTATTGTTTATGTGAATGTCTTGTTTAGGTGTTTGTTTAAAAGTTACTTATGAAGAAAAGAAAATTATTTCCCAATATATATAAAAAGACTAAAATTATAATTTGATAATTATAATTATAGATTACTTTTGTTTACATTTAAATCATGCTCATTTGAAAAAAAATCTCACTTGCCTAGGTAAAAATGGTAGCAGTGGAGTAGGTCCAATGAATAAAAATCCTATTGCACCACCCAGATTTCCAATAATAAGTAATGGAGATTGAATATCCTGTTATTATTATAAAATATAAAACAAGAAAATGTCTAATTTGTTAGAATTTCCAAAAAGAAATAGAGTTTTTTATCAAGTAAGTGCTCTTTTGTTCTACATCCATTCATTAAATGTAAAATAGCTATTTATTAATTTCATAAATCATAAGGACATACAAATAAACATTGGTTTTAATGGAATCGTTTGTCCTCTCATTGCATTTTAAAGATGAATGCATATAAAAGATACCGGTATGTATTATCTTCTTTGGTCTTAAAAACCTGAGTTATCTGACTTAAGGATATTTTGAAAGATAGTAAGTATTAAACTCTAATTTAGAAATACAACCCAATAACGACCTGTTGCAAAGCTCATATAAACATAAAGACAAAAACACTTTCCTAATCCCCTATGCGACAACAAATGCATATGAGTACTCTTTCTTCCTGAGTGGCATTCGGGCATAGAATGGGTTGCCTAAAAAAACCTTGAAAACCAGTATTTTAACATCATTTAAAACATTAATAAAAATGCAAGACTAGACTTGAACCACGGATGAGCGTAGGACGCAATAATCTTCTCTATAGAAGGAGTGTTTGTAATGTATAAGATAAGTAAGTAGTCAGTGTTTGCCAACTATGAAGATACTGGTTTCATCTAAGACAAATGAAGTCAAACTATTTCTTCTTAAATTTAAGAGGAAATTTAATTAATTTTCAAGGATTTTCTTTTCTGGAAAATTAGTTTAGAAAATATAAACACTTAAAAAAATGTTTGATATACCAGTATCTGAAATAATATTCTATGTATACATGGTATATTAAACAAGTATTTTCCTAACTAGCCAAAAGATATAAATTATATGCATACAATTTTATTTTGTTTCCATAAATTTTTCTTCCTGTAACTCTATCTATTAGGTTTTTTGACTTGATGTAAATGTAAAACATATCTATTAGATTATCTTTTTAACGCCAGAAGTTTTTTTCCTAAAAAAAAATACTAATACCGGTAATTTATGTTTTTGGTAGAGCCTAACCTTTTGTTTTTTTGACAGATGAATGTAATAAATATATATATTATTGTTTGAAGTATTACTTATTTACTTTCCTGTCACTGATAAATCCCCATAGTGGAGCCAAAGCAGCATACAAGCCAGGAGTTATTAAAAAAAACAGACCAACTTGAAGTGTTGACAGACCAAACTAAAAAAAAAATATAAAAAAAATATAAAAAATCCAAAAATTAAATATTTTAACATATACAATTTAAAATTATACAGTTGTTAGATATTGATACTTAAACATTAATTATTTTTAAAAAAAGAGGTTAATCTTATCTTATATGTATCAGACGCTCCTTCTATAAAGAAGATTATTGCGTCCTACGCTTATCTGTGGTCTGAGTCTAGTCTTGCATTTTTATTAATATTTTAAAGGATGTTAAGTATTTAGCTTTCTGGGTTTGCTCAGGCAACCTATTCCATGCCCAGATGCCACTCTGGAAGAAAGAGTACCTCTATGCATTTGTTCTCAATAAGGGATAAGGAAAGTGTTTTTGTCTTTATGTCTATCTGAGCATTGAAACAGATTGTTATTGTGTTGTGTTTCTAAATAAGAGTTTTAAGTTTTAATGCCTTATATATTAAGCTCTTATTATTTATTACTACTTTACTCTTTGCCCTTCTGTCCTCTAGTGTTTCTAGGTTTAATGATTTAACTATTTTGTTTACTCTTGTCAGTTGTAAATATTCGCAAGTAATGGGCCTTGCAGCTTTTTTTTTGTTAAAAAGCAATTAGCTAGAGTTACTATATTTACTTTACCTTATCAAGGTGGCCTGAAAGGGTTGAATCCAAATAGGCAATACCAGTAGCACAAAACAAAATTGAAAAACAAGTCACCCAGATCATCAAACTTCTTAATAAAGAGAAAACTGATCCTTTTTTTGTCATCATGATATCTTAGGAATAGATTAAAAAAAAATTGATATTCCAAAAATTAAGGTAGGCCTATGCTTTAGTTTATGTCTACACCAATTATGACACCAATCTTTATCCCCATGCTGCATCTATTAAAGTTAATAAGCATACCGACTGTCAAGCTGCCTTTAACACCGAAGTCTTACTTGAGTTTTTTAAAATGTTTTTTTTTTGGTTAATTTAAATTAAATTTTATCTTGTGATGAATCAAATAGCCTAAGCTACCCAGTACATATGCCAGCATTTATAGTAGTTGGGAGAAGTTCATTATCACAAAATTTCATTTTGTTAATGCTGACATGTTAGAAGTTTTTGTTTTTGAAGGCCACCAGACACACAGACACACAAAAGATTTAATACAAAATGGCTTTCAATAGTAAAAAAAAAAAAAAAAAAAAAATAAAGAAAAACAATAACTGACTATTAACTTAAAGTTTAAAAGCTATACTATAAATGTTATAAAATTAAGCCATTTTATCTAATCATATAATTTAAAAGGTCATGTCTTCCATGAAGAAGATTAAAACATCCTGATCCTACACAAATATATGACTGTGGTTTAGCCTAAGTCCTAAGTCTAGTATCACATTTTGAGAAAATGTTTTCAAATCATCTTCTTTATAGAAGGAGCGTCTGTAATGTAAAAAGATAAAAGATAAGCTGTTAATTCTTGGAGACTCTGGAGAGCTATCCTCTTCACCAAACGGCGGATAGGGGAATGACCTTTAGGTATAAGGGTTAGCCGTGAATACTGAATCAGCGGGCGCGGACTAACTGGTTTGCTGTCATGGAGGGTGACGTGGGGTGTCCCGTGGTAAGGATACTTTAAAAAAAATGCCTTTAAAATCCAAGGCCGAGGAAATGACTGGAGAGCGCTCTAACTCTAAGCCCGGACATATGAGGCCATTAGCTAGGGATAGCAGTCATCGAAGGAGAGAAAACACAACAAAATAAATCAACTGCTGCCTTGCAGATAGTCTTGGCTCATCAAAGGCTATGGAAGCAAATCCAGAACAAAAAAAAACTGGCTGAAGCCGGAAGCACTGTGAAGCAGTGGGCCTTCAGGGCGCAAAAACATACTGCCACGCAGTCTCTCAATATGAGAACGAAGAAGAAGAAGCTGTTAATGGTCCCGATTAGTTCTAAATCCGAAAGCTACTAATAATTTATACAATACAATTGAGACCTTGAAATGGATATAGAAAATAACAGAATATTGTGTCGTGTGTTATTTCTTATCTTATACATTACAGACGCTCCTTCTATAAAGAAGATTATTACGTCCTACGCTCATCCGTGGTCCGAGTCTAGTCTTTGGAAGCCTTTACAATTTATTTTCTCTTTAGATAGTAATAAAGACTATATTAGGGATGTTAAACGAAAACCGGAATACCGGATTCCGGTTTTGAATCTTTAAACCGGTTTTGATTTTCAAAACCGGATTTCGGTTTGTTGGTTGGCAGTTGGAAGGTAATCATTACTTCAAGTAGACGACCCTTTTTTTTGTTCTAATAGAAATATTTTTAATAAAAAAAGTTGGATTCGCACAAAGCAATTCCTGAAATGCCTTGCTAACACTATTAAGTCTTAGATATTGTGTTTCTTTTTTTTTTTCAATGCCAACTATGGCTTGCGATAAAAACAACATCAAACCAATTGTTAAGTTACAGTTACAATTAACATGAATCTTTTTACTTGTCGGCACATCTTTTAGATGTCCGCTGCTCTTTGATATACGCAATGGAGTCGCAAACGTGCCTTTCCCTGTGACCCTGAACTATTCGGCTAGACACCGCGTCTGTGCTTTGTTATAAACGGCACTATTAAATACACATTATCTTATCTTATACATTACAGACGCTCCTTCTATAAAGAAGATTATTGCGTCCTACGCTCATCCGTGGTCCGAGTCTAGTCTTGCATTTTTATTGATGTCTTAAATGATGTTAAGTTACTGGTTTTCCTGGTTTGTTCAGGCAACCCATTCCATGCCCGAATGCCACTCGGGAAGAAAGAGTACTTATATGCATTTTGTTCTCGCATAAGGGACAAGGAAAGTGTTTTTATCTTTATGTTTATCTGAGATTTACAACAGATTGTTATTGTGTTGTATTTCTAAATTAGAGTTTAATGCCTTATGTATTATTACTACTTTACTCTTTGCCCTTCTGTCTTCTAGTGTTTCTAGGTTTAATGATTTGACTAATGGTGTTACTCTTGTTAAATGGGAATATTCGCTAGTTATGAACCTTGCAGCTCTTTTTTGAATTTGTTCTAATTTTTTTATGTTTTCTTTAGTTGATTTAGTTGATTCTTTTGATTTGTGCTAAGCGAAACCTTTCAATACATTATTTTACAAGTTACCATAAATGACACTTCAAATGCTTCTTAATATTTAATATATGGTCAACGATAATCGGTAATTTGATTATCACTATTGAAAAATTGAAAGCTATTAACGTTTTTAGACCAGATTTTTTTTTAGTTGTAAAGAATTTTATGGTAAAGAGTACAAAATCATATTGTATTCACACAAATCAATCCCTTGAATGCCCTGCAAATACTAATTAAGTTTGAACTATTTTTCAAATAGTCTACACCTACAAAAGTACGCAAATTTTGGCTTTTCCGGCCTGTAACTTGTATTAAAGCGCGGGGGGGGGGGGAATCGAAATCCGGTTTTAAACCGGTTTTATAGAACCGAAAACCGGTTTTGGAAAACAACCGGTTTTAACATCCCTAGACTATATAAAGAACTAACAACCAGTGAATACCTTGAGGTTGTGGTAGACAAGACATAATAGTTAGTCCACTACAGCAAATGATGGCTCCAATTGTCCAAAATGGTAAACCAAATCCACCTACCTATATAAACAACAAAAGTACACATTTATAGATGCACAATTACTAGATCAGAGGTCGGCAACCTATGGCACGCTTGCCAGACTTGGCACACTGAACCCGTTTCAATGGCACGCGTAAGACTCCGAAAAAAAAACCATTAGAGTCTCTTCTACAATAAAAGAGTGGGTTGACTTTTAGGCTGTTGGCAAGCTGACTGAATTAGAAATCCTACTTTGGCACACCATTATCAAAAGGTTGCAGACCCCTGTACTAGATCATGCATATATAATAAATACCTTTTCACACACTTTATGTAATTTAGGTTTTATAACTTTGACAGATGTTACACTATTTGAGTGCCATATAAATATTACATTATAAGTGTCCAGTTCACTGTGGCGCCCTATTCTTCAAAAAATTAAAGGGCTTTTATAATAAAAAAGACTTTCAAGATATTAAGCTTATAGATATTTCTTTCTGTATGTGATTGTTTAGTAAGTGAGTCATAGCTCACCACGTACAAGGCTGCACCTATTGTAGGCCCAACCATTAATCCAATTCCTACAGATGTCTCCAGTACTGCCTGAAATCAAATTGGAAAAACAAAACAGTTTCATTTCAAAAGAAAAGAAAAGGAGCTTGTTTTGATTAAGATTTACAAATGTTATAAATAAAAATGATAGTGATAGGCAAAAGCTATTTTTATAGAAATGGATTGTTTTGTTTCCTAAAGATTATTTTCTTATCTATTATTTGTAAATAAGCTTATCATTCCCACAGACACTCCTTATATAAAGAAGATTATTGCGTCCTATGCACAGGGCCGGCTTTAGGGTTTTTGGCGCCCTAGGCGAAAACAAATTCTGCGCCCTCATTAAAGTGCCCTTGGCGGGGTCTGCCGGGTATGGAACTTCGAAAATGTGTTTTTGTTAATAATTGTTATAGCCCAACAAATAATTTTGTTTTATAACCTTTGATTGATGAATGTGAAATGTAAATAAAACAGTTGACTGAGAAGTAACAATAGCTTTGCATTAAGCTTATAGGTTAATAATTAGAAATCTAAATTATTATTAGAAAAGTTACATAACACACAGTTTTTCATTAGTTATTTAGGTTTATAGGTTTTATAATTGCATTATGTAGCCTACAGTTCTCATAACAAACCGAAACTCACAGTTAGATTATAGTGTTTTTTTTTCTGTTTTCATAACACTTAAAAAAATACACACAAAGATTAAGCTTACTTGATATTGCTTGATATTGGATTATTTTTTTCTTAACTACGGTCCAAAAGTAACAGTATTTATACTCCTCTAGACTAAAACCGTAGTGTTAGTGTATCAATTCGACTGGGACATCTTGTGCCACTTAGGGGATTAAAAGTTTGAAAATGCACAAAAAACAACAACTGCACTGCCAATGCACACAACTCAGCGCCCTCACGAATTACGATTCACGAACTGACTTGTGGCCGGGGGAAGTGAGGGGTTGCCTTTTTTGCACTCCGCTATGCACAGCGAGGTTGCCAAACTTATAAGTAGCCTACTTTTAGGGTATATACTTTCCTATTTTCTAAGACAACTTAAATAAAATGCTTTCGCCTTTCATTACCTAGTAAACCATCTGCCTATCCTACTAGCGCGCAGAAGCACTAAACTTTAATCTAGTTTATATTTTTAAATCCTCCCCCCCAAAAAAATCCTAAATTTTGCGCCCCCCAAAAAAAATTTTTTTGCGCCCTAGGCAGCCGCCTAGTTCGCCTATATGGATGAGCCGGCCTTGCCTACGCACATCAGATAGTCTGAGCTTAGTCAAACATTATCATTTTTGTTAGTCTTTTAAGTTACTGGTTTTCCTGGTTTGTTCAGGTAACCCATTTAGGGGCCATTCCATGCCCGGATGCCACTTGGAAAGAAAGAGTACTTATATGCATTTGTTATCGCATAAAAAAAAAGGATATTATCTGGCAAAAGATGGTCAATAAAAAAGGTAGCACTTTTTACTGGCTACAATTATTTTATAAAAGGTATATAGAAGTAAAAGCTATAAAAAGTATAAAAGTTTATAAAAGTAAACAAATTCTTACAATTTAAATTATATAAAAAAAAAAGAGAAAGGCGACATACAAATACTGATCCAATATGGTCTGGGAACTCATGGGAGACAATGGCCAAACTGGCTGTAGAGAAAGCTGCCATACCCACTGCCTCGAAAGACCTCACAAGAAATGACATAACAATAAAACTTGTTCCTGGAGGTCCCTTGTCTAGAAAACTAAACACACATTTACAAAAAATAATTCATTAACATTTGCTAGTGTTTTTTTTTTTTTGTTTTTTTTTTAAGAAAAATAAATTAGACTTGTTAGCAATTATCTTTTTAAAAAATGAACATTTCTTATTAAACAAATCTGTGACTTAGAAGTGTAGGCCTAAGTAAAATATTTTACATAGATCTATAGGCCTGCATATGGTTATAATGTTATATCCAATATAGCCAATAGTATTAAAATGAGGCTATATGGCTATATAGTCTATATAAAATATAAATATTAGAAAAGGCTATGTTGACATTTATTTGTGATGTAAACATAACGCGGAAAAAAATCGGTTTGGTGTATCCCACTGATCACACGATCACACTGATGAAAATAATAGATAGCTCTCCATAGGCCTATAGGCATAATACATTTAATTGTATTGTCAAATTGAGGTTAGAATTTACTAAACTATACTATCCTCATCCATATATAAGCGAGTTATCGATTATCAGAATAAACCACATGTAATTAGAACAAATCTATATGTAGGTCGGTGACTTAAATTAAAAGTGTGATTAATTGCTTTGTGCTGTACGAGTGGTCCGTTTGAATGTGTTTAAGTTTCTGTGCTCTGTGGGTGCTATGATTTGTGAGAATGTAAGTAATGGACTTTTAATGTAAATATATTTTATTATTTGTAATATAGATATAGACTTGGGGGACTGTTTGGTATAAAAATGATGTATGTAAAAATTGTTTTGTATTTTGTGAAAGCCCTGAAACGAGGTTAAGCGTCATTTTTCGGAATTCTTTTTCTGATTATTGTAAATTGGGTTTTCGTTAGTGTAGTTTAATTAAAGTAATAGGTAGAATTTTTATTGTAGTTTAATTTAATATAGGGTTGTACATAAGGTAGATTTGTAGATATTTAGCAATTAGAGATTTAGAATTAGGATTAGCACTTCAGTTGACAGGAAATAGTCATTTTTGAAATTAGTTAGCGCGAGAGTAAAGTTGTCATCAGTTACGTTCGGTCAGCGTCTATAAATAGAACAATTAATCAATCACTTCCGTCTGAAATGGCCCATTTTGTGGAAGACCAGTGGTCAGATTATGGCGTAGTTGTGTGTGGCTTGTTCAGATATGACGTGAGTTGAGATTTAATTACTTTTTAGAATTTGTATGTTATTTTATGCTATGTTTTATTTGGTTATTTTATGCATATTGTCCACTTGTCTATGACAAGTGCATTGATGGGAATGGATTAAGTTGGAGGTTTGGGAAGGAACATTAGCCGCCATGTTGGCTTCTTCTTTTTAAATGTATATTTCTTTTTAGTTCATGTATATTATTATTTTAATGTAATGTTGCCTTTAATGGCCGGCATGGGAATAAGTTATGGTAGATGTTTTTATTTCATGCTTGATTTTAACTGGTATGTATTCACCAGTGAGTGGCCTAACTCTGTGGTACAGAGTATAGAGCGGTGTTGTCTTGTTCTAGTATTCATTGACTAGAGCTGGGTTGATGCTTATGTCATAATTCATATTATGTTATAAGATGTACAAGGAGTTATAGGTTCATGTTTTAACTGGTTATAGTTGGACTATGCTATGTAGTTTTTATTTACTGTATATAGTATATATATATTATGCTTATGTATATAGATGACCATGTTCTAATGTGTATTTTTATTTCTCTATTTCTATTCTATTATATTGTAGGTCGTAATGTCGGCCTATGTTGGTTTTTAGTGGGGAGTTGAAGTTAGTTTTTAGTGGGGAGTTTAAGTTGGTTATTTTGTTTGGGTTCACAGTATGTTTAGAGTTTAGATAGTATAGGTTTATTGTTGGGGTTCAATTTGTTTTTAATGATTTTTTATTTTCCCTTAAATGGGATGAGTATTTTCCATGAATAAACAGTAATTTGTAATTTGAATATGATTTTAGTGTTTTATGTTTAAGGTGCAGTGTTGTTGGTCTGTTTAGATTGTAATAATCCTTCTGTTCCAACGGAAGTGTCACGGAAGCCCAAAGTCCCCTCGTGCCCTAGTTTAGATGTATTTAGTAAATGATTGCTGTCCTTTACCCACAACCCTCTTTAATTAGTAGTAACCATGAATGTAAAATATAACCGCCCTCCCCTCCCCCCACCCTGTTACAAATGGTGTCTAGAAGTGGGAAGCCGTGCTTAAACAGACCAATGATTACTGTTTTTAGCTTAGGAAGGTTAGGTTTAATGGGTTGGAGGTTAGGATATAGGTAGAAAAAAAACCAACATAGGCATGACTGGTGAAGAACAAGCCACACAGACAGTGTATGTCGTCCTGCACCGTGAGGAGCCGGTCAAACTATTCCACGGCAGTAACCACCCAGGCGACGTGGAGAGCTTCATCGATGACATTAGAGGTGCCTGGAGGGCGAGACGAGTCACCGAGAACGAAGAGAAGAGAAACGTGCTATGGGCTCACCTCGGCGAGTCAGTGAGGGCAGAGTGTAGGTGCCACCCACCGGAGGTGAGGTCCAACCCTGAAGAGCTGATCAGGGTGTTACAGTCCGTCTACGGGGAGAAACGAAGTATCTCCAAATTAATGGGCCTGTTTCTCACAGTCAATCAACATGTCTCAGAGACCGTGAGAGCTTACTCTCACCGCTTGCAGGCTGCATTTGATGCCCTGTTAGCGCGACAAAACCTGTCTCTCAGTGGCCCTCACAGATGCCGTAATCTTGAGGGACCACTTTGCAGAAAACTTGCTGGACCCCCTCTTGAGGAAGTACCTGCGAGAGGAGATCCATAAATACCCTAGGACCTCCTTCCTAGACCTCCGGGATACGGCTATACGCTGGTCCGAGGACGAATGTGGCGTCCACTTGACGCACTCTGTAGCTACGACTGTTGAACCACAACAGCCGGGCCCAGAGTTGGAAAAATTGGTGTTGGCACTGGCCAAACAGGTGGGTGAGTTATCAACAACAATAGAGTATCTGCAGCTTGCACAACAAAGCCCTGATGCTCATCCATACCCACAGCGTTCAGGTGAACCAGACCACTACGGTTATCATGCTGGATACAGTGTTAACTGTGGCAGCCCCGACCACCTTGCTGGAGAGTGCCTGAAAGGGAGGCAGTCAACTGTCGGAGCGAATGGAGCGATTCATCGCAAAGATGAGGATTCCACTCTGTTGAGCCAGATAATAGGCACCCGCCCTGCCGCAAATGTCAGCCTTAATGGGCTATGTTGTGAGGCCACGATTGACACAGGCTCCCTGGTCAGCACAGTGACGGAGAGCCTATTTACCAACCAAACTGCCAGTGGACTACCAGAAGTTGGGGATACCCAAACTGTTAGACCCCAGTCAGTCATGTTTAAAGTAGTTGTGCCAACAGGACCGATAGTAAATAAAGGAATGGTTCAGGCGGCACCGTTATATGGCTTGAAAGTGGTTAAAGAAACGGTTTCGGTGGACCCTATGATAGTTAATGTGAAATCGGTGTGCCAAACAAGACGTCAAGATGTACCAGGAGAGGACTCTGCTCTTTTCTCATTACACTTCTGTTTACTTTTTATTTTTAGCCATTTTCTTTCCTTTTGTTATGTTTTTATGAAAATGTTAAATTTACTTTTTGTATGCCTTTATTACCCATTTTATGACATGTTGACTCTTTTGTGTCGTGTGCGTAGATTTTTCCTTTTTGGCGTACTTGGACGCTACGTATATCTCATTGTGACTTTGATGTCAGATGTTTTAAGAATAGGTACAGCATATTTTTGTCCCAGTGAGACTTTCACAGTTTCCACCTATCTTTAGGCTGCATGCTTTTTATGTCTGTCCCAATGGGTAACTTTTTGTATTGATCTAGGGCCAGAGGGGTATTTTTTTGTATGATAGTTTGTTTTGCAGAGTCGCAAAAAGAAAGTTAGGAGATGAATGTAGGTCGGTGACTTAAATTAAAAGTGTGATTAATTGCTTTGTGCTGTACGAGTGGTCCGTTTGAATGTGTTTAAGTTTCTGTGCTCTGTGGGTGCTATGATTTGTGAGAATGTAAGTAATGGACTTTTAATGTAAATATATTTTATTATTTGTAATATAGATATAGACTTGGGGGACTGTTTAGATTGTAATAATCCTTCTGTTCCAACGGAAGTGTCACGGAAGCCCAAAGTCCCCTCGTGCCCTAGTTTAGATGTATTTAGTAAATGATTGCTGTCCTTTACCCACAACCCTCTTTAATTAGTGGTAACCATGAATGTAAAATATAACCGCCCTCCCCTCCCCCCACCCTGTTACATATAGGGCCTACGATAAAAAGGGAAATATAAAATCAGGTAAAATATATGTAGGTAGGTCTATTTACTGGACAGTGTTTAGGTTTAGTTAATTTAATTTTACATTTATATCATATTTATAAGATTACAAGCTGAATTCCCCGGCGTTGCAGGGGGGGGGGGGATTAAATAGGCCTGTATAAGCTAGGTTACAGATAAACATTTCATAAACTACAATGAACAGAAAGCTTTATAGGGCCTACAGATCTAATCATTTTTTTAAATATAATTATTATTTTCTGAAAACATTTAGGAAAGTAATTGAAAATAAATATTGTAATCGGGTTAAAAATAGGTAAGCCTTTTTATTTAACAAAAAGCTCAATTGCCAGCAGGGGCGAAGCCAGAAATTTTTTCCAGGGGGGGGGGCTGAACTTTTGCGTGACAAATATTTACCAAATTTGTAGCGAATTTAGTACTTATTTTAAAAAAAATCTATTGAAAAATTATTATTTTTTAAATTCCAGGGGGGGCTTAGCCCCCCTCAGCCCCCCCCCCTGTGGCTTCGCCCCTGATTGCCAGTCATTGCCCGTGGAATTATTTTTTTTTATACATATAGCTCTATATAGCTACAGAAAAACTTGTTATAAACTACATTGAACAGAAAGCTATGATAATTTTTACGAACACCCCACATATGAGTCTAAAATATAATAAGGCTACTATATTAGATTTAACTTGCTGAAAACATTTTAGGAAAGATTTAAGTCCTAAAATTATGTACAATCTTTAAAAAAAAAGTAATATTAATGAGATTCTTTTTGTTTTAAAGTAGAAAAAGGTAAAGAGGCTATCAGTGTGGAATAAAACATAGACCCCCTGATGGCAGTTGGCAACGCTAATCACTCGGCTAGAGAGGACACCTCCCGTAAGCGAGATCGCAAAAATAAAATTAGGTCACATGTCTTTAAATTAACCAATGGGAGTCGGATAACACACACACACACACACACGACAAGGGCTACTTTTTATGTATAAAGACGTTTTTTCCGAGCCTTATAATCAATTATTTTTATTAAAGACCAGTGCGGGTGTATATCCGGTACCTCATGTAACTACACACCATTGTAACTTCTGACATTATTGTAACTTTACACATGTGTGTAATTGTTATTATTTTATCTTTGTAGGCGTTTTTTATATGTAACACGAAACTGTACAGAACAGTACACTACTCACAGTATGATTCTCAACACTGTATTCCAGCAAAAGTAACTTTATTAACTTACACAATACACGTTTCATAAAACATTATACAATCGTTTGCAATGCCATAACTCTACCGAAAACATCGACTTTCCACATATCACACTGGACACTGAACTCCCCTTGTTACACACACGCTGCACATTCTGTCCTTTTACCACCTTTCTCTCCCCTTTACAGATCCCGTGCGCACACCGCTGGTCACGCACTACTGCCCTACATTTATCTGTGGTTACAAGCCCCTTCTCCTATATTATGTAGATTTTTATACTGTTACACCTCAATTTTTTTATTTTCCGCGCCTTAAATTTAAATGATGGAACTAGAATTTTTTTTTAAATTAGAGGCTATTTAATATAGCCTATAGAGCGTTTGCAATGGGTGGAGCTTAAGTTTTTTAGTGACGTCATTTGTAAATAGAAGCCACTTGAGGAACAAATATGGCGAATGTTCTTTATCATGCCGAATTCACATTTTTATGAATATTGGCTATCCTACTAAAAAATAAGGAGGTAAATAGTCGTAGATCATCTTCTATGATCTATGTCTATGATAATAGGCCTAATACAGCTTAAATCTTAATAAGACTTAAAACACAAAATATAATTTAAAAAAAACCTCGAGCCTATATGAAACTTTGTTAATACAGCGGCCATTGTACACCACTACACAAAGTAAACAAAAATCACGTGCTTTTTGTCACGTGATTGCAAACGCCCTTTAGATTCTGTACGCCTAAGTCATATAGGCCCATACTTATTATAATATTAATAGGCCTATGCTATATTTTTTTTAAATAGTGAATCATGTTTTAAAACTGTAGGCCTACATTTACATTAAAACGAAGAAATATGTTAATCAATAAAGAAATAATTTTTTTTAAATATCGACATATTTCAATTAGATTTGCTTGAAATGTCACAAAAAGTTAGTTTTTAAAAACAAAAAGCCCTTTCTTAACTTCACTTACCCCATAGGTTCTCAACGGGGGCGATATCGCCCCCCCCCCCGGGGGGCGGTGTGAGGCTTTAGGTGGGTGCTGACATTCCCGGGGGCGATTGGGAGCGGTGAAGGGCAAGTGGGCGGTACAAACGTATCAGATATATTTTAACACCTCAGCTATTAGAATCGATTAGTTTTTGGAGGATGAAATGTGATGTAAAAGCTTATTATATTAATAAGAAATAGGAATCGCAGTGACTTTTCGATGAAGTAGGGGTCTGTATTTAGCAAATATGGTGTGCGGCCGGCTGGTCCTGTGGTTGGTTCACCGGACTGTCAACCCTGCTGACCGATCCCTGTCGCCCTAACATCTGTTAATTAATATTTTGATCTCAGTTTAACCGAGATGATCTTAATGTGTTTTAATCCGGCAAACAATAATCATATATATTGTAAAGCGGTATAGATAAGTAGTACAGACTGAGTAGTTATTGTAATCCTTAAAAATATACATATATATTCTTTAGTCATATTATATTTATATAATTTGCAAATACTTTTAACAATTTGATCATTTCAAAGTTTTAAATTGTAAGTCATTTATTATTTTAAAAGAAAAAGAAATATTAGCTTAAAAAAAAACGGGCTAATTATCTCCCTTTAACAAAAAAAAGTTTCCACATTTGATTCAATAGTGATGCCGAACAAGTTCTTTTTTTGTAATATAACAAATATTACTGATTATTAGATCTAAGGCTTTTGCAACCAAAATTGAAACAAAAATAGACAAATTGCTAGCAACACACAAGGCAAACGATTCGCATTAATATTGATTTATTGAAACCTTTTGTAAAGGCAATTTTTTTTTATCTATTAATTCTTACAATATGTTTCCTTTTCAGTTTTCTTTAAAGAAAATTAATCACACAAAAAGTCTAGTCCGCCTAAAAAAAAATTGTGGAAGTCCAGATGGGCCGAAGGGGGGGGGGGAGTCGGCACTAAAAGAAAGTTGGGGTGGGGGTGGGGGCGGTGAGCTGAAAAAAAATGTAAAAGGGGGCGGTGAGCCGAAAAAGTTTGAGAACCTATGACTTACCCGAATAAAATGGCACAAATCCCTGCTGTCATAATACCACTGACATATGTAAATTTAGCGCCAATGTGTGTTATCTGAAAAAAAAAGTAAATGTAGGCTAGGCCTAGATTTTATACTTATAGCCTACATCAGCATTTCCCAAATTATTTTTTCGAGCATCTTTTAAAAACTAATTCTAATTTGTGATCCAACAACATTTTTAGAACCTATTCTAGCCTAAAAGTATATTATAATATGTTGGCGTCCATAGGCCGCTACGATATTAAATGAAACAATAAGGCTTATGCTGTCTTTTGTGGCCTAAAATATAATGATATCAGGTCCCACATCACGATAATCGAACCCAAATTTAGAATTTTTATTTTTGTCACCGCCCAGTTTTTTTTTTTTTGCCTTCACGGCCCAGTACTCGAATCACAGATATGAAATATATTATTGAACACCTTTTAAAAGAAATATATGCTTATAGACTACCGTAAGTCTACATATAAAACAGATCCTATAACTATAAATACATTTAATAGGCCTACTTCTCAGAAAAAAACAACAACATTTTACAAATTGCATTATTTATATGTCTTCAAGCAAAACAAACTTTAGAAAAACACATAATCTTACCCTTGACATTAAATAATATAATTTGTATTTATTTTACGATAGCACTTTACAAAGATATTTTGTATAATAAACTTACAAAGTTACCAAACAATAGACATGCCAAAAAGTTAACCAGTTGATAACAGCTGAACACCAGACCAATTATTGTTGGGGAAACACCTTTCTTTGTTGCCTAGAGATACATATTTTAGAATCATTAAGGTTTAAGCAAATCAATTTGGTTTGCATTAAAATGAACCTTTTATTGGCTAACCACTTCTGATTAACAGGAGGGGGAGGAAGATGGGTCGTTCTTCGATGAGGTGTGTTTGATGGGGTACTACTTCTTCTTCTATTATCCAGTCTAAAGAGCAGTTTGCTCTCTTGCGGTCAACGCCAGACACACTGGCATTGTTATTCTGGGTTTTCCTTGGTGGCTTTTTTCCAACCCCGCAGTTCAAGAGAGTTTTGGGCTCTGCGCCCAGCACCTGTGAGTGGTACTCTGGGATCGGGCTGCATTCAGTCAGGGCTGAGTTGTAGTGAGGTGGGGCTGGCCTATGGTCTAATCTCCGCCATCCTTGAGAGCTTTTCAAAAGGTTATGACACTCAGCTGTGCCATTTAGCTGTTTAGTTTCTGGAATTACTCTGTGGAATTTTCACATCCTGGATCCAGGCCCCTTCACGACTTTACACCCACCTGTCTCCATGCTACCAACACCAGAGCCCCCCCCCCCCCAGCAGGAGCTGCGCTACACCTCTACCCAGTGTAGTGCAATCTAGACCTCTGTCGAACAGCACCTCAAAAGGGGGTACACGTTTTACGTGCTTGGGTTACACCCAATACGTTTGGCACGGTAATCGACTATATCCTGGTAGATAATAGCATTTTTCATAAACTAAATAATATAATAATTCATAATTTTGACTATTTATTTTCAGACATTCACTGCCTGATATCATGCGAATATGAGGTTGCTGTGGTAGATAGGGCAAGTAATGTTAGTGGACAAACTAAGTGCGTGCCAAAGTTTGACATAGTAAAATCCTGGGACTCGTCTAAAGTTCAAAATTATATAAAAAACGTGGAAATAATAAATAAAGCTAGTATTATCTTTAGACTTGATAGGCTAATAGAAATAAACAATTAAAAAAAATAAATATAAATTACAAACAATAAATAAACATCATAGTCGAGGAGATAAATAATACTTTAATACAAGCAGCAATAAAAACGTTTGGCATAAAAAGGTGTCAAAATGTTAATAACAATAAAAAGAATAGTAAACCATGGTTTACAAGTAAATGTAGACAAAAGCAAAGATTATATTTTAAAGCCAGAAGAATTAACAGTCTTTTTAAAACTAAAGGTTCCCTAGCAAGATTAAAATTACACAGTAGAATTTAAAGGGAAAGAACCCAAGAGAATATTGGCGTATCCTTAAGGACAAGAATAGGAAAGACGATTATAACGAAATAAGTATAGACGAACTATAATGATACCTATTTATGTAAAACTTGTTAATGTCATTTTCAAAAATTGTGTATGAGAGTAGCTGTTGGTAGTTATTTTATCATTTAACGTTTGATGTATGTTAATTAATTAACTGTACTATGTATTTATGAATTATTATCTTTTGACTGCCTTTATTGTACCTATGTACTATGTGGCAAAATAAAACATTGTTCAAACAAACATTGTTCATTGCACAACCCACTATTAGTCGCCTTTTACGACATGCAAGTGCGACTTAGCCGTGGGGTTATTCTTTCACCTGGTCATTTTCAGGACCCCGATACCCACAGGAGGGGGGGTATTACAACACAAGGAAAGTCTTTTCGTTGGGGGAAGGAATGGGGTTGGGAGCGGAGCTAGTTGAGATAAGAATATAATATTCCTATGTATTGTGTAATTTCCCAAATGCTTTTGCACACCGGTGTACGTTTAATGGGAGCGTATCGCTGGTTTACACTTCTCCAACTTTTGAGGCTAATGGGTACAAAAATGAGTACAATGGACCAGAATGGTCTTTAAAATACTATTGAATTTTATTAGAACAGCAAATAAACTTTCTGTTCATTGATTGTTTTTTTATTTTGGTTAAAATACCGATTTTATCCAGTTTAACAGAATGTTCTAATTAAGGCTGATAAACAAAGCTCTTACCTCCCTTGGGAAAAATGGAGCCGGTAATGAATAAACACAACCCGCAGCAAAATTTGCAACCGCCATAATTAACAACATGTACTTGATTTTGTTTGACATTTGTAAAAACTTTAAACGACCCTGTTGTAATTCGCCACATTTTTGTACCAAAATATTTTCTTGATGAGTCCCGGAACCATTGGTCGTCTGCTTCCCAGAATTCCCTCTGTTATCGTGCCCATTGCTTGCACGCGTTGAAGGTTTAAGTGGATTGAGGGGGATTTCTTCGTCTGAATGGAAGGTTTTACTTCTGACACCGGGATCCAGTGAATTAAGTTGAATCCCATCGCCAGTGTGACGTCCAAGGGAATTTTCCTCTGTAATATCAGAACCAGACTTAGAGAAAACATTTGACGCCGGTGATAGATCTATGCGAGCGCTTGATGGCATTGTGAAATATGTACGGGTTAAGGTTCAATGCCTCTTTGCTCCGTTTTAGTTCTGTAGACCTTGATTTTCGTAGTTTAATTATGTCGAAGTAAAGTTTTTAATGTCTTTTGCTGCACGATTAAACAGTTTTCTGCAGCAAAAAAAATAGGTAGGGCTATATGGGTTTAAACCAAAGACCAGTTGAAGAAATGGAAGAATGAATTACACGAAGATAATAGGCTACATTGGAGATATTTTTATAAGTGTAATGTAACGCGTGTATGCCAATATAGGCCTAGCCTACATAGGATAGTCTACTAAATAGTTGAGCGAGTCATTAAAATCTACCTACCTAGGATCTATAAGTAATGAATATTATATTATACAAACTTGCGACTAAAGAGTAAGTTACACTGCTTTGAATATGTTTCTATTAGTGGTGTAGCCAATCATGCAAGGCGTAGAGTGGGAGTGCAAGGCAAGATTATACAATTGAAGGTCAGAGGGCACATAGTAGAAATAAGTACTGACACATTCTAATAACTGGAACAACGTTATATCTTAAACTATTCTAATCTATTTTTTAAATAATCTTTCCTCTATAGCAAAATGAAACCTGTTTTTAAGTGTTAAAATTGCATAATCTGAAATAAAATAATTTTCCAGTTCAATTAATAGGCTTAGATAGCCTACACAATTATTTAACATAAATGAAGTCTAACATTAAACAGTGGCACAGTAGACGGCTGGTCAAAATAATGACGATAAGAATGCCAAAATTATCACAAAATATATTTTTTCCTGCCTTCAAATCAATTTCACTTTACTTTGTAACAGCAAAATGTCAGAGTTTACGTCAAATATTCACTATCCTTGTTCTCTGCTTACATAGACTGGAAGGTTACGTGGCCTTTTGACAACATAAACACATCGCTTTGCATTAAATGTATTGGTTGAAATATTTAGCATATATATGAGTTAGACGCGGGTGAAGATGATGATTTTAAATACCGGTAGACCACTTGTTTTTCATAACAGCCCGCAACCAGAACGACAGCAGGAAACAAGTAAAAGCGTTTACCTTTTATTCAGCAAATGTCTATAAACACATGCATTGGCGTCGCCGGAATTGCAAATTCACGGGGTTAAAAAAAGTAGTGCATTGCGAGAGAGGGGCTAATAGTATGATCTTTGCAGCTGATATACTATCTACAAACTAAAATGTGTTCAAATATCAATGTTTGATAAAAATGACATTATACATTCTCCTTTTCATAAAAAAATCTAAACAGATTTAACAGTGGCCTAATTCATTATTATCAAGAACAAATTTAGATAGGCTAATAAAACAGCACTAATGCAAAAATCAACAAGTAAAAACAATGCTTGTTCTAAAACAGGTCCATAACCTAAAGAAAACATTAAAAATTGAGAACAAATCCAAAAAAGAGCTGCAAGGTTCATAACCAGTGAATATTCCCAGTTAACAAGAGTAAAACCATTAGTCAAATCACTAACCCTAGAAACACTAGAGGACAGAAGGGCAAAGAGTAAAGTAGTAATAATACATAAGGCATTAAAATCTAATTTAGAAATACAACCCAAAAACAACCTGTTGCAAAGCTCAGATAAACATTAAGAAAAAAAACACTTTCCTTGTCCCTTATGCAAGAACAAATGCATACAAGTACTCTTTCTTCCCGAGTGGGATTCGGGCATGGAATGAGTTGCCTGAACAAACCAGGAAAACCAGTAAATTAACATCATTTAAAACATGAATAAATATGCAAGTCTAGACTCGGACCAAGGATGAGCGTAGGACGCAATAATCTTCTTTATAGAAGGAGCGTCTGTAATGTTTAAGATAAAGCCAAACTTAAACCTCGAAAAGATCAGTAGGCTATAAATTAATAGTACAATAATGAAAATATAAAATTTAATAAACTGTAAAAAGGCAGGCCCTATGTAGGCCTAATAATGTTAAACCGAATGCAATCTAAAAATAACGAACTCTGTTCCGATTTAACTGTTTTAACATAAAGATATTAACATTTTAGATTCTGTTTTAAAGTTGTTTTTAAAAAGCCAATTGGTATGATATTTTGTTGCACAATAAAGCATGTAAGTGATTCATTGTAACCCATTCGATACCCTTTAATAACACTTTCTTAAATAATTTTATTTCTAGATTTTATGACACTAGTATGAATAAAAATGTTTTAGAAAAACTTTCACAACTTTTAATTTTGTTTTTATTATTTTTGTATAATTTTTGTCTTTTTCTGAATTAATTTATGCCATTAAAAATGTAATAAATAGTCCTCGGTCTAGACTACATAATTATATTTTCAATATAAGACTTATCCCAAGACATATCTAACACAATATTCTTTTGATATTGACAACATGGTCATTAACTGAAAACAATCAAACAGTAAGGCTTAAGACAAGTTGTTAACATTACAAAATGTAGGGAACTTGTAAAATTAAAATGTAGGCCAGTGGGGAATACTATATAGGGTTGTCAATTACATATTCAGATAGGGTTGTCATAATATTATATTCTAGCTGGGACTTCGTCGGGACACTCTGAGATGGAGGTGTAGAAATGAAGTAAAATGTATTTAATGTAATTAATTTATATTTAGAACACAATTGCCTGGAAGGTCCTGGCTAAGGTCCATAAGGGTGACGGTCCCTGGTAACCCTATATTCAGAAAATACCGGACACGTACTCTTTAGAAAAGACCGTTTTTAAAGGGTTTTTAAAACAAATAATATAAGCATTTGTGACGTACGTGGGGACAGTAACGAGGCAACAGGTTAAAAAATTTTGTTCTCCTTATAATATCGGACACCTTCGGAAAAAAGGCTACAGACCACTTTCCATCCCTTCCCTCACAAAGGCAAAATTGAATTGAATCTTTTGTTATGCATATCCGGTAGGCCTAAGTCTTTACAAAATTGTGTGTTTGTTGAAATACCTGGCATACCTAGTAGGGAAAATGACAGAAAGGTGTACCGTGTATACAAATGACAAGGCTTGCTGCAATAAATACTGCAAGAAACGTAATACCTTCATTTATGGCGATTCTTGATTTTCTATGGTAGGCCTACATATACAGCAGCTATACAAGAGCACACCGCTGGGCGAACGCATGGGGGACAGCACCTGTTGCGCGAACGAGGATCATTGCACTTTCGTAAGGCTCCGAGACGAGTTTGTGGGGGGGGGGGGGGGGGGGGGGGCTAATGAGCGTAACTGCCCATCTCAAACCCGCCCTGGTAGCTAGATGTCCATACCTGTAATAGTCTGGGAATTGTAATACTGAGAGCAAGAATACGAGCGAGCCACCACGTTAATGATACTAGGGGAAGTCCGAAGATGAGTAGTGAACTGTAATGCATTTACTGCGGAGACCATACCCTACAAATAATAGGTATAGAACAGAATGCGCAATCACTATATGCGCAGTCACTATAAGTGAAGCTCGGCTTCCGCCATTTTCTTTTGATTCAAGGCAGCGATCACTAGAAACGCTACTATAGTAAAATGAGAAAGGCTTAATTTATTACTGATATCTACTCTTAGCAAGCTTAGGACTAAAGCAAGGCTACTAATATTAAGTAATATGGGGTTACAACTTTCAGTTGTTTATCATTAACGGGGTCAGGAAAGCCATGTATTTTGACATGCTTATTTGTACGATAATCAATCGTTTTAGCATCATTGTTGCAGTTTATTACACAACAACCTTTGTAACTTTTGCCTATAACATTATCTTTGCTTGTTCGAACGTGTAGATTTGAAGAAAAAGACATTGTAAATAAGCATCAATATATAGTGTAACCAGGACCGTTGCGTTTAAACAGTATGGCGTCGGTCTTACTTCCGGAAACAGAACAAAATACGATATATGTTCTATATTTATTCTGTGGTACCATATGCTACTTTGTTACCTGACACACGGCGTGCCGCGGAAAGGCTAGTCTCGGACGGGATCTTGGTTTGCCACCCCCCTTAATCCATCCCTTAATATCGTTACGCCCTGGACTCAAGAGCCGGAAGCTTGTACAGTTATTTTTCTAGAGATACATAAATCGGTTATTTTTATTAATCGTGCATTGTTTCCCATTGTTTGTTATGCCCCCTTTCATATAGCCGGTAGGCGGGAGTAGTCTGCAACATGTGCTGTCTGTCATTAGCATTGGTAATTCCCTCTATAACAGTCAATTCCAAAGTGTGCCCTGCGGCGGCCCAGGTAATAGCAGATCATTTTTCATTGGAGTGGAGGTGTGCGCATTGGAATATTGCAAAGGCTTTCATAATAATTATGTTTTATTTTCTCGTTTTAAGACAAGATAAGATAAGATAAGATAAGATAAGATTGCTTTATTGATCCAAATAAATAGAAATTTGAATTGATTACATAAATTCCGTCTTTCAGCATACCGGTAATTAAAACAATATTAAAGAACCATTTGTACTCAAACACAATAGACATTCGCGCACACTATCATACCATTTATTTATCATACAAGAAAAAAAAGTTTCATTTAGGAGTCAGCTATTGAGCCATTGTATTTCCTGGCTGACTGGTGATTTTTTTGCAAGATTCTCACTGATAGTGGAACAAAAGAGTTCTTAAATCTCTCTGTTCTTGTTCTTTATCGAAAGAAGCCGACCACTTCGACAAGATATGATGTAACTACTGTGAAGCGGGTGTGCAAGATCTTGGGAGGATTTTATCAATCATAGACAGGCACCTTGAACTGAATAGATCTGCAAGAGATCGTAATTATGTCTGTGTTGTACGAGAGGCTTTGTTTATTAGGCGGTCAGTGGCGTAGCTAGGGGAGGGGGAGGGGGGGTCCAAATTCGAAAGTCCCCCCCGGGCCCCTACTTGATGGGGGCCCCCAATGGAGTGTCCGAATTATTTTTTTCTCATGTCATAATGTCGAATGTCAAAATGCAGGGGCCCCTAAAAAGGCCAAGCCTCCCGGGCCCCTAAATCCCTAGCAACGGCATTGCCGGTATTTGTTCAATGTGGAAGTATTACCATAAAAGCAAGTGATTGCAAAGGTTGTGATGCTACCAACAGTCGCTGGGCTTAATAAAATGCGCCATCTAGGAAAGTCCTACTTACTAAAAAAAAAGTTTACACGATTTCAAAACCACTGTACTCTATATTCTGTTTTTCTGAGCATGTAAAAATGTTCATATATTCGTAATCTTATTGTCACAATTTCTGAATGTTTACAAAAATAGTTAATTTCAATAAATTCCATCTGCAGTTAAATGATAGACTACTGTGAATAAAAGTCCGTCGCAACTTCATATAATAATAATTCTATTTGTATAACGTTGCCAACAAACATGATGAAGGCTCAGAGCACATAATTTAACATTGAGCAACAAATTAAGCAAGAATACGGATATAATTATAATTCTCTAGGCTAAAAAGGATATAAAGCTAATTAATAATCTTTGTAATGTTTTTGTGTTAGATTAGTCGATTCCAGTCAGCTTTTTATGATATATAACCTTGTTGTATGCAGGCTTGTGGATAACTCAAACCCATTACCAGTGGCGTAGTCAGATTTTGACGCTAGGGCGAGCGAACATTTAAGAAAATGGCCCCACTTTTAGCAGTTTTTTTTTCAGATTGATAGAAGAACTAAGAGTTGTAAATATCAAGTCTTACAAGAATATTTAGTTTTAAATGTCTACTGTGCCAAAAAAATAAAACGTTGCCCTTTTTACCTCGTTTAAAAGTTCCCCTCACTATCTATACTGGGGACAAGTTATTTCAATGGGAACTTCGTACGAAAGTCCTCTCTCATCGTTTATCTATGCAGAAACACCAATTGGTCCACGCTGGTGATAAACTATTTAAATGTCAAGCTTGTCCGAAAGCATTTAATCAAAAGATAAATTTAAGGGCACATCAAGTGTTGCATATTGGTGATAAACTTGAAAAAAGATTTCATTGTCAATTATGTAAAAAGGGATTTACTCAAAACTCATATTTGAAAAAAAAGAGCCATACTGGTGAAAACCATTTAAATGTCATATGTGTCCAAAACGATTTTCTCAGAACTCAAATCTTAAAAAACACCTAATGGTCCATACTCATGAAAAACCATTTAAAAAACAGTCTAAAAAGATTTTTTCAAGAACTCATTTAATTTGAAGAAACACTAAAAGTTCCATACTGGTAAAATACATATAAATGTACATTTCAATATGTCACAAAGAATTCAATCAAAATTCATCTTCGAAAAGACATCAAGCTGCTCATGCTGGTATTGATAATAAACTTTTTAAATGTTTGATGTGGCAACACATTTTTACTCGTTTATCTCATGTGAAAAGTCAGCTCAGTCTACATAGTTATTAAAATTAGATGTGAAGTGTACCAGAAAGAATTATCTCGAAGGACTTCTCTGAAGTTTCATCTAAATATGCACACGAGTGAAAAACAATTCAAGCGCTAACTTTGCCCAAATTGTTTTTTCTTACATGGAAAAGTTGAAGGCGTTTTTTATGTCCCTTCTATTTATTTTATTTTCAATTTTTTTCTTTGTTTTTAGATGGTCATTTAAAAGTCTTAATGGGGCGTGACCTTTTTGAATGGAAGAGATCATGAACTTCCGGTGCCATTTCCCACCATTTAAGTGAGCGAAAAACATGTTAGTGTTTGACAATTGATTTCAACCTCGACGACCAGTTCTGGTCTTTTAGAAATATATAAAAGCTACAAGATTAGTAATGAGGAATCCATTTTTAACATCAAAATTAGTAGGCGATAATTAATACTCAAAGTGTTAGTCGCGTCAAGTTAAATTTAGCATTGTTTATACAATAAATTAGTCAAGAGTTGCGTTTCTTGGTTTAAAAAAACAAACAATGCGTAGATTCATAAAAACAAAAAAAAAAAACGAAAATTCTTTTGCATCAAGCAATAAATTTGAGTTTATAAATAGGTCTTCTTCACGTATGACATTCACAATTCATCGTTTTCTTTTGGCAACATCTTTTGGAAATGAAATAAAATTGAATCCCCTACATCTTTTCGTACAACCAGTAACGTAGCACACAGACATGTTTTGAAGCAAATGATCGAATGGGACCGGAAATGTTTTACACTTAACCTTTATGCATGCATGATATTTAAGACTTGTCAATATATCCAACCAAATTTTTTTGCATCCTATTTTGAATAAATATATGGTAAATGGTATGAGATTTGTAAATAGATGATGTGTTGACACAATTCTTGTTGCATGTTGATGAGTTCAATAAATTATTGTTCCGGGACATTAAAATGTCTTTGGAGTTGTTGACAGACAAAATAGTTTGATTATTTTTTTTTTATAATTCTTTTTTGTGGTCTTTTTTTTTTTCGTTTGACATTATTTATATCTAAAAACAATAAAATTATAATTTTCAAATAAGAATAAAATATCAGTCATATTTAATGAAAAAAAAGTTAAGCTTGGAGGCATACAAAAACCATAGTAAACTTTCCAAAGTCCGAACAGACTCTATAGAAAAAGCCAGAATCCGGCTCTAGCCTCTGAGTGCCAATAAGCAGGGGAAGCTTTGAAGTCACAATCCATGTCTACTTGTAACTGATTTCTATCAGAGAAACAGGATTGTCAGTTTCAGTAAGCATAAGAAATTTCGAACTCAAGAGAGAAGAAAATCAACTTCAGCTCAAAGACTTTAAGCTAATCAAATTTGTGGACAAAAACATTTTTTTCATGTGTTTAAATTATTTAACCCCTTAAATATTTGTAGTGACAGCTAGCATAGCAGAATATAATATAAAGAGGTTATCTGCTAACAGACATAAAATGTTGATGCGGCTGCAAGCAATCTGTTGTTCATCTTTGATTGATTGTTTTGTTTTTCATGTCTTATTTACTTTAGCTTTATTAATTAGGATTTGTTTAAAGTTTCCAGAACATTGTCCAATGCTTTTATAATTTATAATAATATTACGACAGAAATTATCATGCAATCTACATTATGATTTGATGTAAAAATATTTTAAAAAAAAAACGAATCGAGACATCAGGTTTCATAAAAAGAACTATACAAAATTATTTATCTTCTGTCTCAGACCCATCAACTAAAGATAACATTTAAAAATTAAAACAGTTTAGAAAAGAGCTGCAATGTTCATTACGTAGAAAATATAAACCTAATTAAATGTAAATGCCATTTTTTAAAGAAGCTAAATCTATAAATTTGTCATAAAAAAAAACATTAAAATGCAAATTAGCAATAATATTTAATTTTCTTACATTCTAAGTTACAAATATATTACAATAAATATAATAAGATACTCTTCTTTTTATTTGATAGAAAAAATAATAAATTCATACCAATTCTCTTTCTCTACCACTTGCATTCTAATTCTAATATAGAAGAATGGATTTCCTGAACTAATCAAGTCAATCAACTAAACATCCATTAAAACAATCATCAAAATGAACAGGTGAAACTCAAATCAGTCCTTAGTGAATTCTCATTCTTTAAAAAGGCTTGGTTTGATTGGTGAAGAATTTTCTGTTTTGTTTTCCATATCTGTTTTCTTGTTGAATTTTCTTAGCCCAAAGTAAACAGAGGTTAAAATCAACTGTTGAAAAAGAAAATAGGGGGGAAAAATCCATTAATGTTTTATTGAAAAATCAAGTAAGGAATCAACATTTCATATTAAATGGTAAATTTAGATCTATCTATACACATTAAAAAAGAATATATGCATATTTTACAAGTGTGTTGAAAAAGGGGGGCGGGGTGGAGATAAAAAAAAAGCATATATGTGGTGACTCTTACAAGTTGACTTTATAAAGCATTAAAATACTGACATATCACATGACCTGCATGCTATTTACCATAAGGACTAAGTGATAAACGCAATATCATAGCAGAATTTGGGAATCCATTTCACATTCAGAACTCTTAATTTCATCAAGGTTAATGGCAGCAAGTTGCAGGGAAAGCCTTTCCAAACATTTCAATTTAAATACCCGGTTCTGATGTTGAAAATACTGATGTTCACTTTTGCTTTAATACATTTATGTTGAAAGCTGATCAAAACTCAACTTACATTAAAAAAATATCTTATACTTATTTACCGTAAAGAAAAAGAATCCAGAAATTATAGTAGATCCATATTCAAAACATTTTTTTCTACAAGAGCTCCACCTACAGTTGGTCCAAAGAAGGCTCTAGGATTAAAAAAAAGGAATTTACGTTAATCCTATCTGCAGCTGGGCTTCAACAAGCTTAGCTTCATTCCACATTGCTTTCCAACTGTTTCGCAAAGCCTCTAGTTGTGCATATTATAAGCTTTCTATGTTTGCAACTTCCATATCTATAGTCGCATCACAAGCTATTGCAGAAGTCAATAGAGACTAGTATACTGTGCCACACGACTGACATTATAATGCAAGTGAAACAACCGACATAACATATAAATTTCATGGATTTCGTTTCTGGTTTTCGGAGTAAGATTCAGCTTTCACAGGTCTTCCAAAGCTAACTCAACCCCTGGTAGATGAGCTACAAATGGTTTTACACTTTTAATTAGATCTGACCATATGGTGCTAGAAATGCCATGAAGCTTTGACAATATTTTCCACATATGGGGGAGCAAATGAATAATGTGTATTTAGATTTGTTTAAAATTATGATTATTTCAACCTCCCCTCGTGGATACTGCACAGGAGATCATTAAAGTGTAAGAGGATCGACTAATTTAACTAGCTTTGACTGCCGTACTAGTGTGTAGCGATATAGAGTATGTAGGCCTAGGCTACTAAGCGAACAGGGAGAACTGTAAGCCTTAAGGCTCATAAAATATCTGTAATCGTCCTGGAGAAAACTAATAAAAAAGAGATATGAAGATATATAAGAATGGGCATTTCTTATAGCGCTTCTATCCATGCTATTAAATTAGCATGCTTAGTGCGCTCTGGGTTTGATTTGCAGTGGCAGATGTATTAGCCAAACAGATAGGTCTTTAAGTTCTTTTTAAAAGATTCTCTTTGTCTCAGATTCTCTCAGTGTCTGAGGTAAATTGTTCCATAAAGAAGGCACAACTGATTCAAATGAGCACACTTCCAGGTACTTCTTTTTGTGTCCATCCAAACTAGAAGTTTTGAGGAGTGACTGTGATGAAGAGTGCAGTTCCCTAAATGGTTCATGCCTTGATATAAGCTCTAGAACAGCGGTTCCCAATCTGTGGGTCGCGACCTCTTTGGGGGTCGAACGACAATGTCATGGGGGTCGCCAAGGACCATCGGAAAACACTTATTGTTGATGGTCTTAGTGAGGTCGTTCCACAACAACATATACAGCACTGTACTCTTTGCTGGCTCCACTTCAGAACCTTCCCCCAGTGTGTAGCGGGTTAAAACAGGGATGTGTTCTATCACCAAAACTCTTTAGTCTAGATCAGAGAATGGCAGCCTTTTTATAATAGTGTGCCAAAGGGATATTTCTAATTCATTCCGCGTGCCATCAGCCTAAAAGCCACCCTGCTTTAGCACTTATAGAACTATTTCTAATAGAAGATATAATAGTTTTTTTTTACGAGTCTTCTGCGTGCCATTGAAAAAATCTTTTTGTGTAACATGTCTGGCATGCTTGCCGTAGGTTGTCGTTCCCTGGTCTATAGTAAACTATTCCTCTTTTCTTTACAGTCTTCAAACCTTAAAAAAAAAAGGCTTGTCAAAAAATGAGCCAACTATAAATCTAGCGTATTATTAAAAGAAGTAAATGCATACTAATGAAAACAAGCTAGATCTAGTAGTTATGTTTACAGCAGCGAATAGAACTATTCTCAACGGGAACGGGATATGCGCTATATAAGTCTCATATTTATTACTTTTTAAAAGGTGTTTTAAAAATTACATTTATAATGTAAAAAAACATTAATTACTTCATAGTTTATTTCACGTATTTTTTTTATCAAATTAAGAAGGCTACTGGTATATGCATATACAAATTATTTTTCAAATGCAAATTGTTTAGTAAAAAAAATTGTTTAGTAAAAAATATTTTTACTAAAATCATTGCCCCAGAGACTTAAAATCCGGACTATTATCTCCCCTGATTAAATTTAGTAAGCATTTTGTTTAATTATTTTTTTTTTTTTTCATTTTGGGCTACCTCACGTTGATTTTTTTTTAAGTAATTAAAAAAATATGGTTTTAATAATATACAAACATCATAAGTCAAATATTAAAAGGGGTCAAAGAACTATTTCATGGGGGTTGCCTAAGACCACCGGAAAAAAATATTTTATCAGTCCACATGCAGATGCAGCGACACACGAGCATATATCGGCACAAAAGTTAAATATGTAAATTGGAAAAGTCCTCCAAAAGACATTTTTATTATATAAACAATATTGCTTCAATCGTTAACTTATTTTATAAAATAAACTTAGACCTTTTACTAATCACCGTATCTCAAGGTTCTAAACTGAGCGCCATTTCAGAATGATCTCCCTTTGAAATGCTTTCAATAAATAAAATAACAAAACTTCATACCGAAACTTACGTTCTCACTACAGTTTAAATTGTGATAGTGTTAGCATATTGCTGGCCACGCAATCACCTAGTAGGCTATGCCGTGGCCACGGAAACTGATGAACGCTGCTTCACTGGCCCTATGGATCAATTTGGTCTGACGGGATACTTTTACACAAATAAGGCAAATGCATCTATTGTTTATTCAAATATTTAAAAACTATAACTACATTTAGAGAGCTTGTATTTTAAGCACCTTGCTATACGCCAGTGAGAGCTGGACAACATATATGTCACAAGAAAACCGCTTAAACACGTACCACCTACGCTGCTTGCGTCGAATTCTAGGCACCACCGGGGAAGAACGCAAATCAAACCAGGAAATCCTAAGCCAGGCCAATGAGCCAAGCATGTATGCTTTGCTATCACAGCGTAGACTGCGTTGGCTTGGCCACACCAGGCGGATGAATGATGGCCGAATACTAAAGGATATCCTGTATGGAGAAATGGCCGCAGGATCTAGAGCCACATGTCTCTTCTTCGATATAAAGATGTGTGCAGGCGGGACCTCAAAGAAATGGACATAGTAGAGGACTCATGGGAGGAGGTTGCAGCTGACCGAGGAGCCTGATGACAGGCCGTCTACAATGGGATGGCCTCCTAGGAAGCAAAAAGGGCCAGGGCTGACATTGACAGAAGGCAGAAAAGGAAGGCAAAAGCATCCTCCATGAAGCCACCCTCAATGTATAAATGCGAGGGATACTTAAGGGACTGCCACTCGAGGATCGGGCTGTTCAGTCACAGCAAGCGCTGCCCCTCATTGAAATCACAAAACCCGAAGGGCGCATCCATTGTCTTGCGAGACAGATAGGAGCCATATATATCTACATTTGAACTTGAATTTATTAAATGTGTCCTTACTTAAAGAAGTTAATTATTAAATCATTTTAATGTAATTAGGCTAAATTGTCATTTATGAATGTGAGCCTGGTATAGTTTCATGCAATGTCGCCCGGTAGCACATACTATAGGTACGGGCACCCAGGAACCAGGGCGGGGTTGAGGCGGGAACTCTGCGCTCATTGCTTCCTCTCCACCGAGCCTCAGGGCCTCTCGGCAGAGCAATGAGTCTCGGCGGCGCAGAAGGGGCTGTCCCCCATGCGTTAGCAAACCGGTGTGCTCTTGATGCAAGCGCACTTGTAATTTCGCCCGTTCGCCAGCGATGAAGCCCATGGGTACAGAAGTGCACAAGGAATCAGACCATCACTAGTAAAATACTTTCAATGATCAATTAAGTAATGAGTTGATGATTTACCCACAGAACCGAATCTGAGTGTATGGACAACTTCTGAGCTGTTCAATCATATGTAAAGCTTATTCTCTAGATAATTTACCAACAACTTCACAACACACATACACAGATCTCCTGTCATGCACATTCACACAACATCATGGGGATGTGGTGGCTCTGTGATTTTCTTTAACTGTCGCCTTTAAAGCTTTTTGATTGAGTGGCAGTGTGTTCATCTAGCACACTTTTAGGTCCTGGGTTCGATTCCTGATAAATGCTAGAATTTTTTTCCCGGAACTCGAGGTTGCCCATGAGTCTACCCAGCTCTGATGGATACCTGACTTTAATTGGGGTAAAGTAAAGGTGGTTGGGTATTGTGCTTGCCACATATCCCCTAGTATACCGTGACCAAAGAAACCGGCGAGCACTGCTTCACCGACCTTATGATCAATTTAGTCCAACTTTCCGCAAACAGTTGAATACTTCTCGATGAGATTCCAACAGGTAAGAATAGCGGATCGTTTTTTTTTTCTAAAGAGTTTCCTTCCAGATCTTACTACAAATTGAAATAGTTCGGATGTTTTAAATTCAACTGGCTGCCTTTAAAAAATCGACCTACCCATCCAAGCAAAAAAGTTCCATATCTAAGTCAGGCAAGATAACAACAAAAAATAAAGTTAAATATAGACACACTTCAATGTAAAAACACATCAATTTTTTATTATTTTATCTATGTGAAAATGATGCTGATAAAGATAAAGTATCAAAAGTCAGCCAGGCTTTCTTGGGTGCTTTATCTAGAATGAGTGGAGATTTTTCAGTAATTTCTGATTCTTCAAACAATTTTGGAGTCTGGTGTATGGTTGGGGACGTGATCTTATTTTCCTATTCTGATTTCCTTTCTAATTTTCTAACACCAAAATAAACAGAAGTTACAATCGTCTGTAAAAAAAAAAAGAACAAGATAAAATTTTTTTTTCTTTATTCACACTAATACATATTCTATTTAAGCAAAACAAAAATCAAGTTACAGTCCACATTTAAACTCAAATAGTAGGTCTATACTCAATAAGCTTGAAAAGGGGTTTTGATCTCAAATAAAAGGGGAGGAGGGCTGAATAAACGTTTCTTACTAGATAACTTTAAAAAGAAAAACTAAAAAAAACCCTTGAAAAATCCTGACATAGCACAAGAACACTATATTGCTATTGATTTCCAACCAGGATGAAGTGGTATAAGCTTATATTTATAAAAGCTAGAACAGCAAAACATAAGAATGTATTACAAGATCTTAGACTAAAAGGAATCTACATTTTGAAGTTGCTTAATGGTAGTAAGTTATAGGGGACGGAGGCCGAGTGTCAGCGCGTTCGGCTTGTATACCGAAGGTCCTGTGTTCGAATCCCGGTGAAGGCTAAGATTTGTTCCCGGGATTGGAAGGTGTCCCTGAGTCTACCCAGCTATGATGGGTACCTGACCAGTGCCGTTATTAGGGATTTAGGGCCCCGGGGGACTTGGCCCTTTTAGGGGCCCATGCATTTTGACATTCGACATTATGACATGAGAAAAAAACAATTCGGAAACTCCTTTGGGGGCCCCACTAAAGTAGGGGCCCGGGGGGACTTTCGAATTTGCCCCCCCCCTATTCCCCCACCCTAGTTACGCCACTGTACCTGACTTTAGTTTGGGTAAAGTAAAGGCGGCTTGGCATTGCGCTGCCTACACAATCCCTTGAATGCCGTTGTCACAGAAACTCTAACTAACTGGCCCTAAGGATCAATTTGGTGATAGTAAGTTGCCATTGCAGAACATTTTTAAACATCTCGAGTAAATTAAATAACTAACTTTTGTTTCTTCTTTTTGTTTTCTTTTTATTCCCATTTGTGTTAAAAGTGTGATCAAAACCAAATTAACACGTATTTTAAATAATATGTAATGATCTAATTTTGTTTTTTTACCACAAGCAAATAAAATCCAGAAATTATTGTACATCCATAAGCAAATCCAATTTTTTCTACAAGAGCTCCTCCAATAGTTGGTCCAAAGAAAGCTCTAAAATAAAAAGAAAAGTTAAAATTTGTATTTCTATATTCTAAATTCAGGGGTCGGTAACCTTTTGATAGAAACGTGCCAAAGTAGGATTTCTAATTCATCCAGCGTGCCAACAGCTTAAAGGTCATACTCTTATAGCATTCAATTTATCATCGAAGAGGCCTGAATTGACTTTAGGGGGGTCTTCCGCGTGCCATTTAAAATCACTCTGCTTGCCAAGTCTGCCACGCGAGACATAGGTTGCCAACCCCTGTTCTAAATGAAGGGTACATATATTTAAATTATAGTCTGTTATTCTGCCTAGAGGGCAAGGTGACCAAGTGGCAGCACGTTTGTCTACCGTATCGAAGATTCTGGGTTTCATTCCTGTTGAAAACTAGAATTTTGTTCCCGGGACTGGAAGGTGTCCTTGAATCTACCCAGCTCTGATGAACCTTACATTAGTGTTGCGGTAAAGTAAACATGGTTGGGCGATGTGCTGTCCACACTATCCCCTAGTATGCCGTGGTGAATGCTGCTTCATCGGGACCTATGGATCAATTTCGTCTGTCGATAACTTTAATTTTACTTCCTTTATTCTGTCTATTCGTGACATATTCTAGGGACATGGCAAAATTAAGTCCTTTAAATTTGAATCATCGCTTTGAAATAATGACCATATGGTTTTTAATTTTAAATATTTTTTTTTGCTGGTATTTTTAACCTTACTTAATCTAATTTGTCACATTCTTAACTTATTATAGATCAGTGATGTAAAACAGCTTTCTATGAACGGGAGACAGTTATTAGATACCACATTATTTATATACATATATAAGTGTAATTGTTTTAATGTCTGTATACAAATGACAAATAGTGTGCAATTAACTCTTGATTGATATTTTTAGTGTGTCTTTACTTACCCCAGATAAAATGTGGCATTGAAAAGACCAGAGACCATGCCAAATGTACTTAGATCATCGGGAAAACCAAGTTCTCTAAATAGAAATACAACAAAATATTGCAATAATGTTATGAAATTGAAAAAAAAACACTCTGCCACTTGCATTAACCCTCTCGCACACTTGTTGGCCAGGAGGTGCATTTCTCGGCCCGATATAATAATGGTGTTTCTTTAGAAAGTAATATTTTTAAGCAGTTTAGGCCTATGTAGTAATTTACTAGGCGCACGGTAGCCGAGCGGCAGCGCGTTCGACTGGCGAGCCAGTCCCAGGTTCGAATCTTGGTGCAGGCTAGGATTTTTTTCTCGGGTCTGTAGGGTGTCCCTGAGTCTACCCAGCTCTGATGGGTACCTGACATTAGTTTGGTAAAGTAAAGGCGGCTGTGCATAGTGCTGGCCACACAATCAACTAGTATGCCGTGGCCACAGAAACTGGTAAACGTTGCTTCATCGGACCTATGGATCAATTCGGTCTGACGGGTACTTTACTTAGTAATTTACTATTTCTGTAACCTTTGCACACAAAAATATGGCAGCACAATTCTCTTATACTTGTAGGAAATTTGTTTCTGGTAGCCAGTACAGCTCCATCGAACTCTACAAACTGTTGGGAAAGATGTGATGAAGCCAAAAATCAAACCTGGGTCTTCTGAGCCTGCTCAAAACACCACATTTAATAACTTGTACTGATGAAGAAAGTAAACGTTTTGAGAAAATGAAAATATTTTACCTGGCTCCTATAACAAGGCACTTCATTGTTGGCACAATGGAACAGCCTAGAGTTAATCCAAACAACACAAGACCTATTGTTACCACCCATATTTCCCTAAAAGATTTTGATAAAATGTGTTTATTGTTAGAGTTATGACTTTGAGATGAATAATCTTATATTAAAATTTGCAAACAAACATACTATTGAGATTTCGCTCATTACTTTCATTTAAACAAGTTTTTTTTAATGTTAAGTCTTTGATTTAGTTAACAACTATAGACAACCTATTACATGCTCGAAAACCACTCGGAAAGAACGAAAATGTATATTTAAAACTGATCAAATATAATTTTAAAATTCTTTCTATCTTGTTTATATTCAAATCATACAAATCAGAAATATTTTTGTTAAAAGATCACTTGCCTAGGTAAAAATGGTAACAGTGGAGTAGGTCCAATAAATATAAACCCTATTGTACAAACTAGATTTCCAATAATAAGTAAGGGAGACTGGATATCCTGTTATAAATTATTGATACAAATATTAGACAAATATAAAATTAGTAATTAGATTCCAAGAAAATTAAGTTTTTGTTTTAAATAGTGCTATAGGTTTACCATTAAGTGAACATCTTAAATGTAAATGTAAAAAAAAATTAATATAGGTAACTTCAAACTATTTAATGATTTAACATATTAAATTATATATAGTCTATATATATATTATATTTTTTTAAAGTAAAAAGATATTTGAAAATACATAATGAAAAAAAAAAAGTATTTCCTACACTTTTTATGAATCATATAATATATAAAACATGTAAAAAAATGTTATTTTAATCTGTTCATTAATTTTTCTGTCTACAACTTTTTAGTTTAATTTTAACAAATTATCTTTATCTGCTTTTCCCTGCTTTTGTTAAAATTATAATCCTGACAGATAAATATATTATTATAATATTATTATAAGAACTATGTACAATTGTTTGAAAATATTACTTATATTTACTTTCCTGTCACTGATAAACCCCCATAGTGGAGCCAATGCAGCATATAAGCCAGGAGCTATTACAAAAAACAGACCAACTTGGATTGTGGACAGACCAAACTAAAAAAAAAAAAAGAGACAAGCCAAAGCAATAAATATGACAGCTATGGTTTCTTATATTTTAATATCTCAACTTATGACATAAACTTGTTTGTCGTAAACATTTATGATACTCTTACATTTATTTAAAAAAAACAACAAGAAAAGTTTAATAAAATTTAGCTGAACATTACCTCATCAAGGTGACCTGACAGGGTTGGATCTAAATAAGCCATACCACAAGCTCCAGTAAAAATAGAGAAACAAGCAACCCACACAATCATACTTCTTAATAGAGAGAGAACGGATCCTTTCTTTGGTTTCTTGTTGTCTATGGAGTACATACAAAATCTGATAGTAAATTATGTAGTTAGTGGCTCATATTGTATATTTAATTTCTGTTTTTAAAAAAGAGGTTAAGACTACCACTTGTGATGCCAACCACAAATTACAAATGTAATAAATTTGGCACCAAGTTATGCTAAAAAAAAGAGCATTTCAATAGGCAATAAAAAGATAATGAAGCATAATTTTCACATAATTTACAATAATTATCTTTAAAAAAAATTACAATTAATATATCCTAGTCATAATTATGGAGTCTAGTCTTGCATTTTTATGAAAGAATTAAAATTATACTGTATGTTTATTATTTTCTGGACTATTTTAGACAATCCATTCTATGGTCCAATGCCACTCAAGGAGATAGATATTATATAAATGTGTCATTTCACAGAAAATAAGAAAAAACAATTCAAATCTCTATGCCTTATTATCAATTTATTAGGCCCTGTATATCTAAGTGAGATAATCAATGAATGTAGTATTCCAACAAATAAATGAAAATTCTTGGATAAATATCCTTAAAAGTTGTTTTTCCTAAAGATTTGTATTAGTACAATTAACAGATAAGAGATATATTACCTTGAGGTTGTGGTAAGCAAGTCATAATAGTTAGTCCACTACAGCAAATGATGGCTCCAATTGTCCAAAAAGGCAAACCAAATCCACCTACCTATAACCATTCAATAACATTTTATATACCGTAAATAAACCTTTATGCACATAAAATTCAAACATCTCATTAGAAAATATGCATATCATAATAAATATGTATAAGTTACTGTTCTGTTTTTTACTTTGACAGATGTAAGAATTTATATAGATACCATTATTTTCAAATTAAGACTATTGGTGAATTTTAAAAAAGGATTTTTGATAAATTAAAAAAAAACATCTTGTAAATATATCTTAGTCTTATGTTTCTTCTAAAGTAAGTAAGTAAAAAATCCGTCGGACCAAACTGATCATAGGGCTGGTGAAGCAGCATTCACCAGTTTCTGTGGCCATGGCATAGTAAGGGAAGTGTGGCCAGCACAATGCCCAGCCGCCTTTACTTTACCCAAACTAATGTTAGATATCCATCAGAGCTGGGTAGACTCAGGGACACTCTCCAGTCCCGGGAACAAATTCTAGCCTTCACTAGGACTCGAACCCAGGACCTTAGGTATGCCAGCCGAATGCGCTGCCGCTTGGTGACCGTGACCCCCTGAAGTTCCTTCTAGTAAGAAGATTATTCTAATGTTGTATGAACTAAAACTCCTGCAGGGTAGCAGGGATTGGTCGTTGACAGGGTAGAAACAAAGTCGCCATGTAGACAGACTAGTATACCAACAACATTACCAGCCAATAAAAAATAATAAACC
The DNA here is from genome assembly GCA_949126835.1 of Anisus vortex. Lineage (NCBI taxonomy): Eukaryota > Metazoa > Mollusca > Gastropoda > Planorbidae > Anisus > Anisus vortex. Next base: position 9,780,205 of record OX421505.1, on the reverse strand, counting down.
TTTAATGATTTTTTTTAAATCGAACAATCTAAAAAAGATGTCCATGTTTCACATCCCATTGTATTTAAAGAAATCTAATATAGGCCTACATAATTGGTTTTAAAGAAATTCCCAAATATTTCTGTGTGCTGGTTTCGCACGATAAATTCAATAAGTACCTCATACAAGGCTGCACCCACTGTTGGTCCAACCATTAATCCAATTCCCGCACACGTCTCTAGTGTTGCCTGAAATCAATTGTAAAAAAACAAAACAATATTCGCTAAATATTATTTTAAACAAAACAAAAATGAATGAGGATTGTTTCATTTAGGGATACACATTGTATAAACAATAATTCTATAATTAAACATGATTGCAAATCATTATTACCTGTCATATAAGGGTTATTTAAAATGTAAGATTTGTATATATTACAAAGTGGCAAAAGAATAATGTTTTACATTTTCTAAAACAAAATGACAACTTACAAATACAGAACCAATGTGGTTTGGGAATTCATTTGAGATGATGGCAAAACTTGCTGTGGAAAAAGCTGCCACACCCACTGCCTCAACTGACCTCACAAGAAATGACATAACAATAAAACTTGTTCCTGAAGGTCCTTTGTCTAGAAAACTGTAAAACATTTTTAATACACTAAATTATTCATTAAGAAAAAAATAAGACCGTTGAGACAATTAATAAATGCAAATTGTTGTTTTTTCAAGTGATGCCAATTTACGTATTAAAAAGTTTATTTCAAACATGGACATTTTTCTTTAGAGAAATCAGTGGTCTAATCAGTCCTACAAATATTTTACATGAACATCACAGGTATTAGTACAGCCTACAATGTTTAATTGATATTTTCTCTCACCGAATAGTGTGACCTTAACAAGACCAGAAGTGTTTGCATTTGGTACACTGGTGAAGGCTTTGATGTTTCGGATGGGTTTCTGACAATAGCTGGGGCAAAAAAAAAAAGCCTGCTAGCCACACAATCTCCCAGTATGATGTAGCCAGGGATAATTGTGAACCCTGCTTCACATGCCTTATTATAGATCCAATGGTTTTGACTGTGGCTATTTTACTTTTATCCAGATTAATTTAACCCATTGTTTCCCCCCAAAAAAACTTAATCAGAGCAATGATTACATAAAAAAATAAAAATAATTCTAAATGCAAATTGTGTGTATTATTATGTATAGAAACTGTATTTAAAACAAAAAGATAAAAAGATTATGTTTAAAAAAAATTTTTCACATTGTTACCGGCCGGTATTTTAATTTGTGACAATAAAAATCGAAATATTAATATAGATTGTATTTTTTTTAAAATGCAACAAATAATTTCTTTGTCCTCACTTACCCAAATAAGATGGCACAAATCCCAGCTGTCATTATCCCACTGACATATGTAAATTTAGCGCCAATATGTGTTATCTGAAAAGATGAGTATGTCACAGTCTTAGTTTAGCTGCAATCCCAGCTTTAAGACGAATGTTTAGATGAGTATGTCACAGTCTTAGTTTTGCCGTAACCCCTGCTTGTTTAGCTGTAATCCCAGCCTAGCTTAAAGAGACAAGTTCATTATATATATATAATATATATAAGAGAAACCCAGATAGTAAGCAAACGAGAGACAGGTAGATAATTATAATTGACTTACAAAATTACCGAATAAGGGACTTGATACAAAAGTGACTAGTTGAAAACAGCTGAACACAAGACCAATCACTGTGGAAGATGCACCTTTCTTTGTTGCCTGGAGACATGAGTTTAACAGTAACAGAATTATTTAGATTTTTTATAGAATCTGTAACGTGTTTACATAAATGAAATAAATAGACGAATATTAAATGATGTACTCTTACTTAAAGAGATATTTTTAAATAATTCTGACTCTTTTGGAATGCACTAAACATGCATCTTAAGGTACACATAGTATTGATTATTTAAAAATAACAATTCTTATAACACTCCTGGAAAAATGTCTAAATAGTAGGAATGCTATGATTTACAATAATAAATTGGCTTAAAATTCTGGTAAGAGTAAGATTCAATAAAAACAAAATCTCTTACCTCCCTTGGGAAAAACGGCGCCGGTAATGAAAATGCACAGCCCGATCCGAAATTTGCCACCGCCAACATTATCAGCGTATACTTGCTTCTGCGGGACATTTGTGAAAACTTTAACCGGTCCGGTTGTGTTTCGTCACTTTTTTGTGTCATTATCTCTTCGTGTTGAGTCACTAGGCCATTCGTGGTCGGTTTTCTTGGATTTCTTCTACTGCCAAGTCTATGATTTGAAAGTGCTGAAGGTTCTGGCAGATTTTGAGGGTTTTCGTCGTCTGAATCGAAGGTTTTAGTTCTAACTTCTGTGTGTCGTGAATTTTGCTGAACTTCAACATCGCCATTATAGCGTCCTAGTGAGTTACATTAGGCAAATTACATTCTGTACACATCTGTGGCTATAATGTACACTCCAGATGAATACGGGCTAGAGAATATCTTTGAACAACACAGTTATTATTTCAAACCTGCATTATATTTTTATACTGCTGCCAACATGGCGACAGCCGTTTTTTGTGGCAGCTTTTTTATTCTATTCTATTTTTTTTCAAATCAACCAAATTCCATCAATATGCATAATTACCGTGAGTTTGTTTATATAAATGTTTGTAAATGTATTTATTTATTATATGTTTGTTCGCTATAGGCTGCTATGCCGTTTGACTGATCGGCACAAAAGTTAAATATGTAAATTGGAAAAGTCCCCCAAAAGACATTTTTATTATATAAACAATATTGCTTCATTCGTTAATTTATTTTTTTAAATAAACTTAGACCTTTTACTAATCACCGTATGTTAAGGTTCTAAACTGAGCGCCATTTCAGAATGATCTCCCTTTGAAATGCTTTCAATTAAAAAAATAACAAAACTAAATACGGAGACTTACGTGCTCACTACAGTTTAAATTGTAATAGTGTTAGTTATTTTTTTCTTTCTATTATAACAAAACTCGTTGTTATCATTCGTTTCTCTGTCATTTTGACGGGCATAACCACTAGTTATGTACTATTTAACTTCGATCCTATATATTATAAGTATATAGGGCTTGTAATTTAAACACAATATGTATAGTATAGTCCAAATATAGTATAGTCACAAGTTTGTCAGGTCGGGTGGTCCTGCGGTTACTTCACCGGACGGTCAACAAAACGGCCCGGGTTCTAGCCCTGCCGCCCGGACGGAGTTTTGGGCCTAGGGGACGTAATAATCTTCTATTTAGAAGGAACGTCTGTAAACTTATACATCAAATAATCCTACGCCACATTACTTCTTATTTAATCATATATTATCTCTCTTTCTTACCTCATCTCTCTATCTCTTCTTATAGTTTTTTTGTGTGCCTCCGTCTTTCTATTTAATCCGTCATTTTCACCTCATAGTCTCTACACACACTATCCTGTATACACAGGCTACCACACGTGAAAACCCGTTCACCTAATCAACACATGGTTAATTCTTTCTGGAGGTCCATCATACAAAGGACCTATTCTTGTGTTACACTCTAATATAGGGGTCGGCAGCGTTATGATAATAGTGTGTCACTAAATAGAATTTGAAATTCATCCTGCGTGCCGACAGCCTACAAAACAACATGCTCTATTATAATTTTAATATCATTAAAAGACATAATTTATATGGAGCCGTATGACCAAGGCGAACACGCCACTTTACGAAGAAACCATGCACAAAACAACATTAAACGGTTAGATATTACGATAATTACGACAATGACAAAATATAGGTCTAACACACGTATAAGGCGGCTGTGCATAGTGCTGCCCACACAATCACCTAGTATGCCGTTGCCACAGAAACTGGTGAACGCTGATTCTCCAGCCCTATGAATCAATTTGGTCCGACGGGATACTTTTACACATATATGGCATATGCATCTACTGTTGGTTCAAATATTTAAATACTAAATCGAAATTTGAACTTGAATTTATAAAATGTCTCCTTACTTAAAGAAGTTGATCATTAAATCATTTTAATGTAATTAAAATAAGTTGTTATTTATTAATGTGAGCCTGGTATAGTTTCATGATTTTCACTAATTGCTCAATAACAGTAACAGTTACATATTTATTCCCGTTTTTTTTTTCAGGGGTTATGCGATTTATTTATTTTTTGTAAAACAGGTTTCTTGTGAGATACTATAATTGTTTAAGAAACCGGACGAGCGTTCCGGCTCTTATGTCCAGGACGTAACTATGTTCAGGAGTGAACCAATGGGGGACACACCAAGTTTCTGTCAGGGCGCCAGCCGACACAAGGCAGGCCTTAAGTGTAAATAAAGTTTCAGTTTCCGAGGCCATATGTAGTATTTTCTCTCACTGCCGAATTCCCCTCGGGTCATTATCGTGGTAGCCACTGCTATTTCGCCCGTATATGCTACCTGCAATGTCGCCCCGGTAGCACATACTATAGGTCTAGGCATCCAGGCACCAGGGCGGGGTTGAGGCGGGAACTCTTGCACTCATTGCTGCCTCTCCACCGAGCCTCGGGGCCTCTCGGCGGTGCAATGAGTCTCGGAGGCGCAGAAGGGGTTGTCCCCCATGCGTGAGTCCACCGGTTTTCTCTTGATGCAAGCGTACGGGTGGTTTCGCAACTTCGTTAGCGATGAGGATCATGGGTACAGAAGTGCACAAGGAATTAGACCATTACTAGTAAAAAAACTTTCAATCATCAATTTTAAGTAATGAGTTGATGATTTACACATAGAACCGAATGTGTGTGTATGGACACAACTTCTGAGCTGTTCAATCATATGTAAAGCTTATTCTCTAGATAATTTACCCAAAACTCCATCCCATATCACACACACACATTGCCCTTTATGCACAAACATACAACATCATGGGTCGTGGTGGCTTTGTGGTTTACTTTTACTGCCACCTTTAAAGGTTTGGTTGAGTGGTAGTGTGTTCAGCTAGCAAAATTTAAGATCCTGGGTTCGAATCCTAATGAATGCTAGGAATTTTTCCCAGGACTCAAGAATGTCCATGAGTCTACTCAGCTCTGATGGATACCTGACTTTAATTGGGGTAAAGTAAAGGTGGTTGGGTATTGTGCTTGCCTCAAATCCCCTAATATGCCGTGGCCAACGCTGCTCCACCGGCCTTATGATCAACTTGGCCCAACTTTCCGCAAACAGTTGAATACTTCTCGATGAGATAACAACAGTTGAGAATAGCAGATCGTTTTTTTCTACAAATAGATCGGATGTTTTGAATTCAACTTGCTGCCTTTTAAAAATCGACCTACACGCAAAAAGGATCCAGATCTAAGATCTAAGTCATGCAAGATAACAACAAAGAATAAAGTTAAATATTGACACATTTCAAAGTAAAAGCATATTAATTTTATTTTATCTATGTGAAAATGATGCTGATAAAGATAAAGTATCAAAAGTCAGCCTGGCTTTCTTTGGTGCTTTATCTAGAATGAGTGGAGATTTTTCAGTAATTTCTGATTCTTCAAACAATTTTGGAGTCTGGTGTATGGTTGGGGACGTGATCTTATTTTCCGCTTCTGATTTCCTTTCTAATTTTCTTACACCAAAATAAACAGAAGTTACAATCATCTGTTAAAAAAAAAAAAAGAACAAAATTAAAAAGTCTTATTTAAATACACTAACATATGTGTTATCTTAACAAGGTCCACATTTAAACTCAAATAGTAGGTCTAGACTCAATAAGCTTGAAAAGGGGTGAAGATCACAGTGAAAAGTGGAGGAGGGCTGAATAAACGTTTCTTACTAGATAACTTGAAAAAAAAAAACAATAAAAATTTTAACATAGCGAAGAGAACACTATATTGCTATTGATTTCCAACCAGGATGAAGTGGTATAAGCTTTTTTTTATGAAAGCTAGAACAGCAAAACATAAGAGTGTATTACTAGATCTTAGACTAAAAGCACTCTACATTTTGAGGTTGCTTAAGAATAGGGCATGGTGGTCAAGCGTCAGTGCGTTCGGCTGGTGTACCGAAGGTTCTGTGTTCGAATCCCGGTGAAGCCCAGGATTTGTTCCCGGGACTGGAGGGTGTCCCTGAGTTTATTCAGCTATGATGGGTACCTGACTTGGAGTAAAGTAAAGGTGGCTGGGCATTTTGCTGGCCACACAATCCCCTTGAATGCTGTGGTCACAGAAACTGTGACCCTAAGGATCAATTTGGTGATAGTAAGTTGCCATAGCAGAACATTTCTCAACATCTCGAGTAAATTGAATAAGTAGCTTTTGTGTCTTTCATTTGTTTTCTTTTATTCCCATTTGAGTTAAAAGTGTGATCATAACCAAATAAACATGTATTTTTAATAATTTATCATGATCTAAATTTTTTTTTACCACAAACAAATAAAATCCAGAAATTATTGTACATCCATATGCAAATCCAATTTTTTCTACAAGAGCTCCTCCAATAGTTGGTCCAAAGAAAGCTCTAAAATAAAACGAAAAGAAAAGTTAACATTTGTGTTTCTATATTCTAACTGAAGGGTACATATATTTAATTTATAGTCTGTTATTCTGCCTAGAGGGCAATTTGACCAAGTGGCAGAACGTTTGTCTACCGTATCGAAGGTTCTGGGTTTCATTCCTGTTGAAGACTAGGATTTTGTTCCCGGGAATCAACCCAGCTCTGATGAACCTTACATTAGTTGCGGTAAAGTAAACATGGTTGGGCAATGTGCTGTCCACACTATCCCCTAGTATGCCGTGGTGAATGCTGCTTCATCGGACCTATGGGTCAATTTCGTCTGTCGATAACTTTACTTTTACTTCCTTTATTCTGCCTACTCATGACTAGTTCTAGGGACATGGCAAAATTAAGTCCTTTAAATTTAAATCACAGCTTTGAAATAATGACCTTATGGTTTTTAATTATTTTTCTTGCTGGTATTTTTAACCTTACTTAATCTAATTTGTGATATTCTTAACTTATTATAGATCAGTGATTTAAACAGCTTTTTATAAACGGGAGACAGTTATTAGATACCACATTATTTATATATATATATACAAGCTACATTGCCCGGCGTTGCCCGGGTGAAAAAAAAACAGGACTGTATAAGGGGCAGATACAAATTGTACAAACTACAATTAAAAGAAAGCTATAAATCTAATATTTAAATTATTATTTTTTACTGAAGACTTTTAGGAAAGTAATTTAAAATAAATATTGTAATCGGGTAAACTAATAGGCAAGTATTTTTATTTAACAAAAATCAAAACAGATTTACAATGTCTTTTGTTTTTAAAAGTTTGAAAAAAAAAGTTGTAGAAAAAAAAGGGTATAGTCTAACTGAAGAATCGAACCAGGGTCGCCCGCATAGCATTCCGCTACGTTAACCACTGAGCTAGCGAAGGCACATGTCCGATTTGAAAAATTATTAGACAGTATTTAGACCTAGGCCTAAATAGGTCAGTGAAACAAACTCACGTGTTTTCAAATTGACCAATGGGGATCCGTGGGGACACAAACACGATCTCTTTATATATATAGATAAGTGTAATTTTTTAAATGTCTCTATACAAATGACAAATAGTGTGCAATTAACTCTTGATAGATGTTTTCCGTGTGTCTATACTTACCCCAGATAAAATGTGGCATTGAAAAGACCAGAGACCATTCCAAATGTACTGAGATCATCGGGAAAACCAAGTTCTCTAAATAGAAATACAACTAAATATTGCAATAATGTTATGAAATTGAAAAAAACGACTCTGCCACTTGCATTTACCCTCTCGCACCCTGGTTGACCAGGAGGTGCATTTCTCAGCCTGATATGATAATGGTGTTTCTTTAGAAAGTACTATTTTTAAGCACTTTAGGCCTAAGTAGTAATTTACTATTTCTGTAACCATTACACAAAAAAATATTGTGTGGCAGCACAATTCTCTTATACTTGTAGGCAGGGCCGGCTCATGCATATAGTCGAACTAGGCGCCAGCCTAGGGCGCAAAATTTTTGGGGGCGCAAAATTAAGAATTTTTTTTTTTTTTTTTTTTTTTGGGGGGGGGGCGGGTTTAAAAGTATAAACTATATTAAAGTTTAGTGATTCTGCGTGCTACTAGCATAGGCATATTGATTACTGAGTAAGGAAAGGCGAAGGGTATTTTATTTAAGATGTCTTAGAAAGTAGGAAAGTATGCCCTAACAGTACTTAGTTTTGCAACATCGCTTTTTGTAGCGGATTGCAAAAGGGCAACCCTTCACTCGCCCCGGCCACACCCTGGATGCGATGCGGCGGCGGAATATCATAGTGAAGTGACGAGACACTATATCATAGTGAAGTGACCTTCAAGTCAGTTCGAGAATCGTAAGTCGTGAGGGCGCTTAGTTGTTTGCATTGGCAGTGCAGTTGTTGGTTTTGTGCATTTTCAGACTGTTAAATATGAAAACGAGTACATTAAATCCCCTAAGTGGCACAAGATGTCCCAGTCGAGTTGATGCACTAAAACCTCTGCGGTACCAGTTATCTCATGTTTGTGATGCTTTGGAAGAGATTTCTGAAGACACTAAATGGATCTAGTGGCAATATTGCAAAGATAGAAGCACTTGGGTTACTTAAAATTATCTCAGACTTCAAGTTTATTGCTGCGCTTGTCACATGGCACAACATTTTTTTTTCAAGTAAACATAACTAGTAAGATACTGCAAGAAGAGGACTTGAGTCTCCAGAGAGCAGTTAGTCACATGAAAGAAAAACTGTTTTGGTTTCTCAAATACTGGTTCTATTCCATGCAACTTCTTATGCTACTTCATTGGCATCAACCAGAACTCTAATGCCAGTATTTGAACTTAGAGCAATTTCTCATCATCTCCAAGACTCAGTATCTAGCCCTGAAGAAGTCTTAAACTACATTTACCAACAGAATCATGGAAATGAATTTCCTAACATTTGTGTTGCCCTTCGTATTTTGCTTACGTTGACACTTTCTGTAGCTAGTGCTGAACGAAGTTTTTCAAAACTTAAGCTAATTAGCTAATTAGATCCTATTTGCGTAGTAGGTACAATGTGTCAGGAGAGACTTGTGGGTCTGGCTAAAATTTCTATTGAATGTGAGATAGCAAGACAGTTAGACTCAAAAGCCCTCATACAAGAATTTGCTAAGCAGAGTGCAAGATAAGTGCCATTACGGTTTTAGTGTATAGGAGTATAAATACTGTTAATTAGTATTTAAAAGTGACTTTTGGTCCGTAGTTAAGAAAACAATAATACAATATCAGGCAATATCAAGTAGCCTTTGTGTATTTTTTTAAGTGTTATAAAAACAGAAAAAAATAACTATAGTCTAACTGTGAGTTTATATTTGTTATTAAGAGAACTGTACATAATGCAATTATAAAACCTATAAACCTAATTTAAAACTGTGTGTTATGTAACTTTTCTAATAATAATTTAGATTTATAATTATTAATCTATAATGCAAATCCATTGTTACTTTTCATTCAACTGTTTCATTTACATTTCACAGTCATCAAAGGTTATAAAATAAAATTCTTTGTTGGGCTATAACAATTATTAACAAAAGCACATTTTCGAAGTTCCATTCCCGGCAGACCCCGCCAAAGGTATTTTAATGAGGGCGCGGAATTTGTTTTCGCCTAGGGCGCCAAAAACCCTAGAGCCGGCCCTGCTTGTAGGAAATTTGTTTCTGGTAGCCAGTACAGCTCCATCGAACTATACAAACTGTTGGTAAAGTTGTGATGAAGCCAAAAATCTAACCTGGGTCTTCTGAGCCTGCTCAAAACACCACATTTAATAACTTGTACTGATGAAGAAACTAAACGTTTTGAGAAAATGAAAATATTTTACCTGGCTCCTATAACAAGGCACTTCATTGTTGGCACAATAGAACAGCCTAGAGTTAATCCAAACAACACAAGACCTATTGTTACCACCCATATTTCCCTAAAAGATTTTGATAAAATGTGTTTATTGTTAGAGTTATGACTTTGAGATAAATAATCTTATATTAAAATTAGCAAAAATACTATAGAGATTTCGCTCATTACTTTCATTTAAACAAGTTTTTTTTAATGTTAAGTCTTTGATTTAGTTAACAACTATAGACAACCTATTACATGCTCGAAAACCACTCGGAAAGAAAGAAAATGTATATTTAAAACTGATCAAATATAATTTTAAAATTCTTCATATCTTGTTTATATTCAAATCATACAAATCAGAAATATTTTTGTTAAAAGATCACTTGCCTAGGTATAAATGGTAACAGTGGAGTAGGTCCAATAAATATAAACCCTATTGTACAAACTAGATTTCCAATAATAAGTAAGGGAGACTGGATATCCTGTTAAAAAATATTGATACAAATATATGACAAATATAAAATTTGTAATTAGATTCCAAGAAAATTAAGTTTTTGTTTTAAATAGTGCTATAGGTTTACCATTAAGTGAACATCTTAAATGTAAATGTAAAAAAAATTTAATATAGGTAACTTCAAACTATTTAATGATTTAACATATTAAATTATATATAGTCTATATATATAATAATTTTTTAAAGTAAAAAGATATTTGAAAATACATAATGAAAAAAAAAAAGTATTTCCTACACTTTTTATGAATCATATAATATATAAAACATGTAAAAAAAATGTTTTTTTAATCTGTTCATTAATTTTTCTGTCTACAACTTTTTAGTTTAATTTTAACAAATTATCTTTATCTGCTTTTCCCTGCTTTTGTTAAAATTATAATCCTGACAGATAAATATATTATTATAATATTATTATAAGAACTATGTACAATTGTTTGAAAATATTACTTATATTTACTTTCCTGTCACTGATAAACCCCCATAGTGGAGCCAATGCAGCATATAAGCCAGGAGCTATTACAAAAAACAGACCAACTTGGATTGTGGACAGACCAAACTAATAAAAAAAGAGAGAAGCCAAAGCAATAAATATGACAGCTATGGTTTCTTTATATTTTAATATCTCAACATATGACATAAACTTTTTTTGTCTTAAACATTTATGATACTCTTACATTTATAAAAAAACCAACAACAATAGTTTAATAAAATTTAGCTGAACATTACCTCATCAAGGTGACCTGACAGGGTTGGATCTAAATATGCTATACCACAAGCTCCAGTAAAAATAGAGAAACAAGCAACCCACACAATCATACTTCTTAATAGAGAGAGAACGGATCCTTTCTTTGGTTTCTTGTTGTCTATGGAGTACATAAAATATCTGACTTTGAATTATTTAGTTAGCGGCTTATATTGTCTAGTTCTAAAAAAAAAAAGGCTAAGACTACCACTTGTGATGCCAACCACGAAATACAAATGTAATAAATTTGGCACCAGGTTGTGCTAAAAAAATGCATTTCAATAGGCAATAAAAAGTGAATGAAGCAATATTTTCACATAAATTACATATATTATCTTTTAAAAAATTACAATTAATATATCCTATTCATACTTATGGAGTCTAGTCTTGCATTTTTATGAAACAATTAAAATTAAACTGTATCTTTATCATTTTGTGGACTATTTTAGACCATCCATTCTATGGTCCAATCCCACTCAAGGAGAAAGATAATATGTGTCATTTCACAGAAAATAAGAAAAAACAATTCTAATCTCTATGCCTTATTATCAATTTATTAGGCCCTGTATATCTAAGTGAGATAATCAATGAATGTAGTATTCCAACAAATAAATGAAAATTCTTGGATAAATATCCTTAAAAGTTGTTTTTCCTAAAGATTTGTATTAGTACAATTAAGCAGATAAGAGATATATTACCTTGAGGTTGTGGTAAGCAAGTCATAATAGTTAGTCCACTACAGCAAATGATGGCTCCAATTGTCCAAAAAGGCAAACCAAATCCACCTACCTATAACCATTCAATAACATTTTATATATGTAAATAAACTTGTATATACACATAAAATTCAAACATCGCATTAGAAAATATGCATATCATAATAAATATGTATAAGTTACTGTTCTGTTTTTTACTTTGACGGATGTAAGACTTTATATGGATAGCATTATTATCAAATAAGAACTTTAAACAAAGTTTTTGGTAAATAAAAGAAAAACCTTGTAAATTAATCTTAGGACTTTTGTTCCTTTTAAAGTAAGTAAGTAAAGTACCTGTTGGACCAAACTGATCATAGGGCTGGTGAAGCAGCATTCACCAGCTTCTGTGACCATGGCATACAAGGGGATGTGTGGCCAGCACAATGCCCAGCCGCCTTTACTTTATCCAAACTAATGTTAGGTACCCATCAGAGCTGGGTAGACTCAGGGACACCCTCCAGTACCGGGAACAAATTCTAGCCTTCACCAGGATTCGAACTCATGACCTTTGGTTTGCCAGCCAAATGCGCTGTCGTTCGGTGACCGTGACCCTCTTAAGTTCCTTCTAGAAAGAAGATCATTCTATAACTAAAACTCCTGCAGAGCAGCAGGGATTGGTCGTTGACAGGGATAGAAACAAAGTCGTCATGTAGACAGACAAGTATATCAACAACAGGACCAACCAATAATAAATAATAAACCTTTAATGAATTTTGTTTAAATTGAACAATCTAAAAAAGATGTCCATGTTTCACATCCCATTGTATTTAAAGAGATATACATAATTGGTTTTAAAGAAATTCCCAAATATTTATGTGTGCTGGTTTCGCACGATAAATTCAATAAGTACCTCATACAAGGCTGCACCCACTGTTGGTCCAATCATTAATCCAATTCCCACACACGTCTCTAGTGTTGCCTGAAATCAATTGTAAAAAAAAAAAAACAATATTCGCTAAATATTATTTTAAAACAAAACAAAAATGAATTAAGATTGTTTCATTTAGGGGTACCCATTGTATAAACAATGATTCTGTAATTAAACATTATTGCAAATCATTATTACCTGTCATATAAGGGTTTTTTTAAATGTAAAATTTGTATAGATTACAAAGTGGCAAAAGAATAATGTTCTACATTTTCTAAAACAAAATGACAACTTACAAATACAGAACCAATGTGGTTTGGGAATTCATTTGAGATGATGGCAAAACTTGCTGTGGAAAAAGCTGCCACACCCACTGCCTCAACTGACCTCACAAGAAATGACATAACAATGAAACTTGTTCCAGATGGTCCTTTGTCTAGAAAACTATAACACACATTGAACATTAAGGCAATTTTTTTTTTATATTTGGAACAATAAATAAATGGAAATCTTTTTTTTAAGTGAGGATTTTTTTACGTAATATAAAGTTCATATTAACAATATTTAGAGAAATCAGTGGTCTACCAAGTCAGCAAAATAATATACATAATATACATGCAAATCACAGTTTAATCACTGCTATAATTAGTATTATGTACAGCCAACAATGATTAATTGATAATTTCTCTCTCTCTGAATATTGTTACCTAAACAAGACTGGAAGTGTTGTGTTAAGAAATCTAGCTGTATGCATTTGGTACACTATTGACGGCTATTAGATCTGTTTCTGATGTGTTTCTGACAATAGCTGGGGTAAAGTAAATGCAGCTAGCAACACAATCTCCCAGTATGATGGGGTAAAGTAAATGCAGCTAGCAACACAATCTCCCAGTATGATGTAGCCTGCTTCAAGTGCCTTATTATAGATCCAATATGTTTGACTATGGTTACTTTACTTTTACCCAGATTAATTTAACCCTTTTTGTTTCCATAAAAAACATTAATCAGTGCAATAATTACATTTAAAAAATAAAATAAAAATAAAATCTAATTGCAAATTGTGTGTATTATTATGTGTATAAGCTGTATTTAAAACAAAAAGAGAAATAGATTACCTGCCGGTATTTTAATTTTTGAAAATAAAAGTTGAAATATAATATAATTTTTTTTCAAAAATGCAAGAAATAATTTCTTTGTTCTGACTTACCCAAATAAGATGGCACAAATCCCAGCTGTCATTATCCCACTGACATATGTAAATTTAGCGCCAATATGTGTTATCTGAAAAGAAGAGTATGTCACAGTTTTAGTTTAGCTGTAATCCCAGCTTTAAGACGAATGTTTAGCTGCAATCCCAGCCTTGTTTTAAGACACAAGTTCAGTTGTTAACCTAGTTTTAAGACACAAGTTTGGCTGTATAATCCCATAAATGTTTAGCCGTAATACCAGCTTAGCTTAATTAAAAAGACAAGTTCATTTGTAATCTTAACTTTATGACATAAAATCTAAGTTGATTTGGTTAACAAAAGATGTTGAGTATCTTTTTCAACTACATTATTCATGGAAATAATATATTGTTATTTAAGATAGACTACGCAGAAATAATATTATTATATTAGGCCTATAGCTTGTTTGAAAATAAGCTTTTCTTTCCTGGTCACTCTATTTCTTAGTAAATTCCTGTAGCTGAAAAATCTTTAAATTCTGTATTCATTTAATATTTCTATGAAAATAAGCCATGAATAAAAGTAGTTGTGTAGATATAAAACTATTTAATTATTTTAATTTCAATATGACACATTAACTTTGATTCCAAAAATGTTTAAAACAGATTCTTATAATTTTTAAAATACTAAAATTGTTTGTCATTGTCTAAAATTCTACATCTATAACCAAAGCAAACAATTTGTTATAGCCTAATACTAATAGTTCCACATAAAAGAACAATCAATTCTCATTAATTCAATTCTAGAACTTTGTCGTAGAAAATGACAGGCGAGTTTAATTTGTATCTTTGTTTATTAATAATGATACTAAATAAAATATGTATTACCAGTATAGCACAGAGTTAAGCTATTTAAATTCGTTATATAATATGTATAGACATGTATATGAAGAGAGACCCAGATAGTGAGAGAACCAGAGAAAGGTAGATAATTAATCTATAACTGACTTACAAAATTACCAAATAAGGGACTTGATACAAAAGTGACTAGTTGAAAACAGCTGAACACAAGACCAATCACTGTGGACGATGCACCTTTCTTTGTTGCCTGGAGACACACGTTTAACAGTAACAGAATTATTTAGATTTTTTTAATAGAATCTGTAACATGTTTACATAAATGAAATAAATAGACGAATATTAAATGATTTACTCTTACGTAAATATATATTTTTAAATAATTCTGATACTGTTGGAGGGACTAGACATGCATCTAAAGGTACACAAAGTATTGATTATCTAAATAGGCCTTTAACAATTCTTATAACACCGCTGGAAAATTTCTAAATGGTAGGCCTAAATTGGCTTAAATTCTGGTAACAGTAAGATTCAATAAAAACAAAAAAACTCTTACCTCCCTTGGGAAAAACGGGGCCGGTAATGAAAATGCACAGCCCGCTCCAAAATTTGCCACCGCCAACATTATCAGCGTATACTTGCTTCTGTGGGACATTTGTGAAAACTTTAACCGGTCCGGTTGTGTTTCGTCACTTTTTTGTGCCATTATCTCTTCGTGTTGAGTTATTAGGCCATTCGTGGTCGGTTTTCTACTGCCAAGTCCATAATTTGAAAGTGCTGAAGGTTCTGGCAGATTTTGAGGGTTTTCGTCGTCTGAATCGAAGGTTTTAGTTCTAACTTCTGTGTGTCGTGAATTTTGCTGAACTTCAACATCGCCATTGTAGCGCCCTAGTGAGTTTATGTCTGTAATATAAGAACCAGACTTTGTAAAAATATGGGACGCCGATGACAGATACATCTGCTGGTTTGCTGTCATTGTTAACTGTGTATTGTCCTATTCTGGGTTGCTCACTTGTCTTCTGTAGACCTGGTTTAGTTTAGTTTAATTCTGCTGAAGTCGAGTTCTTAATGCCTTTAGTTGCATAATTAAACTGCTTGCAGCAGATAGCTATCCGTATTATTGTATTGAAGTGACCTGTTGAAGTATAAATAAAGTGAAGCTTATACGTTCTGGAATATAAATTTAAAACAAAACTAAATAACGCACTAAAATTTAAGAGGCTATACCAAATTAGTGCACGGGGGTGGTGAGTGTACACAAGGGGTCGGCAACCTATTGAACGCGTGCCAGGACGCGTGACAGACTTGGCACGCAGAGCGATTTTCAATGGCACGAGGAAGCCATTCAAAAAGGCGATTCAAGTATCTTCTACAAGAAATTTGGTGCTAGAGCAGGAATGACGTTTAGGCTGTTGGCACGTCAAATGAGGTAGAAGTCCCACTTTGGCACACTATAATCAAAAGGTTGCCGACCCTTGGTGTACACCCTTGAGAAGACCAGAGTATGATGTGACAAGACAAGAACTCGTCTGGAACGAGCCCCGGTGCGAAGGGAAAAACGGGCAGACCAAGGCAGACAGGAAGGTGGGCTGTTGCCAGCGATGCAAATGGACCCAACTGATGAGAGCCGCTTAAGATTGCCAACGCAGGTGATGTTCTTTGCGACCCTCAGCTCCTATGGGGATCCAAAGTATTAAGTAAGTAACAAGGACTACTTAAGTAGTCCTTGGTAAGTAAGTAAGATATTAGTATATTGTGGTCTGCAAGTACTAGAATGAATTCGTTACACACAATCTCGCATTTATGGACGACCTCCTAACCCTTAGTAAAGATGCACAAGAATGCAGAAGCATGCTAATTTTGCAAGACACAACGAGAAAAGGGAGAAGACATGGGAAAAGAGGGGAAGATAACTCAATGAAATGGACGAAAGTTCACAAAAGTGAAAGAAAGGGAAGAGGATAGTGTTCATGTAAACTACCAGCGGTCCAAAAGAACTAATGAACATGTAATAATAATAATGGTCAATTTTATCGCGCTTCTATCGATATTATCAAATTCAGTATGCTCATTGCGCTCTTGGTGTGAATTGCAGTAGCAGATTTATTCGTATGTAAGGCACACAGCCACTAGCCAAAGAGAAATGTCTTTAAGTTATTTTTAAAAGACTATTTTGTCTCAGATTCTCTCATCGTCTGAGGCCGGAGGTAAACGGTTCCATAAAGAAGGCGCCACAGATTCAAATGAGCTCACTTCTAGGTACTTCTTTTTTTTATTTTTATAAAGAGCGCAGTTCCCTTGATGGTTTATGCTTTGATATAAGTTCTTGAAGATAGGGTGTAGTGTGTTGATAGGTATTCTACTATATAGATATAAAACAAAAAACTGCATCTCAAAATTGTACAAAACTTCCATAAACAGTGTTTTTCCCCCTTAAACACCGTACTAATAATACAAGGAATGCTGCAATGTTGACTGATGTAAAATTGTGGCAATATTAATAGCCTACCACTGGACTCATGGAAGTCAGAGTCTTGCTTGTCGATCCTCCGAATTTATTTGCTGTCTTATCGCAGAGGTTGGCACCCTTTTGATACTAGTGTAGGCCTACTAAGGTAGGATTTCTTATTCACTCAGCGTGTCAACAGCCTTAAAGTTATTCTGCCCTTTTCTTTTAGAAGAGGTTTGAATTTCCTTTTCGGGAGTCTTCCGCGTGCCATTGAAAATTGCGAGCCGAGTCTAGCACGCGTGCCTTCGGTTGCCGATCCCTTCTTTATCAGAAACAGATGGTGGTGGAAAGCAGGTATTAGCGGGAGTCACGAGTAACGGGGATATGAAGGGTTTGTAGATTTAGGATATTGTTTTGCGTGCCATAAGTTGCCGACCCCTGCATTATACTATATTATGCGTACGTTAAAAAACTTACCAATAATAGGACAAATGGAGAGGTCGCTTTCTTCTTCTTAAATGTAGCTTCACGGACGCACCTTCGATACGCGATATTATTGCAATCTACCTGGACTGTCTTCTTGGACTAATTAATTGTAGAATACTCCGTACAGTCACAGCGATACGAACAATGTGGACTGGTGTTCAGGCTCCTGTGTTTAACGTAGATAACTGAAGCGATAAAACATGTTGTTTCAATGTGTATAGGTGACCCAACTGGACACATCTGTCCTGCGCAAACACACACAAACACACTGACCATATTTTCAAGGTTAATCACACACTCCTGTGTGTCAAACACCGGTACAAACTGCGCCATGGACTAACAACTGACCTTCTTCGTAATTGACTGATAATGAGGGGGGGGGGGGACAGACAGTTTAAACGAGGGAATGGGGGGGGGGGGGTTAAATCCTACAAGGTTTTTGTTTTGTACAAAATGAGCCAAGTAGGTCTCCTATCAATTATCGGTTAGCGAAGTTAGATAACTATTTCCTTAATGCAATATTTATTTCCTTGACAATAGGCCAATAGGCCTTTACCTTAGTTTTGACATAGACCTACATGAAACAAACAGTACAGTGTAGACCTATGTATTGTTTTTTTCGTATTGCTTGGCTTTTGTATGGGATTTGTTGGATTTTGTAGCAGACTATAATTTTATAACTACCTTTTTTTTTAAATTATTTTTTTTCTGCGCTTCACATTTCACATACACATGTAGCCTATAAGTCACCCAAATACAAGTAGGGGAGAGGGGGGCACGTTGATACACATTTTACATTTATTTATATTAATTGCAAACCATTATATTTAGAGTGGATATAAATACTTGTATTTGTTCCCTTGCCCCGTACAGGGGCAAGATGATACACACTCTGGGGCAAGCTGATACATTGAATAAGATTTAATAATAACACTAATACAATGACAATTTAACAAAGAAAACAGCCCAAAACTATTATTTTATTGTTTATTTTATTACTTAGAACAATTCTGGTCAAACAAATTTGTATCGCAACCCCATGTTACGGCTTTCTTTCACATCTTCGCACCATCTGAAATTACAAACAATTAAAAAAATTAGAGTCTAGTCTAATATCCCTGGTAATTTAATACATTTCAACTACATTTTAAAATCACAATGATCGTAAAATAAAATGAAAAATAATAAGACTTAGTTTAATAGTAATGTATTTAATTAAACCTTTTTATTAGACGCTTGTTTAAGGTCTAAGCATTAAACTTAAACCCCTAGGCTAAGTTCTAAATAGGAATAACCCTAGCTAGACATTATTAAAAGTAAAGCAAAAATAAATGAAAATGATTTACATGTAGCCTAAGCTAAACTCAATGAACCTAACACTCCAATTAAATATAAATACGTTTTTGTAAAAAACAAATTATTATTCTATGTTTAAATGTTTTTCCAAATAACCGGATATTGTATCAATGTGCCCCGAGTCGTCTGTATCAATTTGCCCCACTACACCACATTGCATTAATTCGGCTACATTAAAAACAAGACGCAAATAGCACAAACGTAATTTAAATAAAAGTATTCAGGAATCCATATTTAACCTAAATTTAAAGATGATAAAATAAAAGTACTTACCGTGTCTGTGAAATCTCCTACGTAATAATAAGTCAATATTTTTCAAAAGTCGCTCAAATTTCAATTTTCCTCACAGTATTATCAATTTTGATACGAGCGAAGCCATTTTTACATCGAAAGTAGGGGAAGTAGAAAGCTATCTCCCTTACTAACTCTTCTGCGCATACGTAGTATAATAGCTGTAAAAAACAATTTGTATCAACCTGCCCCTGTATCAACCTGCCCCCCTCTCCCCTAGATAATTTAGACTATCCGTGATTCATTACTTATCCGCCCCCTTTCATTAAAGACACATATTCAATGAAACGTACGTTCAATCAAAGAAAAAAACATACGGTGTTAATTTAGGTCTACTAATTAATTTTTTAAAATGTAAAATTTACAATGTGTTAATTTCGAATCTATCTAAAAGTATCCCGTCGGACCAAATTGATCCATAGGGCCGGTGAAGCAGCGTTCACCAGTTTCCGTGGCCATACTAGGTGATTGTGTGGCCAGCACTATGCATAGACGCCTTTACTTTATCCCAACTAAGACTCAGGGACACCCTCAAAACCTGGGAAAAAATCCTAGCATGCACCAGGATTCGAACCCAGGACCCTTGGATCGCCAGTCGAACGCGCTGCCGCTCGGCTACCTAATCTATCTAATCTATCTAATCTATCTAATCTATCTAATCTATCTAATCTATCTAATCTATCTAATCTATCTAATCTATCTAATCTATCTAATCTATCTAATCTATCTAATCTATCTAATCTATCTAATCTATCTAATCTATATAATCTATCTAATCTATCTAATCTATCTAATCTATCTAATCTATCTAATCTATCTAATCCATCTAATCCATCTAATCTATATAATCTATATAATCTATATAATCTATGTCTCTTCTATCAAACTATAAGAACATCGCAGTGTGTTGTTCGGCCTCATTAGCTCAGCAAATATTCACCAGACGACAAGGTACATTATTGGCACGTACGACATTTAGAATTTCGTGACTTTTGCTGGACCTCGCATTTCGGTTCAGTGTCTCATCAACATGAAGACGATACAAAACACGGTGCAATCTAAGGTTACATTTGGGTTATCTTTTGTTTCAACATCATACACATCTTCACTTTCCCTAATCACAGACAATGTACATCGACAAGAAGAAAATAAAAACAATGCAAAAAAAAAAAAAAAAAACTATAACAAAAAGTGATGTTAAAAAAAACAACTACATTTGAATAGCAGTGGCGGTACCATAGTCGCAAGGTGATGGTAGTCACTTTTATACCCACGGGCCTAATCACTGGCGAAGTGTGGAAACCACCGATACGCTTACATTAAGCGGGCTAACGCATGAGTGACAGCCTCTGTTGCGCGCCCGAGAGGATCCGGAGGAAGCATGAAAGGCAACAGCCCGTCTCAACCCCGCCCAGGTGCCTGGATGTCCAACCCTATAAGTCTGGGATTTGAGCTACCGGGCGACAGTGCAGGTATACGAGCGAGCCACCACGTTAATGATCGGAGGGGAATTCCGCAGGTGGGGAGAGAAGTGTATTGCATGTACAGCAGAGACCATACTCCATGTTACACGGGGTGGCAATACTCGCTATATATAGGCCTATATATATACCCTTACCAAAGTTACTTAAACGTTCCTGCACACTTCTGTTGTGCTTTTTTTTCGACATTTTGACTTCTACAATTCGAACTCGCTTCACCTGTTTCTTATGACACTGTACTTAAGCCTTTTTTTTTTTTATATGGATTCGTGTGACCGTTTTCTAAAAATCAAGCTGTATAGCGATCCCCACATCTAAAAGCTCTATATACCTAATATTATTGGTGAATGTTTCTTGAGTAAAATCAACAGTTCCCGGCTGATAACGCATATTAAAAAGAACTTAAAGACCTTTCTCTTTGGCTAATACATCTGCCATTGCAAGTCACACCAAAAGCGCACCGAGCATGCTAATTTAATAGCATGGATAGAAGCACTATAAAAAGTGCCCATTCTCATCTTATCTTATTATTATGCAGTCAATTGAAGGAAAGCCACAACACACATGTGCAAGGAAAGCAAATGTGTTCAGTATTTAGCTTTAAAATATAATGTGTTGTTCATGTCACAAACTGAACACAAACAAACACTCACTTGCATTGTCAAACCCTTCACCATCTCTGAATTATTGCAAGCAGTCGCAGGCAATGTTCTAACAGGCAAAACAAATTTATTAGATCTATTTACACAGCTAGAGGATTAGGAAAAGATCAATACGTTACTTGCGGACAGTTAAAAAAAATCTAATTAGAAAAGAAGTTAACTCAATTTAAGGCTGACAAGACAGCCTGATATTACTTTTCTACAGTTAGGGAAGTCCTACGTACAGTACTTTACACGTCAGGCATGGTATTATTAAGAAACTAACATTGAGTAATATTCACATGGACGAATTGATGAAACAGCGGGTAAGGTATAGAATAGATATATTGTGATTACCTAAAATATTTATATTTTCTCTACATCTCCATGAATCCACTAAACCAGAAAAAGAAGTTTCACTTTTAGCTTTCCAGGGTCTGTAAGTAATCATGTATAAATTGTTAAACTACAATTCACTCATTTATTGGATCTTGTTTTTACCACAGTCATCAAACTACTTTGTGGTTGTTTCTTTTAAGGCGAATCAATTTGTAGGTGGTGGATCGTGGACCTTACGTCTGCTACTAAAAACCGGATATAGAAAAGCTAGTAGCATTTTAGTAGTTGATTTCATTTTAAACATTACCTGTAGATCATTTGAACTTTTCATTACTTCATCAAATACACAACATAAGAAAAAAAGAACAGTTCTTTTAGAAAGTCATAATGTAGAGTTAAATGTTACATTATTACACCTAAACTTATGTTGTTGTTGGAAGTCGTGGCGGGGGTAAAGGGGAGGAGGGGGCGAAAAAAGGCAAAAGCAGAGCTTTAATGATAGTGACTAGCCAAGAATAAATGTTAGCAGCATTTTAGTCTATTATTAATATAAGTATAGGAAACTATTTCCTATTGTATAAGCCTACTTTATGCATTGGCTTTACCGGCTATTCTAAACTCAGTTGCACCTTCTGACTGGCCTATCGCTTCATATTTGACAATTGGACAAAATACGTTCTATCGTCGGACAATGCAGGAGATCTCAATAACTTTTACAGATTTAGTCTACATTTATATAAAAATATTTTATAATTGCGCAAAGTCGTTATTGTCAAATAGTTTTCTGGATGGTTGACAATTCCATATAAAAAAAAATGATTGTCAGACTTTCTACATCCAGATGTACAGTACAAGATCTTTAGAAAAATATATATGTAAAGGTTTATAATTTTTAAAGAGATATAGAAACACGCCAAGGGCTACATTGGATAAGAGAACGCCAGAAAGAGCGAAAAGAAAGATGCTGCGACCTAAAATATCTAGAGAATAAGAACATCCTCTCATGAATCACCAGACGAGTCACATACTAAAAATATTGAAGTGGAATATGCCTGGATATGCCTGGATATGCCTGGATATGCTTCGATATGCCTGGATATGCCTGGACATGCCTGAATATACATAAAAAGGAAAGAACTTTCAAGTAAAGACCATTGCCTGACAGTTAAGTAATTAATCAAGGCAATTGCAGTTCAGGGGCTATTTTACAATAATTTAAAATGCGTCAAGGCCCATAGGTAATTCTGAAAACTTTACTTGACTTATATTAAAGGTGCTCATTAAAGGTACCGGAACAGGTTTAGGTCAATGACTTTACACACTAAAAGAATTTCTCAGCTCACCTGAGCTTGATGTACATGTATTTTATTTCAAGATGTATAGTATTATGCCCTGGTATTCAGTAAGATGGTTATCATCTCATCAATGCAAGAAAATGTCTGTAACGTTTTTAAAACACCCGTCTGCAAATAAGTTATGTCCCTTTCACCAAGAACGTTATCAAACTTGGATTGGAATTTAGAAGTTCAGCTGAAAAAAGGCATGACAATAGACGAGACAATTCAACAGAAATTTAATCACCGAGAAGAATTTGAAGCGTTTGAGTTTTCGCTGTTCTATAAGAGATTAGTAGAATTTATATCAGAGAATGTTTAATGCCATTCAAAAACACATTAATATTGTTTGACTTTCTTTTGGGTGTCTGCTTGGTGAGCAGCGAGACAGAAGGCTTTTCTATACTGGAATGTTCAAAGAGGTCTTGCAACTTTTATTACAGCTTAATTTGATATAATGGTATTTTTTCTTCTTCTTCGTTGTACTGTGGAGATCCCGTTAGACCTGAGGGAAAAGTCCACAATTTAAGGGTAATTTGATTGCGAATGCTCTAGGATCAAAAGTGTGCATTACTACTTTATATTTTATAACATACAAGCAAGAGTTATAAATTGACGACGGACTTTCATTGGCGGTATCTAGTCCAATCCTTCAGTGATGATTTCAAAGTCGGCACAGAAAGGGTAGTGATGGCGGCCTGGTCCAGTGTGTTCCACAGTCTAATGGCTGACGGAAAACAAACAGAATATGTGTAAAACGTCGATTTGAGCTGATGACCACTGGTAGAGCGAAATATTGTTGGATGCGACCTGACTGTGTGTACATGTCCACGTGGCCATTCTTGATATTGTACATCATCGTGGCTTTGTATGACCTAAACATGGTCAACTAGTTTTGAGATTACGTTGAGAGTGTAATTAATTACGTTTTGTAAAAAAAAAAATATTCCCCAAATCATCTTCACATCACTTGCTCTCATTATTCAATTTCTTTCACAGGCTTTCTAATTCACTAATACTGATTTCAAGCTGTTTTATTATGCAAAGTAAATTATGAAAAACCAACACATCACACAGCACAACTAAACTACACTGAGCAAGGTCTACCGAAGACATCGAAGTCTACCGCTGTTTAAAACTACACAAATAACAATGACAGCAGGCCAGCTCTTGGACACTTCAATGGGAAAAAACTCTTTTAGACCCTGCACTGTCTATGGACTTGATTTACAGGAAACAAGTGTCAGAAGTAAAAACGTCGCTTCAGACGAAGAAACCCCTAAGCATCCACCAGAACTTTCAACCTGTGCAAGTAACGGACATGACGGCAAGATGAACTCTGGTAATCAGACGTCAATTAATGGCATCGGGAGACATCCCTATGATTCTGCGGAGCAAAATAGTGACGAAGCAGAACAGGACTCGTCAAAAATGTCCCGGATGTCAAACAGAAGCAAGTATACGCTAGTCATGTTGGCACTGGAAAATGTTGCAGTAGGATGTGCTTTTTCACTACCGGCTCCGTTTTTCCCAAGTGAGGTAAGATCTTCATTTACTGGCCCTCACTATAAAAATTGATGGGATGTATCCATTTCGAAAAGAAAAAAGTTTTAATGAAATTTACACTGCCCCTCTCCCCTACTGGGTGACTTGATTGTTTGAAAAATGTAAGCACATATTTAATAGATGTTATGACCCGGGTCTAGGATCTGGTTGACTATGAAATAATATACTCAAGCCACTCGAAGAACGTTCAAAGAAGAATTAAAAACTTGAACTTAATTACGAAAATTGCATTAAAAGCATTGGTCAATAATAAGTAGCTTCTTAAAACTCTGCCAGACAACAACAACACTTACATTTACACCTCAACATGTCTTATAATATACTTATACATTTATGTTTTGGTGCAGAGAGTGCTAGAATGGATTTATCCCCAAGAAGTCAGTAGGATAGGGAAATGCGTAGTAGAAAAATGTAGAGACTACATGAACATATATTGAAATAAAAAAATAATCTTTAAGGCATAGTAAATAGGCCTAACTCTAAACGAATTATCGATTTAATGCTACATATAACATGAACACTGTATATAAAAATGTTATAGGCTACACATATAACACAGTCAATGGAGATAATATGTTTAAAAATATCATCATTTAACTAGTTAATTTTAGGGTCAAATCCAGCTGAATGGTTAATTGTATCGTCTGCACAATTCCATACGATAATACTGCTTTCTAAACTTTTGCTAAGAGTGAGTTAGATTTTCCTCCCATAATAAATTTAGAGGCCGGCTAGAAATGTTAATATTGAGTTAGTAGATAGCCTTTATAATGGGGCACGGTAGTCGAGCGGCAGCGCGTTCGACTGGCGATCCTAGGGTCCTGGGTTCGAATCCTGGTGCAGGCTGGATTTTTTCCCAGGATTTGAGGGTGTTCCTGAGACTACCCAGTTCTGATGGGTACCTGACATTAGTTTGAATAAAGTAAAGGCGGCTGACAATCACCTAGTATGCCGTGGCCACGGAAACTGGTGGTCGCTGCTTCACCGGCCCTATGGATCAATTTGATGTGACGGGAATACTATACTATAGCCTTATTATGTTGCACCCTTCGTTGGATTTCTAGTCCATTAATCCTTATTAGAGCTTTATAAAGTATTCGTCCTATATAGACAAGTACATGACTTCTTTGTAGTCTATTTCATTTATGCAAACATTGCTTCTATGTAAAATGAATAATATCAAAACATTATATTTCTAGGCGAGAAAGAAGGGTGTTCCCCCTACAATAATTGCTCTTGTCATCAGCTGTTTTCAACTGGTTAATTTTGCAGCAAGTCCATTTTTTGGTAATTTTGTAAGTTCTTTAAAATAGCTTTCGTTCTCTCTCTCTTTGTCACTCTCTCTCTCTTTCTCTATCTTATATATATATATATATTTCTTAATGATAAAGTTTTTTTTTTACGTAAAAACGTAGAAACAATGATACAAAGGCGTGTCAAGATTTTCTAGCTTGAGGACTTTTCGTTGCATCCCTGTCATAGTCCCCCCCACTAAAACACGCCAACGTGTAAAAATCTATTACAAAGCTCAGATAAACATAAGGTCAAAAACACATTCCTTATCCCTTATACGATAACAAATGCGTATAAGTACGCTTTTTTCCTGATTGGCATCCGGGCATGGAATGGGTTTGCCTGAAAAAAAACATAGGATAACCACTAACTTAACTTCATTCAAAACACTGATAGAAATACAAGACTAGACTTAGGACGCAATAGTTTTCTTTATATACGGAGCGTCTGTAACATATCATAAGAAGAAAAAGGCAAACTATAATAAAAAAAAATGTAACGAGCTATCTAACTTCTATCCCTGTTTTTTTCTGATCACTCCTTTGGAGCTAATACTATGTATTTTCCTATGAATTATATGAAAAAAATTTGTGTTGGATCTAGTCGACATAGCAACTGAACCAGCTCAGTTAATGGCTTAATAATCTTTGCAGATAACACGTATTGGCGCTAAATTTACATATGTCAGTGGGATTATGACAGCCGGGACTTGTGCTATTTTATTTGGGTAAGTAAGAGACGAGTAAGGAATTGAAAATAAATGGTTCTATTATTAAAAATGTTTAGTAATATTTTACATACGTTTCTTCCAATTTAAATCATTTAGACCAGGGGTGTACAACTGGCTGCTCGCGGTCTACAATAGACCTACGACCTGATAAGTCTTTTAGTCTTTATGTGTCCCACAGAGCTTCTAATGTATGTATATGTATGTGTGTAATGTAAAAGAGGCTTAGAATGTGTGGCCCATCTTGTTGTATCAAATTTCTTTAATGGTCCAATGACCAAAACAAAAATGTTGGGCACCGCTGGTTTGGCTGAATCACTTCCATCTGAGCTGCCTAAGGAAGCTGCTAAGGGTCAAATGGCAGGACAAGATCCCGGACACTGAGGTGCTCGCACAGACTGACATGTCAAGCATTTACTAGGGACAGCCCAGCTCAGCTGGGCAGGTCATGTTGTGCGCATACCAGAAGGACGACTATCCAAGAAAATTTTCTATGGTGAACTAGTCGCAGGAAAGCGCTTGCACGGATGGCAAATGAAGAGGTTTAAAGACACTCTAAAGGCCTCCCTAAGAAACTTTGAAATCGATCCTAACAACTGGGAAAGCCTGATCGAGGACCAATCCTCTTGGTGCAACAGGACCTTCACTGGAGCAGCAGCCAAAGAAGATAAAAGGCGAAGGGTCGCAATTGAAAAGCGACACCAACGAAGATCCAGCGAAGTCAGCTCCGCTACCACTGGCCATCAATCCATGCATCTGTGCTTCCATTATGGCAAACACACTTTCGGGCAAGAATAGGCCTCACTAGCCATCTCCGGACTCACAAGCAATTAGGACTGTTTCAGAGGATAGTCTTCATCCAAACCGATGGAAAATCATCATCAGTCGGTGTTTTAAAAGGAAAATTTTGTGTCGTTTTATCTCTGTATTTATTTTACGAATCTTAATGAGTTTTTTCCTAATAAATGATTTATTGATTTTGTATGTTTAGATTTCTCGACCAAGGACCTGCAGGCACAAGTTTTATTGTTATGTCATTTCTTGTGAGGTCAGTTGAGGCGGTGGGTGTGGCGGCTTTCTATACTGCCAATATGGCAATCGTGGCCAACGAGTTCCCAGACCAGATTGGTTCTGTCTTTGTAAGTCTGCATTTGATTTCTTCTACATTTTACAAAAGTTTCCCCTCCATTATATTTACGATCTAAACAAATATAACAAGTCTCCAATGTGTAACTTATTACCACTACATGACATTATACTATTTTTAGTGTTACAAATCTGTGTGGTCTGTCTAGGATCCTGGTCAATATGAAATACAAACCTCAAGCCACTCGATGAATGTTTAAAGAAGAATTTAATGCTTTAACTTATTTACAATAATGACGTTCAACTTCGATGGTTAAATAATAAGTAGCTTCTTTTTAGATAAGCAAAAAATCAACAACAACCCTAACTGTATATAGATTTCGATGCAGAAAGTAGTGGAATGGATTTCCCCGGCGATTTCCGAATGTTCAAGAAAAGACGTAGTATAATGTGGTAGAGACTAGGAGAAACAAAAATATTGGTCTTGTTATGTCGTTAACTATCTTCGCAATTATTCTCTGTACCAAAATTAAATATAAATAAGTAACTCTTTTTGAACTAGCGAAACAATTTCAAATACAATATAGAAACTATTATACACATAAAAATACATTTTATTATAAAAATTTTCAACATAAGTCAAACAAGCTCGATTCTATTTCTGTTTCATTCGTGTTTAGAAACTTTTTATTTTTTTAATTATTATTTGAATTCAGGCAATACTAGAGACGTGTGTAGGAATCGGATTAGTCGTTGGACCAGCAATGGGCTCAGCTTTGTATGAGGTGACATTTGAACATTCTAAGTAATCATTTTAAGAAAGAAGTAGACCAAGTAAAAAAATCACACAAAGAAAAAAATACACTTGTTTTCATCATCATCATTAGACCCTTGACCGTTGTGGTCGTTGGGGGAAGCAAATGGACACACCAGCAGTCATCTTCCTCTATTTTTGTCTATCTTGAGCTGCTGTCACTAGTTCAGCCATTTGCAGCTTTGTCCAATCCTTTAGATTGTCGAACCAGTATTTCCGCTGACGGTCTCTCCGACGTCCACCTTCTACAATGCCTTGGAGGATGGTTTTTGGACAGGTTATTATGCCGCACCACATGACCGAACCATGACAGCTTGCGCCGCTTTATTGTTGCCATTATGATTTCTTGAGGGCCTGTAGTTGATTATAATCTGTCCCAGAATAGTCCTGTGTTCTAGGTAGGACTTGTTAAAAAAAAGAAAAATTAGGTCTACATGGTCCTCAGACTTTTTTAATAGGCCTGCCTCTTGTTATGTTTTTTTTAAATAATTGTGTTAATTTATTTACCAGTAAAAAATGTTTATAAAATATTTACATCAAAATGTAATTGTTCTTCTAAAAGCTTCGTGCAATATATATTGTGTATGACTTTCCTAAATGGTTACTTTAGGTCGGTGGATTCGGTTTGCCATTCTGGACAATTGGAGCCATCATTTGCTGTAGTGGATTAGCTATTATAACTTGCCTACCGCAACCCCAGGGTAATAGATTTTTTTTTTTTGCCTCAACATATTGTAGAATTTTACTTCAAGGCCTAGATGAAATTCTTTTACGTCTCACTGCATACAAATTAAATGGTAACACTGTTTAGAAGTTAAAGAATAGTACATGCGCTGAAAGACAGAGACAACAAATATTCTCCGTGAAATGAAAATACATTTAATTTCTCTTTCTTTATGCGTGACATTCTATTATGGGATGTGATGCCTTAATTAGTTAGGAAAAGAAATATAGGCTACTTATAATACTTTATCAAATTGAAACATGAGTGTGAAGCAAATACCAATGGCGTAGCTAGGGGAGGGGGGTGGGGGTCCAAATTCGAAAGGACCCCCGGGGCCGCTACTTGATGGGGGGCCCCAAAGGAGTGTCCGAATTGGTTTTTTATCATGTCATAATGTCGAATGTCAAAATGCAGGGGCCTTAAGGAGGCCAAGCCTTTCGGGCCCCCAAATCCCTAGCAACCGCACTGGCAAATGCATAAAAAGTTAAGTATCCCGTCGGGCCAGATTGATCCGTAAAGCCGTTGAAGCAGCGTTCACCAGTTTCTGTGGCCACGACATACTAGGTGATTGTGTGGCCAGCACTATGCACAGCCGCCTTTACTTTACCCCAACTATGCATAGTTAGTACATGTAATAAACATTTTGTTGGAGATGTATAAGTAAATAATATACTTGATTGCTTCTTTCTTTTTGCTTCTAGCTAGAGTAGGCCTATATATGAATTAGCAATACAAAATGTGACACTGCATGTAAAACGATCTGCCAGTATAAAGTAATCAATATTATTTATTTGATCTGTTGTCTAGACAACCAGAAGCCAAGTAATGGATCCGTTTTCTCTTTATTAAGAAGCGTGATGGTGTGGGTGGCTTGTTCCTCGGTTTTCGCTAGTGCCGCAGGTATTATCTATTTAGAGCTAACCCTGTCAGCTCACCTTGAACAGGTAATGTAATGTGATTCTTTCTAAAACTGTTTCTTACTTGTTTTCCGAAAAAAATGTATTACTATAAAAAGTGTTTAGTAAGAATTTATACCTTTAAAAAAATGTATATGCATATTCTATATCATGAGATAATAAAATATTACATTTTTGGTTGATGTTTATTACTTTCAGTTTGGTTTATCTACTCTTGAAGTTGGCATGTTTTTTATAATAGCTCCTGGCATATATGCAACTCTAGCTCCTCTCTGGGGATTTATCAGTGACAAGAAAGTAGATAATATTTTTAAGCAATAACAGGTCTACTTATTTAGTGCTTTTAGTTACTTAATTTTTATGTTTTGTTTTAATAGACTTTAATTAATAATTCAATTACATTTAGGCATACTTTTATTTCCATTCCCCTTAATAAAAATAAAAAGATAATGAAAAGGTAAAGTTATTTTAAATTACCATGCATATAAATATATTAAAGTAATGTATTTAAATCATTATATTTTTTGGCCTTTTAAATGAATTAGAATATTCTCTTGAATTGAGACATTATACTTGTTTGGCTTAGTGTGTCCTAAAGTAAAAAACCAGGATAATGACAGTTGGCAGCCATTATACAACAATGTGTAACTCTCTTACTATCTTTCAAAAAATCCTTAGGCTATAATATCAACAAATATCTATCTTGGGATAGATTTAAAACTAAAAATAAATTGAGCCTACCAAATCTCTTCATTAATGGTGAATAATGGTTTTAATGAACTGCATTGAAAAAAAGAAAACTAGACATTTTTTTGAAAGCAAAGTTAAAGTTAACGATATTTCTTAAAGGCTAAAATTGAAAATAAACTCTTTATATTTCCTCTTGGAGGTTCATACATAATCGGATTTGTATAACTATATGTTTCCTGACAGGATTTTCAGTCTCCATTGCTTATTACTGGAAATCTGCTATGTGCAATAGGATTTTTAATAATAGGACCTACTCCATTGTTACCATTTTTACCTAGGCAAGTGAGCTTTGATATATATATATATATATATATATATATATATATATATATATATATATATATATATATATATATATAGGTATATATATATATATATATATATATATATTATTATTATAATGGGTGTGACTTCGATATTAAAGGTATTTTCTAATTATCATAAAATTTTTCAAAACTTGTTTTTTTAATCTCCGAGCCTGTCTGTTAATTTTCTTTCAGAGTGGCATTCCGTTTTAGCTAAACAAGAAAATAAATAATATTTTAACTACTAGAGTCTACTATTAATTAATATGCAACACAGTTATTATTGTAGCGACTGCGGGTGCTTAGGCTATAGGAATTCATCATCATGTTGATAACACTTACGACAGTCGAACGCGCTCCCATCGCGCCCCACTTCATCACACATTGAATACATTACTTTTCACTTTAGCAGGTGTTTGTATATTTTTAAATAAGTATTCAGAAACAAATGTAAATATATTATATTTAGACTGCATTATAATAACAACTTATTTTTCCTTTTCAAAATTTCTTTTAGAGAAATATGGGTGGTTACTATAGGTCTTGTTTTCTTTGGATTAGGCATGGGTTGTTCCCTTGTGCCTACAATGAGCTGTCTTGTTATAGGAGCCAGGTATAAAACACATTGTCTATTGTGTATGGTCAATTGTTTGCAGTGTTTTCATCGTTAGGATTATATGGCTTATATTGTAGTTAGGCCTACTTTACATCTTAGGCGCAAGGTTTTGTCACACCATGAAACAATAATATTCTCTCACATATCTCACAAAGGCGTATCAGCGAATTTGTTATTATTGTATTCGTCGTAAGTGGGGGTTATAGCCTATATAGAGCTATATAGAATATATACAAGTATATAATATATATATATATATATATATATATATATATATATATATATATATAGAGAGAGAGAGAGAGAGAGAGAGAGGGTGTCCCTGAGTCTACCCATATATATATATATATATATATAGGCCCTATGAATATATATATAGCTTATACAAATATAGAGCAGGATAAAAAAGAGGGGCAACAGCAGTCACGATTTAAACCTAAGTTGATTAAAACCAATATTATATTCAATAATGTATTTGTTAAAGTAAATGTTTTAATTTTTCAATTTCTTCGTTTCATTACTTCTCATTGAGAACTTGTAGAATAATAGTTTATAGGAGGATCGTCTGTAATATATTATACGATTCTGTAATATATTATAAGATTAGAACTATAATTAACATTTAAATCGAAAGTTGCATACAGCGGAAGTATTTTGGAGTACGCGTTATTTGATGCACACCTAAAATACGATTTTTGAGCTCTAAAAATAGCGCAAGCGGTCCTCTTATTATAGTCTTTGATATTACGTCATCTGTCTGTACTCTCGAAACCAAGTCGCTAAGCGTTCCGGAATGACAGAATGATTAATTTGGGCTATTATTATATTAGAAGATAGATATTTAAGCTTAATTATCTAGTTGTAAAGAACAAAGAAGATTACATATTTTAAAGTTTATCATTTGCATCTTCTAAACGAAATTTGCATGCAGCAAAACATAAAATAAATGTTTGATACATTCTTTATTCTCAAGAGTTGATTAAGAACAAAAAGTGCGAAAGTATTTATATTATAAAAGTGTGTTACCGGTTAGTCGTTTACAGTGTGCACAATTTACACATAACAACGGATTAAATTGGTCCCTCTATGCAAATCTAGTAATGGAGGAGTAGTTTAAAATAACGATGAAAATATCGGTTGACGACTACGGGCCGTCCATATAATAGCGTACGCAAAAACAAAAAAAGGTAGATTTTCATACCACCTCCTCCGGTGCGAACCCCGTACAATTTTCGAAATATGCCACACACACACGCCTAACTTCACCAATCCTAATGCATACATAATTACATACATAGCTACTCTTCCACCCACCATGTTTGAAAAACAAAATTAGTTGCCATGGCTACGGGGTAGAGTACGGTGGTTGAGCTGGAAGCGCGTTCGGCTGGCGTGCCGAAGGTCCTGGGTTCGAATCTTGCTGAATCGAGTCTGGAAGGTGTCCTTTGAGTCTACCCAGCTCTGATGGGTACCTGGCCTTAGTTGTGGTAAACTAAAGGCGGCTGGGCATTATGCTGGCCACACAATCCCCCTAGTATGCCGTGGCCACAGAAACTGGTGAACGGTGCTTCACCTGCCATATGGATCAATTTGATCCGACTGGATACTGGTCGTTTGTTTTACTATTTGAAGTTTCTAATATTGTGTTAGCTCACGGAGTGGAAATTGCTCAAAATAGCCTACAATAAAACATTTTTAAATTCCAGTGTCTTGAACACTAAATCAAAATAATTGATATAATAAAACGTTTTAAGCAAAAGAAAAATACATTAGGCCCTATACTATTTTCAAGAAATGGAAATACAAATCATTCAGGCGTGGCTATAATTTAACTACTGAGTTTAGTTGGCCTAATGTTTTTATTTGTTAATTAATTATTGCACAGGAGTTTTACATTTTTATTTTTACTTGTTCAAATATTAGCGGTCACTTCAAACCTAATACATATTCAAGCGAGCCCGCCCATGAGAACGTTGGCCTTAATGTGTTCAAATCTATGTGTGTGTCATTTCAACCAGATCGTTTCATTTTATTAAGTAAGATGTATATATATAAAGATATATATATATATATATATATATATATATATATATATATATATATATATATATATATATATATATATATATTTATATATATATATATAAATACATTTGTACATACGTAGACTACACATGAAGTCGAGACCTACATCCCCGTACTTACTTTACTTATGTATGCCTTTCACCCCACCTGGGACATAGACCGCCAACTAGAGTCCTCTGACCTCAGTCAGGCCCTAGTTTTTTTAAACGTCAGTTTCCATACCGCGCCTCCATGTGTTTCTCGGCCGACCTCTTTTTCTTTTTGCCTTGGGGCCATCCCCACACGCACACACAAATTGTTTTAAATCCTCAAACATGCTATTGAGAAGGACGAAACAAGACATTATTGACATGCTTTGTTTCATTCCATTTTAGAGAACTTGGCTTTCCTGAAGGTCTCGGAACCTTTGGCATGGTTTCTGGTCTTTTCAATGCAACATTTTGTTTGGGGTAAGTTTTGACTTTATTAGATATTTACCAAGAATTAAATATACTAGTTGTTATTTATTAAAGAAAAAAACAACAACTTTGTTTTTCAAATTTACTCCTAAATATTTATGTATATTATTTTTTTTAAATCTTAGAGCTTTCTTTGGACCAACTGTAGGTGGAGCTCTTGTAGAAAAAATTGGATTTGAATATGGATCTACTATAATTTCTGGATTCTATTTGTTTGTGGTAAACAATAATATTTGATAGGTTAGGCTTGGAAAAGACAAATTTGCATTGATTATACTAAAAAAATAATTCGAAGGACCATTGATCCTTAGAACGTGGTGAAATCTTTAAAAAATAGTTTATTTTGGATTAGCAGAAGTCAAAAGCTGTAGTGTCATGAATTTAGACCTTTATAAATATAATATAAATCAGTGGATGTTAGATCTATATGTTACCCACATTAAAAGAATATTTGTAGAATATAAATAATGTGAATAAAATCCCAGACTCATCTATCTAGGGTTGACAGTCTTCCGGCAAGAAAATTAACAGTTTTTAAAAGAACCTTACGTGCGCTACAAAGTTGTTTTTTTTTAATTGCCCAAGTTGCTTTTCAATCTACATTAAATAAAATGTTGGGTCAGTTTTACTAATATACATTTATTGGCAGCTAATGTAATAACACTGAACTGATTGTGAATTGTGAAACACTAAATATATCATTCTTTTTTACTCTCTATGTCCTCCTTTTGAACTCCAAGTATCTCGCAACCTTACGTCTATCGGTCTGTTTGTCTGTTTGAAAAGCGTTCAGCATCAGTGGGGAAATTTGAGTTTTTTTTCTTTTGGAATACATAGCGTAAACATCTGCATTTGCTGTTGTAGGCCTATGTGCTTGTATCTCGAATTTACAATATTTGGAATTTGAACAAAAACAAAGACCAATTAGACTATAATTCGCCTCTGACAAACGAGTGTTTGCAAGGAATATAATGTTAAGGAATTGTTTAGTGCTAATCAAACAGGGTTTACAAATATTTCTTCAGATAAAAAGATAAATAAATCGTGTGACACCATTATGAATGATTTCCTCCCGTAATCCGGTTTTCGTTTAGCATCCCTACTTCACACAGAGTTAATTCACAACAGTTTTACTAAATGAAAGTATCAATAAGCAGAGTAATAGATGCAGCAATAGCGTAGCATTATGAATTTCGAAAGTTAAAATAGATATTCGGCTGATGACCGAAAGTCAATATCAGTTTCTGCCGAAACCGTAAACAAACCGAAAACTAACATTTTGGCTTCGGCCGAAACCGAAAACACGCCGATAAAGGGTTTTTGTCTATTTTCGGCGCCGAAAACGAAGCCGAAACCGAATATCGGTCGGACTCTACTTGTCTTCATTTCTAATCCTCTACCATCTACTATCAACCATACCCTTCTTCTGCTCAACTAATCACGTGATACAAATCAAGAGCTTTGATTGGTTCACCTTTCCAAACATCGTCTGCTATGTTTAAATTATATTCAGATTACGCACATGCGTGTAAAAAGTCTATGAACTGGGCAGCTTGTTATTACTAATAGTCATCAATTGCCCGACTAATCAATAGTCGAGCCTATATTATGATAACTTAAGACAAATTCATTTAAATGAAGATGTGGGATTACCTATTGCCACTGCAAATTATATAATTAGTTGGATTTAGCCATTTGGTTTAAGCTTAGCTTAGCAGGCTTAAATAGAAAAAATCCTAAGTAGGCTAACACCTTCACCCAGTTCATAAACTACGCAATGTCACCATCTAGGCATAACATTCAGAATTTGTA
This sequence comes from Anisus vortex, assembly GCA_949126835.1. Lineage (NCBI taxonomy): Eukaryota > Metazoa > Mollusca > Gastropoda > Planorbidae > Anisus > Anisus vortex. The sequence goes on along the minus strand of OX421505.1, from coordinate 9,743,881 downwards.
AATACAAATTGGTAAATATGTTAGTCTATATATCTTTTTACTTAAATATAAAAAAACACTCTTTTAACCTTTTATTCCACTTGTATATATTTCTTAAAATTCATTGTTATCTTCTTTGACTATCATTGTCTAATTATTTGTTCTATTTAATCTAATATTTACAAATGCTAATGCTAACTATGTGAATCGAACTCAATGTGTGTTTCTTTTTATTTCCTCAACAGATGATAGTAACCTCTGTCTATTTCGGGTTAAGAAATCTAAAAAATAAAACGGATACGGACAACAAAACAGAGAGGTATTCTCAAACCGTTCCTCTATTGGTATTGGACAATGCACCAAAGAAAGCTAGACATACATCTGAGTCTTCACTGATATCCTTATCACATAGATTAAATAATCCTTAATTTAATGTTACATTCAAGTGTGTCTGAATTTTAATTTTTTTTTTCTAATGTATTTTTGTTGTTACCTCAAACATTACGTAATACTATTGGTTCATCATCATCATTCTGATCCAGCAGCCATCTGTTCACTTGCCCTTCGGCCTGGGGCTAAGGTGTAGAAATTGCAGACTTTTTGTAGCTGTTCGTAGTTTGAATATAGAGTATAGGTTCTCAACGGGGGCGTTATCGCCCCCCGGGAGGCGGTGAGAAGCTTAAGGGGGAGGGGGCGCTGTCGTTCCAGGTGGCGATTGGGAGGCGGTGAATGGCAAGTGGGCGGTACAAACGTACCTGAGATTATTTGAACACCTCAGCTATTTTAATTGATTAGTTTTTGGATGAAATGTGATGTAAACGCAAGAGCTGCTAAATATCTAATATCCCCTAACAACAGACATACTTATTATTATACTAATAAGAAATTTTAATAGGAATCGTAATGACTTTTCGAAGAAGTAGGGGTCAGTTATAGACAAGTATGGTGTGCGGCCGGCTGGTCCTGTGGTTAGTTCACCCGACTGTCAACGACACGTCGCGGGTTCTATATCCCTGACACCGACCGATCCCTGTACTTAAATAATCGTAAGCTTAAAGTAAAGCTTGATTGACTGAAAGCGTGGACTCATCCAGTTATAAAGAAAATTGGGTGCTAATAATATCAATGATATTTTGCTCTCAGTTTTACTGGAAATCTGATTCATTGTAATGATGGTATTATTATCGTTAAGCGAAATAGATACATAGTAATCATATAAACTGGGTAGTTAATGTAATGTTTGAAAATATACGTATAATTTCTTTAGTTATATCATATTTATATAATTTTCCAATACTTTTTACAGTTTGATAATTTCAAAGTTATAAATTGTAAGCCATTTATTTTGCATAAAAGAAAAAAAAATTAGAGATATTAGTTCAAATGAAACGGGTTTATTATCTCCCTTTAGTTAAAAAAATGTTTCCACATTTGATTCAATAGTGATGCCAAAATAGTTATGTTTTGTAATATAACAAATATTACTGACTAATTATTATTTCTTTATATAAATTTAACATTATGGTATTCATAACAAGATTTAATTATTAAAGGATTAAATTAATTTACGTTAAACAGTTGTAAATAATCATTTGCTACTTTCATTGTTTGTCCATTTAAGTAGTTTATATTTTAAGCATTAATAATTACAGCAATTACACACTAAAGTGCTATTAAATAAGTGTCTTTTATTTCTAAATTACTACTACAAATAAATTTGTTGTATAATTAATTATATTTATGTTTTATTAAAGAAGATGAGCATAAAAACTCGTTTAAATGTAATTAGTCTGAATCAATTTATGAGCGGTCAAGTGTAAGGGGCCTCTTTGTATGCTTAAAACAGTTTGATGTGCGATAACGTCTGTTCACAGGTGTAAGTTGAACCAAAAGCTGAAAGTAGAACGAATGCCTAGCAGTTGAGAATAGCAGATTACTTTCTTAAGCAGCTTCCTCCCAGATTTTTTATCCGGAAATGGGCATATTTAGATGCCAATTTATTAAATGTTTAAAATTCAACTTGCTGCATTTTAAAATCGCCAATATCCCTCCTCTTAAATAAAAAGACCTACATCTAAGGAGGTTGTAGTAATATCAGATCAGTTAGAGTTGGTGTGGTATAAAAGAAATGAGTCCATTAATTTGACAGTTTTGCCTTTGATTAGGAAATTCCGTTTTGAGTACTTCGATGTACTTCTGAAAAAGCCCAACTTTCTATCTTAATACATTCTTTAACATAGTGATGTAGATGTAGTTAAATGTTTTGAAATTGTTTTTGGGGCAAGATATGTCCAGTTTAAATGCAAATCCATTCTAGTGGTCCTTGTAGATGGAAGTTCAAAGTTCAACTCAATGAAATGTGCATTCTTATCACCCTCTTTAGTGGAAAATGGATTTTATGCTAGTACTATTTGGTTGTCAAAAAAAAAAAAAGAAAAAAAGCTGCAAATAGTGAAGCGTGGAGACCTACAGCTTTTGCAACCGAAATTGAAACAAAATATAGACAAACTACTAGCAACACACGAGGCAAACGATTCACATTAACATTGATTTTTTTAAGTCTCTTGTTTAGATAACTTTTTGATCTATTAATTCTTACAATATGTTTCCTTTTTAGTAGTTAAAGATAATAAATAAGCTCACAAATCTAGTCGGCCTAAGAAAAATGGCGGAAACTATATTATTGACCCTATAACTTCCAGAGCGTTGTGGGAATGGGCGCTAAAATAAAGTTGGGGGGGGGGTGCGGTGAGCGGAAAAATATGGTGAAAGGAGGTAGTGAACCGATAAAGGTTGAGAACCTGTGATATAGAGTGTTTGAGAGATTTGGTGTTTTGGGGAGGTAGACATTTCGTATGTTCTGTAGTGCCGGACAGTCAAAAAGATGATGGGCAACTGTTTGTCTAATGGTGGAAGCCACAGACAAACAAGACTCAAGGTGAAGACCATTAGTTAAATCATTAAATTTACTAATATTTTAGGAAGTAATGCTGATAGGCAAATTGGTAATACAAGCCTACATCATTATTAAAATGTTACTCGTATAGTGTTTAAGAATAATAATATACACTTTGGGAATATAGATTTAAAAGCACAGTAATAATAATACAATAATACACAATAAAGCAATAATTTCTCTCTTACACAAAAAGGCATAAGGCCTATAGAGAAAAACATATTTTTGTAAAGTCAAAGGAAATAAATGTTCTTTTTTATTGAGTGACATCCGACCATGATATTAGTTACCTGAAGAAACGACAACAACTACAGGAGTAGGCCTGTACTAACTAGAAATTTTGATACATTGCAATACCCTATTAAAATGCAAGCTAGAATTTAACCTTCAATAAAGTCTCAACATTGCTCATCAATATAGAAGGCATAATTAGACTATTGTAAACAACTCAATTAGAATTCAGTTTAAAGTTGCAACTTTCAATATATCTTTTTGGTACATTGATTTTTAACCCTTCTATCTATGCTGCCTTCAGTTCCGCTATATACGCGCCCGGGACTGTAAGAGTTAACAGCTTTGCCAAAACTGAAATAAATGGTGATATTTATATTTATCTTATATGTCACAGAGGTGCCTTCTATACATAGGATTAATGCGTCCTACGCTTATCCGTGGTTTAAATTGAATGCTTTCATGACGCTTCAGTGAGACGGGCCGGGGGGGGGGGGGGTCAAGGAACGTCACAGCCGTAGACCATTAGACAAATCCAGACTAGTAGCACCAGGTGATGATGGATGGGAACTGAGCGGGAATCCATCATTTGTAGACAATGTGGAATGTTAGATATTATAAGGGCAACTATCGACTTAGATGAAAAGACGAATAGAACGTTTAATCACAAAACTAGAGTTTTGACATACAGGCAAAGGTTTCTAGATGTTTAATGGATAGATAGAGAGTACGAAGAGACGACGTGAAAACCCCTAGTGACAGTTGTACAACGATTGAGATCCCCATTGCTATACTATCGTGTATTCACACAAAGTGTTAATAATTATATTTTGTGGACTTGTATTGACAAAGGCTAATCTATGTTCTACATCAGGGCATATATGCATAAGGCTAATTCACCGTAAACCCCTCATTGACAATGATTGACAACATCGGTGAACTGTATAAAGTGTGTCGTGGCAAAATGGAAAGGGGCAAGAGATGACACATGACTGGCTGAACCCTGTCTTTTTAATTCAATGTTTTGACGCTGCTGTTCTTTGATGGCAGATGGAGGGGGAGAGGGTAATGGGAGAAAATAAACTAATTACTGTAAAGACAGTTTTATAGCGTTAAAAAAAATAATGTCTTTATCCAATGGCATTCGCATTGTTATTCGTTAAGTTAAAACATATAATATTTTGATTAAAATTATCTTTTTTTTTTTAAATTGTAATACTAGCTAAATTGCCCCGCGTTGCCCGGCCTGTATAAGCTACAGATAATTTTTTTATAAACTACAATGAATAGAAAGCTATGACTCTAATAATTTTTTTTTACTGAAGACTTTAAGAAAGTAATATAAATATTGTAATCGGATAAAAATAGGCAAGTCTTTTTATAGAACAAAAATCAAAATTGCCTGGTGGAACTAGACTAGACTTTGTTTTGTTTTATTTTAAAGTAATTTTGTTATTAAAATTGTTGAAAAGAACAACGGTATAGACTAACTGAAGAATCGAACCAGGGTTGCCTGCATGGCAGTCCGATACGTTAACCACTGAGCTAGCGAAGACACATGTTCGAAATGAAATAGCAAATGTATGATATGAAACAATAAGGTCACGTGTCTTTAAATAAACTAATATGATTGGTGAAGCCGGCTGGTCCAGCAGTTGGTTCACCGGACTATCAACCATAGTCAACCATAAACCAACTGACACGTCGTGGGTTCAATCCCTGCCACCGACTGATCCCTGTCGCCCTGCAGGAGTTTTGGGCCTAGTTGAAGTAATAATCTTCTATCTAGAAGGAACGTCTGTAAACTTATAAGAAAACAAAAACAACATACACACCGTCTACTTTATAGTATATATATAGATTAATTTACGTCTTTTTTATGCTGTTCTTTTATGCTGCCCTCACCCCATCTTTCACTATTTCCATAACAACCTTGCACAATTTGCCTTCTCTCGTACCTTGCATTATTCGCCCCCTTCTCAATCTTGCACTGTCTGCCCAGCCAAGACCATCGTAAGTATTTAGGATGTTTTTGGACCAGCCCCCATCACCTTGTACTATTTATCTAACACTCCTGGCTTTCAGTCGATGAATGAAGATTGACTCTATTCAATTTACAGCTGTTACCCTCGGGTGTGGGGCACTGCTAAAACTAGTAGACGATATGATTTTATGCAGGCAATTTTGCCCCCGTATCCTATTTCATACCCTTCATCGCTTTCATTGGACTTTGGAGCGTTTGAGTGCAGGTAAACTCTGCCATGCCTCACTAGACAGCCAACCGATTTCATGCCCACATAATATTAACGTAACATTTGGCATGTCTAAGAACAAGCCTTATAAACAATAACACAGTATACAACACAACGTTATGCAAATTTTTTTTAAGCAGTTAGACTGTTTATATATAAGGACGGTGCTCTATATGAATGGTGCATACCAGTAACGTGAATTTGAGCTCTATGCAGGGCCGGTTCATCCATGTAGGCGAACTAGGCGGCAGCCTAGGGCGCACAATTTTTGGGGCGCAAAATTGAGGATTTTTTTTTAATTTGTGGATTATAAAATATAAACTATATTAAAGCTTAGCGCTACTAGCATAGGCAGATAAATTACTAGGTAATGAAAGACGAAGGTTATTTTATTTAAGTTGTCTTAGAAAATAGAAATGTATGCCCTAAGAGTAGCCTACTTAGTTTGGCAACCTCGCTGTGTGTAGCGGAGTGCAAAAAAAAGCAACCCATCACTTTCCCCGGTCACACCCTGGACGCGATGCTGCGGCGGAATATCATAGTGAAGTGGCGTGACCTTGACATTCAAGTCAGTTCGTGAATCGTAAGTCGTGAGGGCGCTGAGTTATTTGCATTGGCAGTGCAGTTGTTGTTTATGTGCATTTTCAGACTGTTAATTACGAAAACGAGTACATTAAATCCCCTAAGTGGCACAAGATGACTCAGTCGAATTGATGCACGAACACATCTGCGGTACCAGTTATCTCATGTTTGTGATGCTTTGGAAAGATATTTCTGAAGACACTAATTGGATCTAGTGGCAGTATATAAATAGAAGCACTTCTTCTTCTTCTTCCTTCTTCGCCATTATCAACCCCTAGTGGAGCATAGGCCATCAACAATCTCTTTCCATGTCCTCCTGTCTCTGGCTATCTTCTCTAACTCCTTCCAAGTTCTCCCGATCACCTGCACATCCTTTTCTACTTCCCTCCGCCAGGTGTTCTTTGGTCTACCTCTTCGTCTTGCACCCTGGGGATTCCACGAAAGAGTTTGTCTAGTCAAATTTGTCGTTGGTTTCCTCAATGTATGGCCTATCCATCTCCATCTCCTTTTTTGTATTTCTTGTTCTACTGGAATATGTGCTGTCCTTTCCCATACCGTTGCATTTGTAATTTTGTCATACCATTTGATATCCATTATTCTACGTAGGCAGCCATTCACAAAAGTTTGTAGTTTGTTCAAATCCCCCTTTGTTAATCTCCAACTTTCTGAGCCATATAGTAAGACAGATTTTACATTAGAATTAAAGATTTTTAATTTAGTTTTGGTTCTAATTTGTTTTGTTTTCCAGATATTTTTTAGCATAGCAAAGGCTCCTCTTGCTTTTTGTATCTTTACTTTAATATCTGTTCCAGATCCCCCTTCCTTGTCAACTATACTTCCTAGATATGTGAAGTTGTCTACTTCTTCCAGCACCTTTCCTCCTACTTCCACTGCATCAGTACTTTTGGAGTTTATTCTCATTATCTTGGACTTTCTATCATTTATTTTAAGTCCTAGCTGTTGTGCCCAGGAATCTAGTATTGCAGTTTTTTCTTGCATTTGCTTATGACTTTGAGCTAATAGGGCTATGTCATCTGCAAAGTCTAGATCTTCAAGCTGTTTAAACAGGGTCCATTGGATTCCATTTTTTCTGTTTTCTGTAGTATTCTTCATGACCCAATCTATTACTAGTAAAAAGAGGAATGGTGAAAGTAGACAGCCTTGTCGAACTCCTGACTCTATCTCAAATGCCTCTGTTAGTTTTCCATCATGAATGATTCGACATCTCATATTGTGATAGGTGTTTTTAATTAGGTCAGTTAGCTTTGGAGGAATACCATAGTGGCGCAACAGTTTCCATAGATTTTCTCTGTCGACACTATCAAAGGCTTTTTCAAAGTCTATGAAATTGATATATAGGCTAGCATTCCATTCTGTGCATTGTTCAATGATAATACGAAGAGCAGCTATTTGGTCGAGACATGATTTGTTTTGTCTAAGGCCTGCTTGCTCGTCTCGTAGAAGACCATCAACTGCTTTCTTTATCCTTTCCAGTATTATTCTATTTAAAACTTTTCCTGGTACTGATAGCAACATAATCCCTCTATAGTTAGAGCAATCTGTAAGATCCCCTTTCTTTGGAAGCTTTACTAGATATCCCTCTCTCCAGTCCTTTGGTAGTTCTCCTTTTTCCCATATGTTTCCAATAATGTTGTATAGTACGTTAGTTGATAACTCAATGTCTGCTTTAATTGCTTCTGCTGGTATTCCATCAGGTCCAGCAGCCTTCCCATTCTTTAGCGTTTTTATTGCATTTTTTATTTCTCCTTTAGTAGGTCTATTACAGTCTATCTCTAGGTCTCTCTCAGCTGGTTGAATATCTGGGGTATTAAGGGGAGCAGGCCTGTTTAAGAGTTCTTTGAAATATTCTACCCATCTCTTTTCCTGCTTTTCTGCATTTGTTAGCTTATTACCATCTTTGTCTTTGATAGGTTTATTTTGTTGCTAAAATTTGCCTGCTAATTTTTTTGTTATACTGTACAACTCCTTTATGTTTCCTTTAGATGCTGCTGTTTGTGCCTCCGCTGCCAGGTTGTTGATGTAATCATTTTTATCCTTTTTAATGCTTTTTTTAACTTTCCTATTGGCTTCTGTATAGTTCTCTTGAGCATATTTTTTCAAGGCCCTGGTTCGGCTGTTCATCAAAACAACTTTCTTTTCTTTCCGCTGCTTAATTTTTTTGAGAGTGTTGTCTGAAAGCCATGGTTTATTGGGGTGTGTTTTTATCCCTAGCACTTGCTTGCATGTTGTGTTCCATGCTTCCTTTATTGATTCCCATTGTGTGCCTATGTCATCTTTTGCTTCCAGGTCTTCTAGGGCCTTAAATCTATTTCTCAGTTCAATTCTAAATTCATTGTTTACGTTCGTTTCCTTTAGAAATGTGACATTGTATTGTGTTCTGCGTCTTGGGCAATCTCTCTGTCTTTTAAGTCGTAGCCTAATTTGGCCCACTAATAAGTGATGGTCAGAAGCTACGTCAGCACTTCTGAAAACTCTTACGTTTTGCAATGAGCGCCTGAATTTCTTTTTGATGCAAATATGGTCGATTTGGTTGTGTGTATGATGATCTGGTGACATCCATGTGGCTTTGTGAATATCTGTGTGCTGGAATATGCTGCCTCCTATTACTAATGAATTATCTGCACAAAAATTAATAAACAACTCTCTATTCTCGTTTTTTATTCCTAAGCCCTGTCTCCCCATTATCTCCTCATATCCTTTGTTATCATAGCCTATTTTTGCATTAAAGTCTCCCATCACTATTGTTAAGTCTTTATCTTTAAATCTATTTAGAACTGTCTGTAGTTTACTATAGAAATTATTGTTTATTTCATCCTCTTGTTCATTTGTTGGAGCATAGCACTGTATAACATTGAGATTGATCCCCTTCTTGAAAGTCCTGAAAGATGCTGTTATTATCCGAGACCCTTCCGGTTGCCACTCTATAAGTGATTGATTAGCCTGTGGTGATAGTATTATGGCTACTCCCTCTGTGTGTTGAGCGTTCTCATCCTCGTGGCCTGAGTAAAGAATGGTTTCACCTGTTGATAGTTTTGTTTTTCCTGACAGTATCCATCTCTCTTCACTCACTCCTAGTATACTTATATTGTATTTTTTCATTTCTGAAGCTACTTGGTGGGCCTTCCCCATCTCATACATTGTTCTCACATTCCAGTTGCCAACCTGGGTATTTTTCCTCAGAGAGAAGGAGGTAGTCAGCCTATCAGCTCCCTTTCGGGTTTGGCTGACCTGCTTCATAATCCCTTTGACAGGGCCTCCCTTCTCTGAAAATGGCAGACATGTAATTGATTTTGTTGATGATTTTGTAGCAAGGTAGTTTTTTTACACTGGTGGGTTGCTAGCCCTACGCAGAAACCTACAAACATGCATGTAGACTGCGAACCTGTTGGCCTGGCCCACTTGCCAGTATGCCCCGTCACCACGTCAAGGTAGGTTCTCGGCGGGGAGAAGCACTTCGGTTACTTAAAAATATCTCAGACTTCAAGTTTATTGTTGCACTTTTGACATACCATAACATTTTGTTTCAAGTAAACATAACTAGTAAGATACTGCAAGAAAAAGACTTAAGTCTCCAGGGTACAGTTAACCCGGAAAAAAAAAACGAAGAGTTTTTTGTTTACAGCTAGAAGTGATTTGGAGTTCAGTAGAGTACTGGTTGATGCTAATGAAGTAGCATAAGAATTAAAAAAAGAAGAACATGGTTGATTACGAATCAACAGATGAATCTGTAAATATTGCCGGTGACCCCTCAGAAAGTTTCAAGATCCACTTTTATGTTGCTGCTTTAGACACTGCTGCTTATGTGGTAAAAGTAAGATTTTCCTAGTTAAATAAAGTATCTGGTGTCTTTGGATTTTTGTACAACATTCCTGACCTTTCAAAACAAGACTACATCAGAGGTTAAGTCGATGTGCAAAAACTTGGGAAAAGCATTAACAATTGAAAAAGATGAAGGTTTTATTGAATTTTACATTGCTGCTGTAGAACTTTGCTCTGAACTAATAGCAATTTCTCATTTCATCTTTGACTCAGTATCAAACCCTGAAGAAGTCGTAAACTACATTTACCAACAGAATCATTTGTGTAGCCCTTCGTATTTTGCTTAATTTGTCACTTTCCGTTGCTAGTGTTGAACGAAGTTTTTCAAAACTTACGGTAAGCTAATTAAAACCTATCTGCGTAGTAGGCCTACAATGTGTCAGGGGAGACTTGTGAGTCTGGCGACAATTTATATTTAAAGTAAGATAGCAAGATAGTTAGACTCAAAAGCCCTCATACAAGAATTCCATAAGCAGAAAGGAAGAAAAGTACCATTAGGGTTTTAGTCTTTAGGAGTATAAATACTTGTAATCAGTATTTAAAAGTAACTTTTGGACCGTAGTTAAGAAAACAATAATCCAATATCAAGCAATATCAAGTATTCTTTGTGTATTTTTTTTAGTGTTATAAAAACAGAAAAGAATTTCTGTAATCTAACTGTGAGTTTCTATTTGTTATTAAGATAAATGTAGGCCTACATAATGCAGGTATAAAACCTATAAACCCATATATCTAATGTAAAACTGAATGTTATGTCATTTTTCTAATAATAATTTAGATTTCTAATTTTTAATCTATAATGTAAAAGCCATTGTTACTTTTTATTCGACTGTTTTTTTTTTCACATTCATCAATCAAAGGTTATAAAATTAAATTCTTTGTTGGGCTATAACAATTATTAACAAAAAGACATTTTCGAAGTTCCATACCCGGCAAACCCCGCCGAAGGCAATTTAATGAGGGAACAGAATTTGTTTTCGCCTAGGGCGTCAAAAACTCTAGAGCCGGCCTTGGCTCTATGTGAATGGTGCATACCGGTAACGTGAATTTGTGCTCTATATGTGTGACCCGGCATTGAACAAGAAACAGTTGACAATGACTATATCCTTAGATCTTTCATCGGCGTCACCTAGTTTTCCTAAGTCTTTTATTTACGGTACAGACATAATTTCACTGGGACTCTGCACGAGCGATGAAGTTCAACATAGTTCACGTGAAACGGGTGTCCGGAGTACATCCTTCTTTTTAGACGAAGAAAACCCTCCCAGTCGGCCAGAACCTTGCGCAAGTAACAGACATGACGTCAGGAGGAACTCTGGGAAGCAGACGACAAATGGCGAAGAGATAATGAAAGAAAAGATATGTGAAACACAACAAGGTGGGTTAAAATTGTCCAAGATGTCTCAGAAGAGCAAGTACATGCTGTTCATGTTGGTGCTGGAAAGTGTTGGAGCGGGCTGTTTTTATTCATTACCGGAGCCATTTTTTTTGCAAGAGAGGTAAACCTTTATGTATTTGCTTTTATTCAAATTCGTAGCAATGATTTTCTAAAAAATATTTCAATAAATGTAACTTTGACCTTCTGTTATCATGAATTAATATTATTAATATTAGTTGTCTCCCTTGACTGCTCAATGAAAAGAATTACATCAGTTGTTTCCCTTGTCTGTGCATTTAAAACGGATTACATTATTTAGTTTTCCTTGTCTGCCCAATGAAAGAATTACAACAGTTGTTTCCCTTGTATGCTCAATAAAATGATAAAATCAGTTGTTTCCCTTGATATTTAATCCAGTCTAGTTTAACGTGAGATTGTCAATGAAACTGAGAGGGAATCCTTATTCTTTATAAAAAAAACAACGGCAGCTAAATTATATTTGATTTAATAATATAAATAACTAAATCGTAGCGGTGAGTTATTTTGTTATTTATTTAATTCTTGAGAATAATTAATTAGTAATTTTGTAGGTTTAGAATGTCAGGTTTTAAAGCTCGCAAATATTTAGTAGGCCTAAATCTAATTTTTGTTTCAATCATTTTGTAGCTAGGTACACATTGTTTTTTTTTAACAAATAGTTTAGGTTAAAATTGAGCTTTTGTTCAGAACACAATATTGCTATTAGCCTTCTCCCTTCCCCTCCTGCTATTGTGCACTATATGCCCACTTCATTCCGTGCAATATTTTGCCCTGACAAGACACTATTCGCTTATTTCTAGAGTGCACTGCTCATATATATTTCACTTTTTGCCCCTCCCCCTCTCCCACCTCGCAACAATGAGTCATTCAACGTGAGAGAATATGGAGTGAAAGTAGTGGATTTAAATAAAGTCTCCCACGTTTCGGAATATGTGCTAACTTAATAGAGGTCGACCGAGCTTCGATTTCGGCTTCGAAAGTAGGCTAATGGCCTTTTCGGTGTAGTTTCGGTTTCGGCCTAAGCTTAAAAAAAAGTTAGCGTTCGGTTTTCTTTCGGTTTCGTAAAAAATGATATTTAATTTTGGTCATTAAGCAATTATCTATTTTAACTTTCAAAATTCAGATTGCAACGCTAGTGCTGGATCTATTACTCTGCTTATTGATATTTTCCTTTACCGGTAGTTAAACTGTGGCGTTAATCTGTTTGAAGTAGAACACTTAAGTTAATAATAAACAGATTATTTAATGACCCCCAAAAATTTCTAAAAAAAGAGTATGAGATAACGGTAGTCTTTGAAAATCTTTTATTTGGCAATTTCGGTTTATCTTCAGTTTCTCTTCGGTTTTTCAGTTTCGGCTTCAACCGAACGTTAATTTATAATTTTCGGTATGGTTTCGTTTTCGGCCGAAACTAAAAAAAATTGGATTCTGTCAGCCTCTAGTGATAACCAGATTATCATGTAGATCATAGGTTCTCAACCTTTTTCGGCTCACCGCCCCCTTTTACAATTTTTTTTCGCTCCACCCCCCCCCCCCAATTCTTTTAGCGCCCACTCCCCTCCCTCCCCCTTTCCGCCCGTCTGGACTATAGTATCCGCAATATTTTTAATCGGACTAGACTGTTGTGTGAGTAATTATCTTAAAAAAACTGAAAAGGAAACATATTGAAAGAATTAATAGATCAAAAAATTGCCAAAACCAAAGGTTTATATAAATCAATATTAATGTGAATCGTTTGCCTGTTGTATTGCTAGCAATTTGTAAATTTTTTTTCAAATTCGGTTCCAAAAGCCTTAGGTCTAATAATCAGTAATATTTGTTATATTACAAAACAGAACTTGTTCGGCATCACTATTGAATAAAATGTGGAAAATTTTTTTTATTAAAAGGAGATAATTAGCCCGTTTTATTTGAGTTTATATTTCTGTTGTTTTTTTCTTTTACAAAAAAAAATGGTTTACAATTTATAACTTTGAAATGATCAAACTGTAAGAAGTATTTTAAAATTATAGGCCTATAAACATTATATGACTAAAGAATTTATATGTATATTTTCAAGCATTACAATAACTATCCAGTTTGTCTAATTAATTCTTATCTATACTGCTTAACTGTATATACATATCTTTATTGGAAAAACTTTACAAACACATTAAGGAAATAGTTGACAGTCCCGTTCGGGTGAACCAACCACAGTACCAGCCGGCCGCACACCAGATTTACCAAAAACTGACCCCAACTTCATCGAAAAGTCACTGCGATTCCTATTAATTTCTTATTAATATAATAAAATGTTGGCACACTCTTGGGGAATATCAGATATTTAGCAGCACTTGCGTTTTCATCACATTTTATCCAAAAACTAATCGATTCAAATAGATGAGGTGTTCAAATTATATCAGATACGTTTGTGCCGCCCACTTGCCCTTCACCGCCCCCCAATCGCCCCCGGGAATGTCAGCGCCCCACTAAAGATTCTCACCGCCCCCGTTGAGAACCTATGATGTAGATAAATCAAAAACATGAAATGCATGCGATAAATCAGCTTTTCTATGACATGTGTTTTTAGTCGTTATTTTGTTTTTAGAAAACCTCCAATCATAAGCTCTTATTCTGATTGCTCCATTGATTGTGAAAGTTAGTTATTTGTATGGCGCATCTCGCCATGTTAACGTTGTCTTATAAAACAGAGACAATTTTTCTAAACTTTATACAACGGCCGGGAAGGGATTGGAAGGCTGCAGGGCTAAATCTTGGGTCTTCGTGTTGACAGTCGGAAATTGGCCAATGTTAACCGCAGGACTAGACTTGAACCACACTTCTCTTCAAGTGAGAACATGGGCCGAGATTACACTCTTATGGCTCAGAGAGCGAACTCTGTGGTGGTATCACGCAGCAGAGGCACATCACCATAATATTATAGGTTTGGCACAAACGGTTGGCCGTTCACCATCAACTCTAAAACTCCTACAAGGCCGAGCAGAGAAATAGCACGTGCTCGACCGACCGTCTTTTCTGCATCCTTTGCAGTTTCGACACCGTGAATCAAGATGGTGGCCTAACCCTGCTAAAATATGCCTCTATCGGGACTACGCCTAGCGCTGAATAGGGTTATTGTTGCTTGTTCTTTTCTGTGGATCCGCCAGCCCGGGTCAATTAAATAAAATTCAGCCGTTTTAACAGATAAGAGTCTACTACTATAACCGACCTCGGTCCTTTAATTATGCGTCTCTACTCTTGTACCATTGATGAGGGAAACTGCATGAATAGAGAGAGGAGCCCTGAACACTAGTTGAAGTGTAAGACTATTTTGTTTCAGAATCTCTGTCTTGTTCCAAAGTTTAGGTTCCGTCGCCTATATTCAAAATGGTGCATCAAAAAGACTTAAGAGATGTATCATGTTTATAAGCGACACATTTGATGATTGATCTATGTAAGATTTAGTGTTTATTGGTGTATGTATTATGGTACTTCCTTTCAGTGGCGTAGCTAGGTTTTGACGCTAGGGGGAGCGAACTTTTAGGAAAAAGGCCCCACTTTTAGCAATTTTTCCAGATTAATAGAAGAACGAAGAATTTGTACGTATCAAGTGTTATGAGAATATCCTGTGCCTCAGGATACACACACTGTATAATATATAGTGCACTATTTCTTTGACCATCCACGATTTTTACAAGCAACTATTAGTGATGGGAATTTCTGCAAAATTGATTGCATTTACTGCTCATTTTTGGGATGAACATCTACTGTCGAAAAGTATTTATAGAATCAATGCGAATGCTTCTGTAGGACTGAATTCTTCTTCGTTTTAATTTTGAAAGACGAGATAAATCGCCAATATAGACATTTTTAAAGTGATTTTAAAAAATCCAGATTCAACATTTTTTATTTACTGTATCTACTATGTGTCACTTACTTAAGCCTGTCTCAATGATACGTTATAAGAAGTCTCTTTTCTTTTCTATTTTTTTGTCCTCTCAGCTATTAAAGCACCACGCCCGATGGTTATATCCTTAACAAACGGAATTCCTTTAAAACAAGTTATTTCTCTTCTTTTTTCTTTCTTTTAAATTATGTGTGTATCTTTTTTTTTTTTTTTTTTTGCGAAGTTTATGTAACCATGTTTTCGATCACTACACGTATACCGCCGAGAAGGAGAAAGCCAGCGCGTTTTAAGTCACATTATTACTTTTCGGTGAGTACACCATACTTGAACCCCACCTTTTTTTTTGTTGAGAATGCGAGCGAGCGTACTCTTTTGGGGCTCGGAGAACTAACTCTGCCGTGTCCACGCACCACTGATACATCACCGTAAAAGTTAGGCACGAACGGTTGGCCGTTCCTGTCCACTCTAAGTTCCTGCTTATGACATGGTACCACTAGAGCAGGGATCGGCAATCTAAGGCACGCGTGCCATGCAGAGCGTTTTTCAATGAGAAACCCCCAAAGGTGTTCAATTTTTGATGAAAACAAAAACAACTATATTTTTCAGTAATATTTATATTGAGTGAAATCAATTTCACAACATTTAACCATATGTACTTCCCTTTACAAAGGTATATAATAAGATAGATAGTTGGACTTTTTCAGAAGCACATCGAAGCACTCAAAGCAAGTTTCAGGACTTTCAAATTGATTTTTTCATGCCTAATCAAGCATAACTGGCTTAATCTTACTACGACCTTCTTAGATGTAGATACTTTTTTTTAAATTAAGTGTAGGGATATTGGCGATTTTAAAACGAAGCCAGTTGAATTTTAAACATTTAATGAAATAGCTATCGAAATGTGCCAAATTGTTAATGAGCTCCACAAATAAATAATGCAGGACATGTTTACGTACAACAGTTTAAGGTAAATTAATTTTATACCTCTAATAATTAAATCTTGTAATGAATACCACAACGCTAGATCTAGTTTATGTAAAGAAATAATAATTAGACACTAATATTTCTTATATTACAAAACATAACTTGTTTGGCATCACTATTGAATCAAATTTAGAATCTTTATTTTAATTAAAGGGAGATAATAAGCTACTTTTATTTCCGCTAATATTTCTATTATAATGTTTTTTTTTATTTTTTATTTTATAAAAGACTAAATGGTCTACAATTTATAACTTTATAATGACCAAAATGTCAAAAACTAGTTAAAACTTATATAAATATTATATGACTAATATAATATATGCACATTTTCTGAACATTACATTTACTACCCAGTTTGCATGATTACTTTGTATCACTTCTGCTAAACGACAATTCTGTTTCATTATAGACGTATTTTATTTCATTAGATTAAAGAATCTCATGAGAACCAAATATTATAATGAATATTAGCAGGTAATAGATATTTATCTTGAAAACTAAATGATAGTCTAACCATTACATTACAAAATAGTTACCATAAATGTGAAAGTTTGGTAACATAATTTTGTAATTGGTATAAATGCTAATAAAAAGGATGATGATCACATACACACTATTTTTTTTACATTAAATATAAAACGATCTAACGATTTTCTCTATAGAGTTTCTTTGCTTTTGGCCTTTGTCTAGCTACGGATTTAAAATACCTACTTGTCTTATAAGAAAACAAGTATAATAGAGCAGGTTGACTTTTAGGCTGTCGGCACGCTGAATGATTTAGAAATCCTAGATTGGCACACCATTAGCAAAAGGTTGCCGATCCCGGCACTAGAGCGTGATCAAATTAAATTAAACTAAAATTAACTAGATCTAACAAGGTTCATTAATCATATTGTAACAAATTAAATTGTTGAAATGCAATTTAAAATTTAAAAAATATTAGAAACAGTATAAATTGTTTTTTATGGCTTGTTAAAATTATAAAATATTTTTTCCCGAAAAGGCCCTTTTTTTCGAAAATGGCCGTAGGGGGAGCGGCCGCTCCCCCTGCTCCCCCCCCCCCCCCCAGCTACGCTACTGCTTCCTTTACAAATAATATATAATGTGTGATCTTTGATCCATTGTTGCTTAATTCATCTATTTATATATTTGAAATAGGCCTAAGAGGTGGATCATGTTTGGATTTTTTTACATTTCTTTCCAACAGACGATTGTAACCTCTGCGTATTTTAGTCAGAGGAAACTAAGAAAAAAAGCAGAAGTGGGCAGCAAAACCGAACATTCTTCACCAGCCATAAATCAGACAGCTACATTTTTTTTTAACAATCGGAATTGTCTCAGAATTCTCAACTTGTATAAAACAAAACACCAAAGAATGCCAGACTTACATTGGATTCTACACGTGCAGTATTTTCACACAGATGAAATAAAAACATTTGTTTTTGTTACATTTAATGTCTTCTTCAGTATGTTTGATGCTTCAAGATATTCTCTTAAAATTACGTGTTATTTTGTTGTTTGTTTATCTATTAAGTGTAAACATTAAGTTAAATCACTCAATCTAGATAGGCATATTATATAATCCAGAAAAGAAGATTTTAAATCATATTATTAATACTAGATACCTAATTATCAAGTTGTAACTTAGAAAAAAATAGCAATGTAGTAATACTACATAAACCATACCATAAAAATGACTTAAGCTTATTATTATTAGTTTTACAGACGTTCCTTTTAGATAGAAGATTATTACGTCCTATGCCCACAATTCCTGCAGGGCGGCAGGGATTGGTCGGCGGAAGAGTTAAAAACCCGGGCCCATTTGTTGACAACCCGGTGTCCTAACCAGCCGGATTAAATTCTGAGTTTGAAATACAAGAAAATACAATATCCAGAAAGACATAGAAAAAAGCACGTTGCTTGTTCCATATCCAAGTCCAAAGTAATATATAAACTCTCTAACTCTTTCTTCTTCAGGGGCTTCCAGATATTATATAGCTCAGTGCATTCGGTCACATAATGTATTTACTGAACAAAGCGGGAAAATCTACTTCTAATTTAACGCTAACAATGTTGCTTTTTACTCCCTTTATTTTAAGTTGCAATGTCTGCAATCGTCCGTCAATCGTCAATGCATGGTGCAAAAATTAGCTTCGATTTTTCGACCACTTCCCGTGGTCCGATCGAGCTGAAATTTGGACAGCAAATTCGTGGCGCCTAACAATACATTCTATCAAATTTTCAGTTAAAACAACTTAATAATACTACACTTATGACAATATTCATTTCTTAAAAGGAAAGTATAAGAAATATTTTGATTTCGCGTTAAAAATGCCTGTGAAACTTTTTATACTTTTTCGGCGCAAAGCTGGAAAAAAAAAAAATATGCTTCACACATTTAAACAAAAATGCGCAATCGTTATAATTAGATATGTATTTGCCGACATTACCTATTCGAAATTTTAGTATTGTAGTGTTGTGTTTACTGCAAGCCGTACATTACCAATTGGAAATTTTAGTGTTGAAATTCATAAAGTATGATATTACTTATTTGTTCTATACATTAAACACATGGTTTGCAAATAAAGGGAGTATAATAAAAACTTCGTTTTTACGGTTTTCTTGTTACTCCCTTCATTTTAAGTTGCAATGTCTGCAATCGTCCGTCAATCGTCAATGCATGGTGCAAAAATTGGCTTCGATTTTTCGACCACTTCCCGTGGTCCGATCGAGCTGAAATTTGGACAGCAAATTCGTGGCGCCTAACAATACATCCTATCAAATTTTCAGTTAAAACAACTTAATAATACTACACTTATGACAATATTCATTTCTTAAAAGGAAAGTATAAGAAATATTTTGATTTCGCGTTAAAAATGCCTGTGAAACTTTTTATACTTTTTCGGCGCAAAGCTGGAAAAAAAAAAATTATGCTTCACACATTTAAACAAAAATGCGCAATCGTTATAATTAGATATGTATTTGCCGACATTACCTATTCGAAATTTTAGTATTGTAGTGTTGTGTTTACTGCAAGCCGTACATTACCAATTGGAAATTTTAGTGTTGAAATTCATAAAGTATGATATTACTTATTTGTTCTATACATTAAACACATGGTTTGCAAATAAAGGGAGTATAATAAAAACTTCGTTTTTACGGTTTTCTTGTTACTCCCTTCATTTTAAGTTGCAATGTCTGCAATCGTCCGTCAATCGTCAATGCATGGTGCAAAAATTGGCTTCGATTTTTCGACCACTTCCCGTGGTCCGATCGAGCTGAAATTTGGACAGCAAATTTGTGGCGCCTAACAATACATCCTATCAAATTTTCAGTTAAAACAACTTAATAATACTACACTTATGACAATATTCATTTCTTAAAAGGAAAGTATAAGAAATATTTTGATTTCGCGTTAAAAATGCCTGTGAAACTTTTTATACTTTTTCGGCGCAAAGCTAGAAAAAAAATAATTATGCGCTACGATTATTTTTAGAACAATTCATACGGAGTAAAGAGATATTTTTGAGATTTGCGACACAGATATTTTTTCTGTACGTTTCAATTGCAGTAGTCTATCAATTATTTAATTACATGATGGTAAACTTAGTTTGCAAAAAAAGGGAGTATAATAAAAACTTCGTTTTTATGGTTTTCTTGTTATAATAAATTTAAAAAAATGGAAATTAATGGTGCATTTGCATGATGGTGCATTTGCATGATGGTGCATTTCTATGCAGGCCCCACGAGAGGGGGGTACAGTCGGTACGCCGTACCGGGGCCCATAAGAGTTTAGGGGGCCCATGAATATTAAAATTTGAAATTAAATTGGTAATTACGCAAGTAATAGATTTAAAGTCTTTATTATTTGATCTCAGAATAACTGAGATTTATGTTAACATTATTTTAATCCGAAACAATATGAACCGATGAGCCCAATTAAAGTGAAGCGGAAGGGATGCGTAGTAATCATACAAACTGGTTAGTTATTGTAATGTTTTAAAATGTACATATACATTCTTTAATCATAAAATATTTATATAATTTTCAACTATCTTGTGTAATTTGATCATTTTAGAGTTGTACGTCAGTTATGTTTCTTTAAGGAAACAAAATAGAAACATATTAGAAAAATTAATGTAAAGAAAAAGGGTTAATTATCTCCCTTCAATTAAATTATCCAAATTTGTTGCTAATAATACCAAACGACTAAATTGTTTTAATATAACTAGTGTACTTCTGAAAGTGCTCATCTATCTTAATTTGCCTTAAATTGGGGAAAGAGTTAAATGTTTTGAAATTCATTTCAGAGAAAGATATGTCCAGTTTCAATGCAAATCTATTTTAGTGGCCCAACACTTCAAGTGCTTTTGGACCCAATCTTGTAAATGGAAGTTTAATTCACTGAAACGTGTCGCCATGCCATTCAGAAACATTGGCTTCAACAATCAGTTCTACTCTTTCAATAATGGATTCTTTTTCATTAATATAAATCTTAATTGCTTTCAGACAAGAAACGAATATACCCAAGACTTTACCTATACTCCGTATGACTTTCTCCTAGAAGGGACTTGAGAAACTAAACAATTGACTATCTTAACAATAGATTTAATCACAGATCGCAAGTCCAATGATGGGAGCTTTGCATACAAACATTCCTGAACTAAAACAGTTGACATCCAGTGTGATTCCCATGTTGTTCGCCATGCAGCACCCACTAATTATGCTGACATACGTTGTTTTCACAATATTCTTGGCGGTCTCTCACGTGCCACTGAAAATCGTTCTGCGTAACTTAGGTTGCCGATCCCTGGTGTACTTGAACATTTAGTTAAATATGCAAAGAAGCCTCTAGTTGTAATATAGGGCCTAATTATTTTCGATAGCATTTAGGATCTCTTTTTTATTATTTTTCTCTAGAGACACTTACAAATATAGACCTATGAGCCTTACAGGCTTACAGTTCTCCTTGTTAGCTTAATAGCCTAGGCCTAAATGTCGCTACAAACTAGCACTCAGTACGGCAGTCAAAGCTAGTTAGTCGATCCTTTTACACTTTAATGATTTCCTGTGCGGTAACCAAGAGGGGAGATTGAAGGAAGCCTATCATAATTTTAGACAAATGTATTGAAAATTTAAAACACATTTTTATTTGTCATTTAACAAAAAGTATTTTGGGAAGAATCTGTAAAAAAAAAATTGTGTCAACTGTAGTGCTACAGCTGATCTAACCTTACATTTGACTACACAACATACATTACTGGTAAATATTTACAACTGACAAGAGTATCACCAATAGTTAAATCACAAAACCTAGAAATACTAGAGGACATAAATTATCAATCGACAGTGAGAGTCACTTTTTCCATTTTACACATCTTTGTAATATTACTTGCAAGATCAATAGGCCTACTGAATCGGAGGAACAATTACAATAATTTAAACTAAGAACTATAATATATACTTGATTAAAATATTTTTGCAATAGACCTGTAAGGCTGTGATTGAAATGATTACTCTCATGGTAAATGGTAACACTTATGACAGTTTCACAAAATGGTCCACATACCTTTTAAATAGATTCCTGTTTTTCAAACGTATGTAATACAAATAAATCATCTAGATATGACTAGTGTTAGAGCACAAAAGTGGGGCGGGGGTGGGGGCCCAGAAAAGATCTTGTACCGGCATCTTTTTTTTCTCTCGAGGGCCCTGTTTCTATGACACACACTTGCTTGTCCGTCAACTGCCTACTAGTTTAATAATAGATTATACTAAATCGCCAACTTCACTTTCTACTCCGATTTTATCGATATAAAAACAAAGGGGGATAATTTTATTATCATATATTATTATCATATTTTTGAGCAGATTAGACTTAGACAAAAAATGGACAAGCCTGTTAAATATGTTATTAACACTAGTTGATGTTATTGACTTGAGCCACCATTTCAAAGTTGTTGTGCTGTATAATTTTTTTTTTAATTATTATAATTGCTCATTGGGAGATTTTAAGCGAGCAATGTTGATGAGCAATGTTGATTTGTCGGGTGTACCACAAGAAATTGATGAATCAGGCCCTATTTCCATGATAACAATTGAGGAACATTTGGCTTCCCCTATGGTAAGATGATAGAAGCTAAAAGAAAGGCATATGGCAATATAAATGGGTAGCATGGCTGTATGTTAGCATTGTAATTATTATATATATTGATTTGAAAAACCTTTAGACATTGTGGAGGGAGATACGAATGAATATTAAGAATTTGTTTACGACTAATAATAATAATGATTAGATTGACTAAATAAAAATAAACAAAGGGAATAAAAAGTCTAAATAATTTACTGGCCACTCAATCCCTTAGCATGCCGAAGCCACGGAAACTGGAAAATGCAGCTTCACCGGCCCTATATGTACCATTTCAGTCTGACTGGATTACTACAGCGTGTCCCCGAGTCTACCCAGCTTTGATGGATCTCCCGAGTCTGGGAAAGGTAAAGAGGGTAGGGCATTATGCTGGCCACACTATCGCCTTTTGCGCAGGGCCAGGCCACAGTAACTTAAAAACGTTGCTACACTAGCATAGTATGACCATGGTATAAAATGGGTATTTAGTTTTAGTCAAAACCCATGGCCAAGAAAAAGGGGGGGGGGTAAATTCAAAATATTATCAATTTATTGTAACCTAAAAAAAAAAACACAAGCCTACACATCTTTATATACAAAACAACAACTACTAAAAAATACAACAACACACCAGAATGGAGTCAAAGGAATCCAGCTTTATTTAAAGACAAGACAGCCACACATCACTTGCACTCATCAATGAGGTACAGACACAAAATAAAATAATATGTATTGTTGTTTTTTTAAAACCCAACAAACAAACAAACAAACAAAAAAAAACTACATAATTAGAGGTTATTGTGTACATGTGATACAGCATCAAAACAAAAACAAAAAAAGTTGTCTTCTAGAGTTTATGATACATGGAGGAAACCAAACACAAGTTATGTACAATTCCTTGACAGCGACTTCACATCCCCTTGTAATTTCTTTAGCATTATTCAAACTAAACAACTTAATTTTTTTATAACCATTTCATTAAAAATAAAAAAATTACCAAAAAAAAAAAAAAATTGCAAGTATTTAAACCTTAAAAGAGATTATCTGCGAAAAAATTTAGTTTTACACACAAAAAATGTACAATGGTCCTCTAATTGTAAAAAATTTCTTCCATTGAAAAAAAAATTATGAATTTTAATTTTTTTTTTCATTTTTGAGATAATTTATCAAAACCAAAATTTAAAATGAAACACATTTAGTTACAAAAAAAAAAAAAATGACAATGTCAATCAAAAAGTTTCATAAAAAAAAAATTATTTTGGTCAACCTGAAAAGGTTATCTCTCCCCCCTGGTGGGAAAAATAAAAAATAAACACACAAGGGTGAAGTGAACAAACGCAAAGAAAAACAAAAAAACAATCCCCTGTAGTATTCAAACTACAGGTGGCCTTTAAGTGATATACACAAACTTTAAATGAACAATAATAGTTTGCAGCCAAGACACACACAAAAATACAGAAAAAAAAAGGTGAATTCATTTTGAGTTCCATATATTTTATATATATTACACGATTTATTTTTTTTATATAGGAAAAATTATAATCAGGAGAAAGAACATTCTAGTTCGTACACAAAGACACAAGTACACGTTAGGACAAACAAACTCTATAATACTATAGGAACAAATGCTTCTTTCTTTTATTTTTTTTTTGTTGTGTCATCAGATTTAAAAAAAAAACAACTACCACCTAGGACATGAAATTGAAAACAAAGGGGAGAAAATCTTACATTTTGTAAGGGAGACAATGCGGATTACTAACTTGATTTTTTTTCTTTTCTTTTTCTCCAAACATTTTAGACATTGAAATAAATGACAGCTGCCCTTGCAGGCAGTTTAACAGTCCACCAAAACAACAACTAAAACAACAACAGTTGAACACAGATGACATTTCATCGTCTTTGTTCCTTCTCTATTGCTTGTCTTTTTATTAAAAGGCTGAAGCCACAGTTAGATAGTTAACACAAGTGAATTCTAGACAGCCCTATATTTGTTGCCTCCAGCACAGCTATTGAAAACACAATGGTAGGAAACATCATTGTATAATTAACACACACGAACATTGCTACTTGTTTTGTTTAAAAAAAAAGGGGGGTAACTCTGAGATGCTTTATTTGACCAGAGGGAAATGAAGTGAGAATGACTCAAAACTTCATCCATTAGTTTTGTCTTTCTCACACTGCCTACAGTACAATCCCTAGACTTTGTAGCTCATTTTAATACCTTTAGAAAAAAAAAAAAAAAAAAAAAAAATTTGCTTTATGCATTTTATGATTACAAGGCTACCTGTGTTCTGAAAAGGGCCCAGGGAAAGTAAAATCTACTTGGGCTGGCCACACAATCCCCTCACACTCAGAGCCTCAAGAATTCTGATTCTGCTCAGCAGAAGACGTTTTATATTTTTATCATTAGACAAATTTGAATTTACTGTGAAATTTTTGCAGATAAAAGAACATATTTTTTAAAATTAAATAGTGTACCCATGTGATCAAAACCATTTTCGTGACAATAATTGCCCTAAACAAATTCCATTTTGTAATGCTACTGTGGTACAGTAAATATTAAAACACACATTACTACACAAGTACTTATAAAGCGACTATTTTGTAAAAAAAAAAAAACAGAATTGAAACAAAAAAAAAATACTGTGTCCAACAATTTGACAACTAGGATTGTACTGTATACAAAAAAAAAAGGAAAATACAAAATACAAAACAAAAAAAAACAACAATAGAATTTCAGACTTTAGTTTAAAAAGTGGATTTTTTCTGGCCAATGACATTTAAAGCAACCCCAACTGAATACAAAAACATGAAACAAAAATTGTACAATACATGTTCAGCAATAATATTTTTTTTTTCCGTTAAATATATAAGACAATAATATGTGTTTTCAATTTATTTATTTTTTAATTGTAAATTTGTTTCCCCCTCTCTACTAGATTTATTAGAGATAAATATTTGATACGTAAATGCTTCAAAAAAAACAAAAACAACAATCAATGACACGTACAAATCTAGACTATCTAATAAAAAACATAAACAGCAATAAGAACCAGAAACAAAAGTATAATTTGCAGAATCGGGTGAAAATATTTACAACATGGCCAACTGGCGCATGGGTAGAACCAGTTGGTTTTATTTTTATCTTTTTAAGCTCTTGCTGGCCAGAAAGCAAACTTCCAAACTTGGGAACATGGTTTTCTTACAGTTTTTATTTAGATTGTTTTTTTTTTTTTTTAGATCACATTCACTGATAGAAACAATGGATTTGAGTGAGCTCTCAAGAGTGAAGCCGTCACTGAGATATATGTGGTGTTTGCGCCACTACTTCAATTGCTCATCATTGAGATATATGTGGTGTTTGCGCCACTACGTCAATTGCTCATCATTGAGATATATGTGGTGTTTGCGCCACAACGTCAATTGCTCATCATTGGAAAGCTTGCACACACAGCTTATTGACAAAAAAAAAGAGTACAAGACTTATAAATGTGGTCATGCCCACACTGTGTTTTGTTTTAGACAAGCAGCTCAAGAAGACTTCAGCTGTCTGCAATGTTCCACGAGTTCTGGCACTGTAAGCTTTAGAGGGGTTGGCAGAGAGAGAGAGATTTAGAGAAAGGGTTGGGTGGGTGGAGGGGGTGACAGACCTGGTGTCCCCAACGAACGGCCTTGCCCAAGTCTCCGCTCTCACAGGACCCGGCACTTATATAGCCAGCAGGTCTTGCTGACCCAACTAAATTAGGCAGGTGAATGTCACTGGCGCACAGAAAACAACCCCAAAAAATGTACAAGAGAGCTCTCTTCAGTGTAAGAACACAAACAAGATCTAAATATAGGAACCAAAAAAAAAAAAAAGGAACAACATTTCAATGTAAAGAAAATGAAATCATGTTACTGGTGTAAATTTAAATTTAAATTGTGTTGTTTTATCATAAAATTGTTCTTCTACCGTACCGGTACTTTATTAGAATATATATATTACATAGTTAGAACCAGTCCAGTGTATTCTGTAAAGCATATTATGAGAGAAAAATTAAAAAGGGGGAGGGGGTGATGGAAGAGGTGGGGGGAAGGGATAAAAGACTTGTGTGTGTGTGTGGGAGAGAGAAAGGTGGGGGGGGGGGGGGGACACAGGTGGGTGTGCTGGAAAATATCTCATATTAAACAAGAACAAAATTGTGATATATAAAACCAATAGAAGGATGAAAGTGAGGCCCGTTTAGCAAAGCCATGAATGCAATGATAATACAATATCCCTACGAATTAGTCTCACTAAGCATACAAGTCAATGGTGATAATATTATAATATAATAAAAAAACATATCAAATAAATAAAAAAACATCCTTTTTTTTTTTTTTTTTTTATAATTAGTTTTGAAAAATTTAGTTTTTATTTTACCTACACGCTCAACATGGGGGGAGGGGGGGGGCGGAGCAACATGTTTATTTTTACCTACTGCCGTCACCTCACCATAGACTATGAGCCCAGGCATCGTTTGCTCCCTAATTTCATAAACTTACCACAACAAGAAAACTAACCATAGTCAAGTGCTATGAACAGGACGCAGAGCATCTTGAACACACTAATTCTACGTCAACTTTTAAGTATTTTATTAAGGAGTCAAAGCACCTTTTTTTTTTTTGTTTTTCTTTGTTACGAATCGTCACGTTTTTCTTTGCTACTCTCTACCCAAATATTCTACAGTGTGGAAAACTGGTGAATCGTTTGAAAAAAAAAAGTTCAAACAAATAAATGTTATAGCCGTTACAAGATGGCTGAAGAAGGCACATCAGATGATAAACAGTGAGCCTGGTTTATATATATTTATACATATATATTGGTATATATATATATATATGCGAGTGTGTGTGTATACATACATTGGTAACTTACTGCTTCTTAAAACTCTTTGATAGTAATGGACATGAACGCGTGTTCGCTCTTGCATTGTCACAATAAAAAGAAAGAAAAAAAAACGGCTGCCACTACACAAGCCTAGAGCGCTCACCTTAAAAACTTGTTTTAAATTCCTATCTAAAACTTTTTTTATAACAGAAAGAAGTGTTGTGTCTGCACAACAAAAAAAACAAAAAGTGAAATTGTACAAAGTAGAATGTATATCTGTCCAAATAATTAAGTACATAACATGTGATTTCAATGAGAGGTTAAAACAGGTTTGTTCTGAAAGTTTATAATATCAACACACAATTTGATCTCTAGTATAAAAATCCTGTGGCGTACTAAAAATTTAAAAAAAGGAAATGAACGTTGTTTTTCTTTCTGTTGTGCGTAGGTGCTCCACGTGCATTGCTTATGCATAAAACTCTTTCTCCGGGGCCCTGACATACGAGTAGTTGGGGGTTTTCCTAGGCTCGTCCAGCGGGTAGCTGCCTTCGTCTTTCTTGCGCATCCGGTAAACAACAAACATTATGAGAAGGACCAGGCACAGTAAGACTACAACAGATCCACCAATAATACCTGAAAGAGAAAATAAATATTTTAAATAGTTGAATAAGGTGCAGGCGGTCAGGTGTTTATTTAAATACAAGGTACAGACGCTACAAATTCTGTATGGAGAAGATTGAATAGAGATATCTACTTTTTACATTTATTATAGGCTGGCGTTTAACATTATAGCAGTCAGATCAGGATCTTTTTTTAAATGCGTCAAGTCCCATAACCCTTCCTTTAACAGGCATCTACATTTTCGCAAACCTTTTTTTTATACCTGTAGGGAAAGGGTAACTCTCTTACACCTCTGCAATGGTTATTTAATAGGAGGCAATGCCGTCTACACAGGGTGTTAGTGGGTAAGACAGTGCTATGTCTAGCACAAAAAAATATGGGCTGGTGTAATGTTTCAATCATGATGTGTTGTAGGCTTACATTTTTCAACTTCAGTAAACAATACTCAATAGTTGATGGTTTATATATATATATATATAAATATATTGCTTTATTCACAAAGGTTCAACAATACAGTAGATCATAAAAAATTTAAATTGGGTTCGAATCATGTTGACGGCTAGGATTTTTTTCCGGGACTGGAGTGTGTCCCTGAGTCGACCCTGCTTTGATGGGTACCTGATCTTAGTTGGGATAAAGTAATGGTGGCTGGGCGTTATGCTGGCCACACAATCCCCCCAGTAAACAGCAGCCACCAAAAACTGGTGAACGGTGCTTCACCGACCCCTAAGTACCAATTTGGTCCAGCTAGTACTTGACTTTAATTTTTTTTTTTTTTACATTTTGAAAGTTTAACAAATTTTCAACTCACCAGCCAAGATGCCTGGCTGGGTCATGATCTCACTGGTTGCCTTCTCCACCCTGCTCTCACTCTCAGGCTTCTTGTCTATCTTCTCCACTGAAACGTCGGCTCTGTTGTCCTCGTGATCATCGTCCTCCTTCTCAGCGCTGCCTTTGCCGATCTCTATGTCCGTTTTCTTCTCAGTGCTGTCGGCGTCCACCTCTGGTTTCTTTTCACCGCTGTCCTCTGTGTGGTCTATGTTGATGATGTCCTCTTTCTCTGTGAGGAAAAAAGCAGTTGATCTATCAAAAAAGTGTACACTAAGGAAGCTATACAAACAGTTAACCGAAAAAAAAACGACAACATGCACAATAATGGAACGACATGCATAGTTATCTGTCACAGCAATAGACACACTAGGCCAGCAAATACAGAGATTTTTTTTCAAATGCTGATTTTGATCCCTTAATATTCTCTCCACACACATGCCTGGTTAAGCACTTACAACAAAGGCTGGAGTTAGCAATTACAACAAAGGCTGGAGTTAGCACTTACAACAAAAGGCTGGAGTTAGCACTTTTGTCTTGATTATGTACAAAAAAGTTTGATATTTATCAAAATGGGGACATTTTATTTATTCATAGTTGTGACCTATTTGTGAGCGTATGATTTGCAGAGCCAAATACTTCTGGAAAATGGGATGTTTGGTCAAGGCAAATGTCTGAGACTATTTCCAGTTAGGCCCTACATGCTTTGTTCTTGGACCTTAAAAAATAATTTCATTTACCAACGATGTTGGGAAAATTACCATACCCCCTTTTCCAAATTAGATAATAGAAAGTAACCAGCATACACCAAGCTATGATTCACCAGGCATACACCATGCTATGATTCACCAGGCATACACCAAGCTATGATTCACCAGGCACACACCAAGCTATGATTCATTCAGGCACACACCAAGCTATGATTCATTCAGGCACACACCAAGCTATGATTCACCAGGCATACACCAAGCTATGATTCACCAGGCATACACCAAGCTATGATTCACCAGGCATACACCAAGCTATGATTCACCAGGCATACACCAAGCTATGATTCACCAGGCATACACCAAGCTATGATTCACCAGGCACACACCAAGCTATGATTCATTCAGGCATACACCAAGCTATGATTCACCAGGCATACACCAAGCTACGATTCACCAGGCACAAAGCTATGATTCACCAGGCATACACCAAGCTATGATTCATTCAGGCATACACCAAGCTACGATTCACCAGGCACAAAGCTATGATTCACCAGGCATACACCAAGCTATGATTCACCAGGCATACACCAAGCTATGATTCATTCAGGCATACACCAAGCTATGATTCACCAGGCATACACCAAGCTATGATTCACCAGGCACAAAGCTATGATTCACCAGGCATACACCAAGCTATCATTCATTCATGCATACACCAAGCTATGATTCACCAGGCATACACCAAGCTATGATTCACCAGGCACACACCAAGCTATGATTCACCAGGCATACACCAAGCTACAATTCACCAGGCACAAAGCTATGATTCACCAGGCATACACCAAGCTATCATTCATTCATGCATACACCAAGCTATGATTCACCAGGCACACACCAAGCTATGATTCACCAGGCATACACCAAGCTACGATTCACCAGGCACAAAGCTATGATTCACCAGGCATACACCAAGCTATGATTCACCAGGCATACACCAAGCTATCATTCATTCAGGCATACACCAGGCGATGATTCACCAGGCATACACCAAGCTATGATTCACCAGGCATACACCAAGCTATCATTCATTCATGCATACACCAAGCTATGATTCACCAGGCATACACCAAGCTATGATTCACCAGGCATACACCAAGCTATCATTCATTCAGGCATACACCAGGCTATGATTCACCAGGCATACACCAAGCTATGATTCACCAGGCATACACCAAGCTATCATTCATTCATGCATACACCAAGCTATGATTCACCAGGCATACACCATGCTATTGTTCACCAGGCATTGATTGCCACCCTGTGGGCCCAGAAAGTAATATTTACTTTAGCAGTACCACACAGCAAACTGTTACTTTAAAAGCCACAATCAACCTGCCCTCTACCATACTAACAACATGGAGAATGATACACAGGACACACCAGTTCTCTTTGAAATGTTTAGGATTGAACAAAGAAACCAAAAGTTTTTCTTACCGCTTTCATCAATATCATCATCATCCTCATCCTCATCCTTAGGTGGAATATTTTCTGTTTCTTTAATATACTACAAGGATGAAACGAAATAAAACAAACATGTGTACTTGGTTTAGAGAGGATAAAAAGCTTAAAAAATATGGTGTCATAAATGAACAAATGATTAAATTATCTTAGTTTACAGACACACCTTCTAAATGCACCTTACCCTTATTTTATGGTTTGAGTATTATCTTTAAAATGTTAGAAAACATAATTGTACATTTCCTAAATATTGCTGGAATATCTTTATTTGTTAACCAATTGAAACTACATACTACATTTTGTAAATACAACCCAATAACAACCTGTTGCAAAGCTCAGATAAACATAAAGACAAAAACGCTTTGCTTATCCCTTATGCGAGAACAAATGCATCTAAGTACTCTTTCTTCCTGAGTGGCATTCGGGCATGGAATGGGTTGCCTGAACAAACCAGGAAAACCAGTAACTTAACATCATTTAAAACATTAATAAAATTGCAAGACTAGACTTGGGGACCACGGATGAGGGATGAGCGTAGGACGCAAAAATCTTCTTTATAAAAGGGGCCGTGTCTGTAAAGTAAAAATGAAAAAAAAAAATTAAAAAATACTTTGTCATATTCTTATGTGATCTGATAGATATTAATATGGCACATCTATCCATGCCATAGTATTGCATGCTCAGTGGGGCTTTTTGTTTACAAGTCAATTGCAAATGTAAGGGCATGTAAGGGAAAGGACCAGTGAGATACACTAGTTAAAGTTTTAAAACTGCCACTAAATCCCTGAGTGCCTGGAGGCAAACTGTTCCATAATGAAGTATTTCACATTGTTGGGAACTTTTTCTACAATAGTACAGGTCTTATAGTAAAACAATAAACAAAATGAAACAAACACTAAAGCAACCAACCTTATCAGTATAAAGGTCAGGCTCCGTTGTAGTCTTACTAACACCTGATTGAGCTGAAAACACACAACAGATTTTTTATCCACAAAAAAAAGTAATCTTGCATGCACATTTTAAGTATTTTTTTAACATCCCATAACTAGCATGGACACATGCTATGAAAACCCCTCACAGGACAAGACCCGACAAGACTTTGCAATGGAACCCCCCCCCCCCAGGGAAAAAGGATTGTTGATCACCCTAAGACCACCTGGAGATGATCCGGCAAGGGTGAAATGAAAAGCTGCAACCTTTCATTGCGGTGAACTGAAAAAAGGCTGCCCAGAATCAAGTGCGCTGGAGAGCTGTTGTGGAGGCCCCTATGTTCCACCAGGAACAAAATAAATAAAGCCAGCAATACTAGCATTCCAATGACATTACAATGGTCTATTAGCTTGATTGAGGTCATTTGTAAAAAAATAATTTTCAGGGAATCCTAAGGGTCTATCTTCCTGATGGACACTTAACATCCATTATGGAAAAAAAGTTGTCTGGACCATTGTGCTGACTACACAATCCTTTAGATTCCTTAACTCTAGCCCCCAAAAACTCAGTGAGCTCAGCACTACCATTATGACATTTTGTTTCCCTTCTAGCAGATCATATATGTTGCACCCTGGTCTAGCAGATCATATATGTTGCACCCTGGTCTAGCAGATCATATATGTTGCACCCTGGTCTAGCAGATCATATATGTTGCACCCTGGTCTAGCAGATCATATATGTTGCACCCTGGTCTAGCAGATCATATATGTTGCACCCTGGTCTAGCAGATCATATATGTTGCACCCTGGTCTAGCAGATCATATATGTGGCACCCTGGTCTAGCAGATCATATATGTGGCACCCTGGTCTAGCAGATCATATAAGTAAGCATGACTAGTGAAATATCTAACACTAAGGATCAGCTACTTTACAGACTTTATTTCTTCTGTCTTTACCTTCACAATCTGGCCGAAGCTGCAAAGAGGTTTCAGTTCCGTCAATTTTTTTTCCAGTGTCAACGTCAACGCAATAGCACGTGTTTTCATGGCACTGGACACTTTCAAACTGACCTTCTTGTGTACATTTTGGGTGGTGGGTGCCAAGTAATCTTGTCCTGATTGACTTGACCACTTGGAAAACGCAAGGGTGTAAATTCTCTCCTGAAAAAAAAAGAACAACATTTAGACAAATGTTAAAGCCAAACATGATAGCATCATAGGGTGGCGGTAGTCTGGTGGTGAATCATTGCAGAGCGATTCAGTATGCCTTAGGTTCAAACACTTGTACGGTAAAATTTCCAGAGCCCACCCAGTTCTTAGGCCCCCGGGACCACAGTTTTGGAACATAGAGGTGGCTTAGCATTATTCTAGCCACACAATCCCTTTGCATGTTTCTGCCACTGAATGTCATTAGCATTATTTTGTTCAAAAACCCAATTAGCCCATAATGGTAATTGAACGTTTAGTTCACTTACATACAACTTTCCTTAACCTATTATTTCTATTTATAGTAATGTATCCCCTACTATCTAACTTTAATATCTTTAAAATAAATTAAAATAAAACAAAAGTGTTAAAAAAAATTAGATAAAAAGAATAACCTTTTTAAAAATCTTATTTAATCTTATTTAAACCAAATGAATCTGATTTCAATCTAAAAAAATCTTATTAGGTTTTATATTTTTTTAAACCCTGCTAAATGACATAGATGCCTAATCAGGTTAACCCTACTACACCAGCGTTACCTTTATCACAGTCTGGGAAATTGGGCGCCTCCATCAATGTCCCCGGGATCGGTTTCCCGTTGAAGTCCACGCACTTGCAGTGGGATTTTGTGGGCTGCCCGTTGCACTGCAAGGCGGCGTAGTCACCGTTGTCCAGACAATGGATCTCATTGTCCCCGCGAAGCATCTTGTTCTCGTGTTGGGTTCTCTCGCACTGAGACCTCGGTCTGCTGGTGGTTGTCACGCTGGAGGTGGTGGAGGTGGCATTGGTAACTGTTTCCTTCCAGTCTGTATCTGTGCAAAACTCATTTGGTTTCATCATTTCATTCAAAACCTTTTTTTTTTCTAAGCTTGTTTACAATTGTGTATACTTTTTAGAACAAAAACTAAACTAAGCGGCAGAGCATTGATTGGGTTCGATGCCTGGTGGAGGCTAGGATTTTTTCCCAGGACTTGAGGGTGTCCCTGAGTCTAGCCAGCTCTGATGGGTACCTGACATTAGTTGGGGTAAAGTAAAGGTGGCTGGGCATTGTGCTGGCCACACATCCCCTAGTATGCCGTTGCTACAGAAACTGGTGAACACTGTTTCAACAGCCCATGATCAGTTTGGTCCGAAAGGTACTTTACTTCTTTTTTTTACATAGAAAATGGCATGATTTGTATACTGTCCAAGCGGTGGCAGTAAGGAATGATTCATATTAATGTTTTTCTTATTTTTAAAAAGTTTTAAGTAAGCATGACTGGCATAAACATATGTGTGCATTATTATTTCAATGATTGTGGAATACAGATGCATGCATTATTATTTCAATGATTGTGAAATCTGAATAAAATTGTAGGGGAGCCACCAAACTGAATCTGCCATTGTGCCGAGGGCTAGGATTATTTCATACCTTAGCACCATATGGGATTTAAACTCTGATGTTGCCTGTAATGAATTATTGTTCACCAAAGGTTCCCTGACCTGTCCCAACTAAAACTGGTTGGTCACAGAAACTAATGAAACTAGTAGGTTTTTTGGGTTAGGGATTCTCTTAACCCTTAGTAGAAAATTTTACTTTAAAAAAGAAAGCATAAATTCAATTCAAACATTACTCAAGCAGTTGAGTCATAAATTCAAATATTCCTCTTGCAATAGAGTTTATATCCCCTAGTTAAGAAACAAAGGTTCTCTATGTAAACATGCTATTATATGACTAGAGCTCTAGTAATGCAAAAAACAAAAACTAAATAACAAAACAACAACCAATCGAAGAACTAGAGTGGACTCTCAGTATACAAATTCTTTGGGAAAGTCCAACTTGGTGGTATACATCCTTGTTTGTAGTTGGGAGACTAAACAAAATGTATTGGGAAAGTCCAACTTGGTGGTATACATCCTTGTTTGTAGTTGGGAGACTAAACAAATTGTATTGGAAAAGTCCAACTTGGTGGTATACATCCTTGTTTGTAGTTGGGAGACTAAACAAAATGTATTGGGAAAGTCCAACTTGGTGGTATACATCCTTGTTTGTAGTTGGGAGACTAAACAAAATGTATTGGGAAAGTCCAACTTGGTGGTATACATCCTTGTTTGTAGTTGGGAGGCTAAACAAAATGTATTGGGAAAGTCCAACTTGGTGGTATACATCCTTGTTTGTAGTTGGGAGACTAAACAAAATGTATTGGGAAAGTCCAACTTGGTGGTATACATTCTTGTTTGTAGTTGGGAGACTAAACAAAATGTATTGGGAAAGTCCAACTTGGTGGTATACATTCTTGTTTGTAGTTGGGAGGCTAAACAAAATGTATTGGGGACTCAACCTGTTGGTTGGGAAAATGGCTTTTTAAAAAAAGTTGAATTGGTCTGAATGTTGTTAGCAGACACTCAGCATCACCATTTATTACCCAACTCAGGGTCCAGAATTGTGCAAGTCAGCACACCAGTTGCAACCATTCATTGAACAACAAACAACAGGGTCCACAAACAACAGGGGCCATAACATTAATCAGGATTTAACATTTGTTTTCTAGTGTGTTTTTATTTTGTGTAAATGTCAAGAAAGTTAATGACAAGAGCCAAAACAATGAAGAAAATGCTCCAAGTCACCCAGGAGGTGATTAAAAAAAGAGATTTTTTAATAGTATGATAGAGACATGCCATTCCAGGGCTTGGCTACTGGCAACCATTAAGAAGAGAACAAATAAAGGCGTGTACAAAGAGGACTGTCATTCTCAGAAGGTACTGTACTGTCAAACAAAAACATCTCTACTACACCTCTCTACTCAACACCATTCTAACAAGGCTAAATAAATTTAAGATTTAAAGTTTCATTTATTTTATGAAATCCTTTTTGTTTTCAGGTATTTGAGTACTCTAAGCAGTGCTGAAATTCTTTCATATAAACCCTCCAATGTATAATATCTGGGTATCTGTACAAATTTGGTCATATTCCTACACTTTGATACCCCCAGTACAAAGTGTTTGGCATAATTTTGTTCAACACAGACACAGAAAAACTTTGAAACTGTAATCTATTTTATTAGTGAGATATTTTGTTGAAATATCCAGTCAACAAAATAGGCTTTTGAGCCAGTATGATTACATCTATGAAAAATTACCCAGAAAAATTACTCCATAGAGCAATTGGCCTTTTAAAAAATGGGAACAGTAATAATTTTACCTATATTGTTTTTGTAATAAAGAAAAAGTGTTTGGTATAATTGCAAGGGTCATACTAAGGTTAAGGATGAATACTGAGGTATCACTGTACTTCATATAGCTGGGACAGACTAAGGATGTATACTGAGGTATCACTGTACTTCATATAGCTGGGGCAGACTAAGGATGAATACTGAGGTATCACTGTACTTCATATAGCTGGGGCAGACTAAGGATGTATACTGAGGTATCACTGTACTTCATATAGCTGGGGCAGACTAAGGATGAATACTGAGGTATCACTGTACTTCATATAGCTGATGTATACTGAGGTATCTCTGTACTTCATATACCTGAGTCAAGAGTCAGGGAATGCTTTTCTTACCGAAAGTAGGTCCCTCTCCGCTGCCAGACAAGCCAGAGCCAGAGCTAATGAGATCTTCATCATCTGTATCTGTGGGACCTAAACCACTTGAGCTCGGCTCAAAGTCCTAGTAGGAGCACATGGATAGAGAAACAGGTAAAAACAGGTGAGCAGCATCCTGCTTACACATCAATGTAAGCAGCACACTGCATGTATAAATGTAAACAACAGCTGCTTACCTAAATACAAGCTAAAGCGTATCATCATTGGTGAATTCAAAACTTAATGTGGTTACAAATTGGCATAACAACTGTGTAATGTGCTTCTAATACAACTACCATCACAATATTTCAAAATACCTGGTACATTAATAAAGTACCTTAAGTTTTTATATTATAGATACTTTTTTTAGTTTTTATAGATACTTTTAAGTTTTTATAGATTTTTTAAAGTTTTTAAGTTTTTAGTTACGGTAATTTTTTTTCTGCAGCATGATTTGTCAATTGTGCTTTACATAAAGGTGACAATCACATATAGAAACACTTAAATAAGAATAAATCTGGACAGAAAAGCTAGCTAGAAAAGTAATGAATACTTACAAATTTAATGTTATTTGTTTCCTTCTGAAATAAACATTAAAAAGAAAACTATTAGAACATTTTGTATTTGTTGAATTAGTTTATTGAACATACAAGCACAAAAAACCTGATTGTCTTGTAAATAAAAATAAAATACTGTTACTCATGGAATAGCACCTTTATACAAAACTCTAGAACCTTTAGTCAAAAATCTAAAGGAGTATAGTATCATTTTCTGACCATTTGGTGCTTAGAGGTTTGTTAAAGAACCGCTCACAAGCAATGAGGACTGTGTAGTCAGCTCAATGCCAAGCCACCTTTTCTTGTGCCACTAGGGAGAATTCCTTGGCGTTTTTATAACCAGAGGCCTTCAGGAGAATTCACATGCTGCAACACTCTGCCCATGTCTGCCACAGAATTTATTGTGTCACCTTAGCCCAAGGTTTTTCCCCTTAAACTTTCAACTTATGAAGGACAGGGTCTGAGCTTTTACAGAAGCCTCATAATGGCTTTATACTGATGCAGGACAGCTTTAAAAAACTGATTGACTACTCCCTACACTTTGCATATATCACTTTCACTGCATCATTTAAACCCCTCCTGTGTCCATTCTAAACATTAGCATGTAGTGGGTGGCAGTGGAATAAAGGAAAGGGCTGAGGGCCCCTGATTGTACACATCCAAAATGTATACCTAACTGTTCTATGTCTATGGATTTGGGGCAAGTGAGAATGAATGTTTGAGGTAACATAATTAAAGACAAATTTGTGTGTTAAGGATATGTGTGTTAAAGGATATGTATGTTAAGAATATGTGTGTATTTGACAGCATAGTTAGTGGAATAACAAATGTCACTGATTTCGGGATGCTTGTTGAAATAAAACGAGTTTGGTGATGAAGTTTGGTGATGAGATCGGCTCCAGACAGTGGAATTCTTAAAGCTTGCCTAAAGCTGAGAAGATAAAAGTGGCTGATGTATGAATGGACTTATTAAAGTATTGAGATAACCATAGTCTTAACTGGACTCATCAATTAGAATCAATTTTTTATGTATTGTCCATGTTTACCTATGTTACACCCAATGTCAATAAGTGGTGATCATAAAAATAGGGCGTCTTTTAACAAACTATACATGAACAAATATCTGGCTTAAACAACACACAAAAAATCTGCCTGCAATAAGAACGGGACATAAATAAAACAACTAGGATCATCTTCCCATTTATACACAAGGAAAATGCACAAAATAAAATAATTACTTTACCATTAAAATTGGGGCTTACTGACACAACAATTGAATTATAGCAAGGATTAAGCAAAGTACACTTTTTTTTTTGTTAGGTGCTGTGGCTGCCTAGCCCAGTACAGAGATGACTAAGAACTTAAAAGATGCTCTGTCAAGTATTTTGCTGTCATTTTATTGTCCTATGTATTATGCACAATTTGTCAAAAAGGCTGTGTGTCATACACTCTAGCACATTATATGGTGTCTCTACTAGCTGTAAGACACATAGACTCAGA
The DNA here is from genome assembly GCA_949126835.1 of Anisus vortex. Taxonomy (NCBI): domain Eukaryota; kingdom Metazoa; phylum Mollusca; class Gastropoda; family Planorbidae; genus Anisus; species Anisus vortex. Next base: position 9,705,344 of record OX421505.1, on the reverse strand, counting down.
CATACTCACAGACAGAAACAGTGAAACATTGCTGGATTATGTGAGAGAGCAGTTGCCTACACACTAAGCAAACATTACTCTGTCCTCTCTTTCTCACCCCCACCCACTTCTCTCTCCATCTTCCTTCCTCTCTCTCTCTCTCTAATGCCTCGTCAATATGAAGTTATTCAACACCAAACTTGCTGAGCTTCATGGGTTAATGCAAACTAATTGTTTCATTATTTTCTTATCTAGACCACCAGCTGGCGTGGAACAGTAATTATTATGCAGGCTAGTGGCGTTTAGACAACACCCCATGCTTGCTGTTTCTATCAGTTTCCATTACTAGCCAGCCAAAGTAGGAATACCCTCAGCTCAACAAGTAGCACTGATCATAGGGATGCACAGGGACTTATTCAAAGTGGAACATTGTAGAGGGTTTGATTGGTCATGGCGTTTGAGTGATTGTGTAGTAGCCAGTACAAAGTCCAACCACCATTAATGTCGGGTAGCCTACCCATCAGAGCTGGGTAGATCTCTGTCCTCCAATACTGCATTAGGAGCACAAGACACTCGACACTTGGAGGACTATACACAGGAAATACTTGGTATACTATACCTACGAGGGAGGCACTTGGAGTAGCCTACTATACCTTAGGATAGGGGTCGGCAACGTACGGCACGGCGTACCAGGCATGGCACGCAGAGCGATTTTCAATAGCACGTGGAAGACCTCCAAAAAAGGGCCATTGAACTCTCTTGTACAAGAAATTTACTGCTAAAGAAGGGTGCGTTTTAGGTTGTTGGCACGCTGAATGAATAAGCGATCCCTCTTGACACGATGTTATCAAAAAGTTGCCGATCCCTGCCTTGGGAGACACTTAGAGTATGGATGAACCTCTTCCTGTTACACAGAGCAACATACGATGTTTTCTCTATGTCTTCTATTCAGGCTACCCATTGTTCTGATCCCTTACATTCCCCAATAAAGTTTTAACACGGGGAGCACCATCTCCTGTTACAATGATACATTTCCCTCCCAGACAACGAGTGGCATCATCCTTTCACCGGGTCCAGTTAGGCCGAAGTCATTTGTCAGCAGCGTTCCGGAGACAGCCAATTTTCATCGAGTCTCTCTCCGAAAAATAGATTACCCCCCTCCCCCTCCATCCCCCAATGTCCCACATCTGTGTAAATGTCTAGGTGGCTTTGACACACACACACACTCAGGTTCATTGGATTCTGCCCCCCTACCCCGAAACACAGACACATAGAGAGACGTCAATGTTAGTTCTGGAGATCGCCATGACGTAAGTGGACACCCCGGCCGTGACGTAAATGGACATCTTGGCCATGAACAATAAAGTCACCAAAAAAAAAACAACCTAGACACAAGACAATATTAACATTGACACAAGAGTCTGGGCTTGTTACTAAATTTGTTACAACCAGTCATCATCAATTTAGACTGTATTAATGTACTAGAAAAAAAAATGGGTGAAGGGGGGGGGGCCCAAATTACTATATTACGTTCAATCTCAAACAAAATGACAACGTAAGCCACTAGCATTAAACAAAATATAATTGAAATAATAATGCAACATTCGGGGTTGTTGTGACCTCCTTACCAAAGTAGGCTTAAAGTTCACCTGCATTGTAAACAGCTCTATTAAAGACTAATGGTTAGTGCATATGTTTTAGTTTGTGTGTACGACTGCATGTGTGTGTGTGTATTGTAACAGGTTAAAATACATATGTAAGAGAATAACTAGAAGTGAAATCTGTACAATATGCTAAGTCGATAAAAAAGAGAGTTCGCTAAGTACATACAATCAACTGGGGGCACGGTGGGCCGAGTGGCAGAGCGTTCGGCTGGCGTACCGAACGTCCTGGGTTCGAGTCCTGGTGAAAGCTAGGATTTTGTTTTCCAGGGACTCGAAGGTGTCCCTGAGTCCACCCAGCTCTGATGGGTATCTGACATGATTTAGAGTAAAGTCGGCTGCACATTGTGTTGGCCACACATTCATTAGTATGTGCCACATAAACTGGTGAACGCTATGATCAATTTGGTCCGACGGGTACTTTTACTCATAAAACAACTCTAACAACTGAAGCTACATTTCTTTTCATAAGTACCACCACTAGAAACCAGCGTTTTTTTCAGTACCCAAATAATTCAGGCTTCAATAGGGCGTATTGCTGCTGAGAGTTAACACCCTTGCCCCTTTTACAATTCAGGTATATAATAATATGACTAACTTGTAAAAGGGGCAAGGGTGTTAACTCTCAGCAGCAATATCTTTACAATTCAGTCATATAAGACTGACTTGTAAAAGGAGCAAGGGTGTTAACTCTCAGCAGCAATAACTTCCATTAACAGCAAGCTAACAAAAAACTACAACAAGGGTGAAACTTTCTCGAAGGCTTCTTGACTCATGGGAAATCAACCAATTGTACCAGTGGTTGCCATTAGAAAAGATGTGCTCGCCAAAGGATAGGGGAGGAACCGCCACCGGTTTGGACAGCGTGGTCGGCGTTTAGGCAAGAGACCACCGTAAGTATTTGCGACGGTCTTAGTTTAGGGCACTAAGAGACCTTGTCTCTGCCCTTAGTCAATTGGAGCTCAATTCTTCTGGAAGGCTTCTTGGGTCTCAACGCAATACGAGGCTGTGGAGCAGCGATTACCATCGATGCAAAGGGCGAGAGAAATTATGCGGGACCGTGTCATGCGGGCGCCAAAATAAAGCCGCGTCCCGTTCGATTATAAACAGACAAACAAAGTTCTATTGTGAGCCATGGTCGGGACATTTGCATAAGGCGACTCGGTCGTTTTCATAGATAATGACAATATTTATGAATGAGATTCCATCATTCCAAGCAGTGCTTCATGACCGCACAGTAAACAATGACAGCTTATTGATCCGGTGGTTCAGATTTGTGCGCGCGTGTTTGTTTATGAAAAAAAAAAGGGGGGGGGGAAACCATGACACTGTCAAGGACTTTCAGAATTCAAGTACATGACAACAACTGTAGCAAGACTACGTGTATTGAGCACACACACACACACACACAACCCCGAGGTCAACTTGTCTCCCCCGTTCCTATACTGCAAATACAAATTCGCTTAAAGCCAGGGAAAGTGTAGGCAGAGCCCGGTTTAAAGTATATACCTCAGGGCAGACACATATCCCTTCACCTCAATCGATCAAATAAATCAGCCGTTACCAAAGTGATGGGTGCCACGGCCTATTGCAAAGTGATGGGTGCCACGGCCTATTGCAAAGTGATGGGTGCCACGGCCTATTGCAAAGTGATGGGTGCCACGGCCTATTGCAAAGTGATGGGTGCCACGGCCTATTGCAAAGTGATGGGTGCCACGGCCTATTGCAAAGTGATGGGTGCCACGGCCTATTGCAAAGTGATGGGTGCCACGGCCTATTGCAAAGTGATGGGTGCCACGGCCTATTGCAAAGTGATGGGTGCCACGGCCTATTGCAAAGTGATGGGTGCCACGGCCTATTGCAAAGGCTTTCGTAATTTTTTTTTCTTTTAGTTTTCGCTTTTTCGATTCAATGTGTTAAAATGAGACATCTGCTGTTTGCAAAAAGAGAAGAAAAAAAAAAAGATTCGCCATAAAAAATGGGAACTGCAAGTAAAGAAATAATTTGAGAACCACTCAAAAATAATTTAAAAAAATTTAATCTTTAAAGTCACTGTAATTCATACCTCCCACTACCCCCCCCCCCCCACCCCCTGCGGCCTGTCTCCTCAGTGATTCAAAGATTATTGTACACGCGTTGAGGCCAAGCGTGCAGATAGACAAGGTCGATCCGTTTTTTTCGAGTCCAAGGGCAATGTTCTTTTGGAAGGAAAAAAAAGAGTTCGTCTATGATTTGCTATACATGTGACAAGTGTTAAAATGTGACCACTTGAAATCAAGTGGACAGTGCTGTTTGTTGTGTGTGTGGGCAGACCTTTTGAGGATACTTGATTATATTAACGTTGAAGTCATACCCATTCAATCAGTTTCCTAGGTTATCACGATATATGATAAGTGCTAGGCCAGGACTACATTTGATCATGAAACACTTGGAGAGGTAGAGAGATTGAGAGATAACAGTTGGAGGGGGGGGGGGGGTAAAACATATACAAGATTTTTACGTAACACAACGATCTGTATCTAACCGAGTAGCCTACAGTTGTTATTTAGAAGTTCTCACACAATAACAGATCTCTCACGTGATTCGAATCTACCACTCCACCCTTAGATCATATCACCCTCGCTACCACCCTCAAAACTTAACCCATTTTTTTTTCTTTACCCCACAAAAAAATAATCACTAAATTTCCGCACTAATTGAATCATTAAGTATGTGTGCTCACCAGATCTTGTCTTCTCTACAAGTGCACTCACTGTTGTTGACTAACATATTGCTCATGCCAATTGAAAATAAACTACTTTTTTTAAATTACAAATACAAAAAAAAACCACTTCAGTAATGTCAATTAGCGTCTGTTTGTTTGTATGTTGTATATTACTGGCAGCGCTGTCGTTACATTACGTACACTCAGACAATAACGCCCTCCAGGAAATTACACCATAACAACAATCACAGTAAAAACACCGGACCAAACTTATCAGATCCGTAATGCTACTATAACTATATAGAAATAAGCAATAATATTATGTGTGTTTTGGAGGAGGGGGGGGCACAATATAATGTAAGCACATAGTTAATATCTATACCAAAATATGTTTTCAATTGTCATTTTCTTAATGTGATACAGACTGACACCTACAACTATCATTAAAGTACTGTAATTCAATATGTAATTAGGGCCAATGTGTAGTAGACAGACCATTTACACCGAGTACCAAATCCGAGTATTTGGACATTTTATTTGCCGAGTCCGGATACGAGTGGAGGTTCCACTTGTAACGATACATGATGGAAAAGTAGATGGCTTAGTGGCTAATGACCCCAAGTGCCATTGTGACCCCAAGTGACATTGCAGCGAGTATGTGCGTGGTGTGTTGGTGAAATAGATGGACAGATAGAATGCTCTTCTCAATTCTAAAAGTGTGCATGTCACCACTTGAACTTTCATCCTGTGATATAACCACTTCTACAGGAAACAAAAAATCCAAAACACTTGTCATGCATGACTACGATCAATCCATTACAATATAATCAGATACATATATAAAAAGGATGGGGCGTATTAATTGGACTTTGCTCAGGGCCCCAGATGAACTCTTTAGCGGGGAGCAATAACACATTAACGAAATATTTTCACTTCTATTTACTGCATGATTTGAGGGGGGGGGGGGGGGGGCTCTAAAACGTCGAAGGTCCATGAATTCAGCCCCGGTCGGACCCACTTTTAATTGTGCCCACAATCAGACAAATGCATACGTCCTGTACTTAATCATACGCCATTTAAACAGGCTCGTTTCAAACAAGGTAATAAAAAAAAATAAATGAAAATATGACATGAATATGCTTTCTATTTCTGTATACATCATCCACCAGACACAGATGTTCAAAACAGCTCTTCAGTGCAATAAGTGCAGTGGTTCTTCTATACTCGGGGGACTAGATGGGGGACTTCAAACAGGTTGCGTGACATGCACTTATTCTACGTTCCAAGCACAAAAAAAAAGCCAACGATTCGGACACATCTCCTTTATCTTTGTTCCACAACAAAGATGCAAAATCAACACAACACAGATATCTACGCCAGAGGTCTTATCCATTACAGACGCTCTTTCTATAAAGAAGATTATTGCGTCCTACGCTCATCTGTGGTCCGTGTCTAGTCTTGCATTTTTATTAATGTTTTAAATGATGTTAAGTTACTGGTTTTCCTGGTTTGTTCAGGCAACCCATTCCATGCCCGAATGCCACTCGAGAAGAAAGAGTACTTATACGCATTTTTTCTCACATAAGGGATAAGGAAAGTGTTTTTGTCTTTATGTTTGAACTTTGCAACAGGTTGTTTTTGTGTTTTTTTCTAATTAGAGTTTAATGCCTTATGTATTATTACTACTTTACTCTTTGCCCTTCTGTCCTCAAGTGTTTCTAGGTTTAGGGATTTGACTAATGGTGTTACTCTTGTCAATTGGGAATAAGGTCGGCAACCTATGGAACGCGAGTAAACAACAAAATTTAATTAACAGAACTGGGAGTTGATGGGCAAACTATCCATTTTGAATACGACAGCAAATAAACATCATCTTTACTGCATCAGACTTTTAAGAATAGCTTCTAATAAAAAAATATCCCTTTTGGTTTTCTTACTATTACAGTTTTTAATTACCAATTTTTTAAACGTGTGTAAAACAAAACTAAAACCGCGACATTGTACATTCTTGTTGTATAGACTATCACAATAAAGTTTTATGAACTTTGTGGGAACCAAAAATTGTAAGTTAAGTATAGTTTTTTTTAATGTATTTTATACTAGAATGACTCATTTCTCACTAGTTAAAAAACAACCACAGCACAAACAGTAATAATTATTATTATATAGATATAATATAATGGTAATATCAGGTTAATATAACAACACCACCGCCACCAATGGTGTGTGTGTAGTTACCGAATTATCGTTACTAAAAACTGCTCCGTTGTTATTCACTAAATGTATTATTAAATTGTCTGTGTTATTGCGTCCTGCCTGGAGACATCTGTTGCAAACGTTGTACTGTGGTGTAAGCCAACATCTCTGGGGCGTGTATATGTGGACCTCATTGTTTGCCTCGACTACACACACAAAATGCTACTGACATACCAGGACATACATATTACAGTAGATGACATTCGTATATTGTTTCCTAACACAATACTAATTAGTAAAGTACCCTTTGGACCAAACTGATAGTAGTGCTGGTGATGCAGCACACACACACTAGGGGATGTGTGGCCAACACAATGACCAGTCGCCTATACATTTACCCCAACTAATGTCAGGTACCCATCAGAGCTAGGTAGACTCAGGGACACCCTAAAATCCAAAGGGGGGGGGGAATCCTAGCCTGCACCAGGATTCGAACCCAGAACCTTCGGATCGCCAGTCGAACGCGCTGCCGCTGGGCCACCTAGAGTAAAAATAACTTGAAAGCAAAAAAGCAACACTGACTGTACGTACTAAACATTGGTAAACGGTGGTACTCAGGGAGATCAGTTACTGGGTAACCTTTGCCCCCCCCCCCTCCCCATCCCCTTCCAATTCAGTATGATGTGACGGTTCATTAGTTTAAACGTCTACTTAGTTCAATGTGTGTCAACTGAACTCGTTGCTCCCAGGTACGCACCCAATCGATTAGATTATCGGGGAAGGTCAACATTTAACACATGTTTACTTTAAAAAAAATTAAGGGAGGTCTAGACCTAATTTATATCTTGTTCTTCAACTGTAATTCCTTCCGCCCCCCACCCCCCTCCCCCCTCCCACAAATATTAATCCAACATTAGGCCAATATTTAAATACTGACACGATATCGGGCCGATACTAGAACAATACTATAGTGTGCTGTTATTGAGTTGACGACTGGAGATGAGATGCACGTCGTTCAACAACCAAGTGTGGACAGAAACACAATTTTATATTTCTATCTGAAGTTGAACAGACACACACCACTGTATAGTCAGTCACCCCCGTTGTACAGAGTACGGACACATCTTGGCACACAGCACACACAATGGACATATTAACATCCACACAGACGTAGCACGTTACAGTTCTAATATTGACAGACACACGTCATTCCACAACCATACGTAGACAGACACCACGTTAAACAGTCCTGCCTAGAACAGACCCACCATTCTATAAGTCACGCCTAGACAGACAAAGTCGTTACATGTATGAAATACTATAGTTTTCACCACCATGAAAAGCTATTCCCAAAACGCTTTTCCAACGATGGGGAAAAAACATTAAAAGAAACACACACAAAAACAAGAACAGTGCGAGATTATTTTTTTTTTAAAGAGAAAGTGTGAGCAGGAGGAGGGGGGGGGGGGGTAGCATCTTCAGAAAGACAAGATCAAAAGGGGATTATAGAGGCTTTTAAAGCTGCTGTGAGGAGAGGGAATCAGGGACAGATGTTAAAAAGGGGGGAATCACACACACACACACACACAATCACTGGAAAGTGAAGATGGTTAGAGATGCGAGTCCAGGTAATACACACAAGTTTAAAATGTTGCAAAACAAGATTTACTCATTCCTTCTACACACGATGGCTAAGTGTGGTTGTTGTTCTTTTTTTGTTTTTTTTGTGTGCTGTTGTTTTTTTTTGTAGGTGTCTGTGATATATATATAATCAAAATTATGTCCCTTACGTGCGAATGTACAAATGTCACTGCTCCTTCCTATCTTCCAGAACTTATATAAAAGCATAAGCCACCAAGATCGACAGAAAGACGGGGCTCGGACAGATCGATAAATGGATGGAGTGAATAACGTATTGGCGAAATGTCTATTAAATAGATAGACGGATAGATAGGCGGGTTGATATATCCATAAGTTTTTTTTTTTCATAGGGAAATACAACAACATACTGATATATAGGTCCTTTGAAGGACAGATATAGTCCTTCATGTAATGCTTACCTAGTAAACTGTTAACTTTGTGGCATTAATGAAAATACCAACTGACCAATACACTCTTAATCAATTAACTTCTTGACCATAAAAAAGAGAAAGGGGGGGGGAGGAGACGGGGCGCCAAATTGGATCGATCCACTCAGTCTTGGCCTTTTGATGAAGGGGGGAATATGAGGAGGGGAGAGTGTGGTTGCCATCACGCCATCTAGACGAGAATCACGCGACAAATCCACAGGATAATGCAACTCACCGACTCACAGAAACACACACACACACAGGCACCGATGAGTTAATTAGAGTAATCGAGTCACCACTAAATCCACTAAAACAAGCATTTCAACCCATTAATATAGAGTATTGACTTCCCCGAGATATCTCATGGGATGGCAAGGGTATAAATCTTAGGACTTTTTATCTTTTTTCTTTCTACTCGCACCGTGTTGATTGGAAGAAATACAGAGAGAGAGAGAGAGAGAGAGAGAGAGACAGAGAGACAGAGAGAGAGAGAGAGAGAGAGAGAGAGATAGAGAGGGAGAGAGAGAGAGAGAGACGCAGCAGAACTAGGGCCTAAATCTGTTTGTTTTTCAGTTTATCTCGTTACAAACGGTCGTAGATAAGAGCCGTTGTGTATGTCTTGTACATTTCATTCCATGACTTGGGTTACCAACTAGACAACATGTAGGATGGATTGTTGGGAGTTGGGATCGGCTTTTCCTCAATAATGACGGGACGCGACCCGGTACAGGCCCTAAAAAAAGAAGCAAAATTACCAGGTCGCAAAAAGCCTTATTGGTTAATTTATTATTTAAATAAATTACTAATTATGTTGAGGCTAAAAAAAAAAGGGTGCCATTTCAGAATGATGTCCCTTTACGGACAATAGTCCCCTTAAAATTATGTGGCAGCTCATAAAATTTGTATTTTTTTTTACAGGTATTGGCGAGTTCAATATTGGTGATGGGGAAGGGGGGGGGGGGGGCGAAACAGAAGTATAAAACGAACTCGGTCAAGAAAATTAAAAACAATCAAAACAACTTGAGGAACGCTCGTCTTTTATAGTCAAGGGAAAAGCAACTCGCTCGTACGTAACATTCCCACTGTTATTAGAACTAAAAAAAATATATATGAAGTTTTATTCACGTTTACCAATTTGTAAAAGATGTTTGGAATCAACAATAAAATATATAGACCATACAGAATAAGCAAAACCTCTTTTCAAAATGCATTTTGAACTGAATAATTCTAAAATGACCACGATTATAACTACATTTGTAAGGCTTCACTGTCTTTTCTCTCTTCAATCGCAGTCAGACAATTCATTCGCCCTAACCTATTTTACCTAACAAATTAAAACACACACACACACTTTATAATTTATTACAACGTATTTAGAATCTGACGCATGTAATCAGTTTCGTTTATATATTATGTATTCTTGTCTCTTCCAGTGTTACAGTTAAAAAAACAAAAACAAAGGGTTTACCCGGTGCTAATAGAAATACCCGTATCAGTGATGAAGAACGACATCTTGTTTCATGTTACCAGCTTACAACACAAGCGAGACAGAACTCGGTTTCACGCAATGGACAGGGGATTAAAAGAAATGGATTATAATATAGTGTCGTGGAGGTGGATCGGTTTTCGTTTTTGTTTGTTGAATGTAGTAGCGTACAGGTACAGATACAAGGGGATTTGTGACTGTATGGAACATACCAGAGACGACTAGCATTAGTATATTTGCTACGATAGACATTCGTTTACTATTACTAGCGTTACACTATGAAAGGCCAATTTTAATGCTTGGTTAAAGACTTGCATAGGAAATGGACTGGAAATCAATGTATGTGAAATGAAACAGGATTAACATATTATACGTCTGAGATAGTTTAAATATGCAACGTGTGTCATTTTTTTTTTACAGATTGTATAGCTATATAGGGAGCAGATAAAAACTGGTTCAGTTTCAGCGGACATAAAATGCAAAGGGATTGTGTGGCCAGCATAACGTCAAACCTCCACACACAAACCAATATCGAGCAGGGCATGCTCGTTGACGTCTCATAGTTGCATACCAGAGATTTGAACTCAGGACCTTTAGGATATTCACAACGCTGGATCACCAGGACTTTACAATTATCACAACCCCCAGACATTAAATGACAGCATCCTCAAGAGATTTGAAAGCGTTCACTATGTGACCAGCGAAACTTATGGCCTAAGTTTTCTTCCCCATTGTGCAACAAGACTACCATTACCACAGCTAGCCTAGCAAGAAGTAATCCGTTCTATCCAAGGCTTTGCACCAGAGAGAGAGAGAAAACCTAAAATTAATAATGAAAAGAAGACAAATAAAAATAACAACAGGAGACGCTCCGTCAAATGTGAATGCGCCGCCGCTCAATCAAATTGTTAAATCCCAAATTTTTAAAACACGCCGAAAATGGAGTGGACAAATTTGTCATTGTTGAAAAAATAGCGCAAGTCAAATAATAATAACTGATTTATCGACAACACAAACAACCAGAAAAAAAGGAAGAAAACACGTAGTACTTTGGGGGGGGGGGCGCTTGTGGTTATTTGAGGAAGTCCCCGAGTCTGCCCTGGTCTGATTGGTATCTGTCATTAGTTGACGGAGGAAAGTGCACCATCAGCTTGTATGTAGTGATCACAGAAACAGCTGAGCTTTGTTGTTTTTTTTTACTAGACCCACGAAGCTGTTTGGCCTGAAAAGGTTATTTTACTTGTATTTGTTGATTGACTCATAATTAGTGATTGCCATACCAATTAGTATCAGGATCGATTCTCCCGGGATTTTTTCTTATGGGTCCGGAGTGTCACCCCCGGGAGTCTGCCTCGACCCGGATGCTTTTACCCCGACATCACGAGAAGGAAAGTAAGTGCACACCGGCCAGACAATCACCACTGCATGACCCGGCCGGAGAAAGGGGGCGTAATCTTGCCCAAACTAGCTTTCTATTTTTTTTATATAAGAGTACCGTAACCGTTCTTCCGACCCAGTCTTATACTATAGAATCTACCAGAGGGTTTTTTACACTAAAATCATAGAATAATTTCAACACTTTTCGCTAATTTAACTAAAATTCCCCCAAAATCAATTTTCACTAACATGTGTGAAATGAAAACTGGTAGCATAGAAATCTTTAGTAAGTCCAAATATATTTTTTTTTAAATGTTTGATGATGTGTGTTTTAAGTACTTTTAAAAGACAAGCATGATAGGAGTTTTACTCACAGACTTCTTCACTTTAATACATAAATATTCGCTTAATTTTGGTAAGACATAAAAAAAAGGCATTGCAAACAATGTATCTAAAGAAAAATCTCTCAATGTACTGGCACACTTGAAGAAAATGAAAGTGTGTGTGAGGTGGTGGGAGGGTGTGTAAGGTGCAAGCAACATTTACCTTTACAGAGACACAATGACACGGAGGTAAACAGGTAAAATAACATTCAATAAAAAGAAGAATTGGGTTAATGGAAGTAGCAGGCACCCAGAGATTGGTAGCAAGACGAGGGAGGGCCACACAATTCTCAAGTGGTACCCATCGCCCTCCCCCCTTTTCTCATCCCCACCTTTATGCATCCTGTGCAGGACTTCCACTCCTAATTTTATTTGTATCATCATAGATATATATTTGTTTGGTTCATTTGTCTAGCACAAGGGTCGGCAAACTTAGGATATCAGTGTGCCAATAGCCTAAAGTTATCCTGCCTTTTTTTCGTAAGAGACCTGTACTGACTTTTATGGGGTCTTTTGCGTGCCAATGAAAATATATATGCGTGCCAAGTGTGGCACGCGTGCCGTTGGTTGCCGACCCCGAGACTAGCATTTTATTCGTGGAAACAGGTCGAAAAACCAATCTCCTTGGTCTCTTGTCCGTTCTCTCTCTCTCCCTACTTATATATATATACAACTCTTTCTCCATCTTTCACTCTCACTCCCTCTGGGCACATCCATTCAGTTGAAGCTGTCTTACAACTTTTTTTTTCTCTTTCCCTTTACAACTTTACATCGGCAATGGTGGAAAACGTAAGACGAAGACGACTTGATGAGACTATTCAGAACAACACACAGGCAAACAGGCAAACACACACACACACACACAAGGACAGGGCCGAAGAGTAGAGTTATGGGTGACTGGCGCTCAGAGTATATTTACTTTGTCAGGATGCTGTCAGAAATGAAATCACACAGCGGCTCCCAGTGTGGTTCATTCAATGACAGGACATTAAAGTGACTCTCGGGATGTCTAAAAAGAAAGTGTGTGTGTTTGTTAGGGGGGAGAAGGGGAAAGATATTAAATACTGTCAATGGCAGAACGCCATCTTGAAGAAACCTATTGTAAATGCAAATCTATATATACAGGCTTGTCCTACGCTGAGGCGTATTTAGCCATGTTCCATGGGCCCCAACACAAAAGATCCCACTCACACCCACATGGTTAAAGGTTCTTTTCAAGTGGAGTGGCGACTTCCTATAACACGAGGATGCAAATATTTCATTACGTATGTTGCCTTTAATGGGTTACAAAATAGGAGAAATTAAAACTGTTTCTTCATGTTAAACAAAAATCAAGCGTTCCTGGAAAAAAAATAACTTTCAGTATAGTAACAGTGCCGGGCAGGGCCGGGTACAAAAACAACACAAGAAGATGAACAAAGCAGGCTTTATGCTCAACACTGCAGAAACATTGTGACCAATGAGCTTGTAAAGCCCTCATCACGTGTCTAAAATTAGCCAACAAACGATAAGACGAAAAATCGTGCACACGCGTAGGGGAGCCGTGTGTGTGATGTGTATTTGTGTGTGTAAGGGGGGAGGGGTTAGTAGGAAATAAAAGTAAATTGAAAAGACATTACTCGATTTACACAAGGTGAGAAATACTTAAGGTTAACAAAAAAAAACAACAACAAAAAACAAGACCAATTACTGAAAGTGCAACATGTATTAAGGACAGAAACACGCATACACACGTCATTTTTGGGGACGGAGATGTTAACATAGCGGCAAGAATGTATCCTCACACCGCCCCCTTTTAAAAGCAGGTCGTTGCCTTCATCTCTGTTCCAGAAAACCAAAACTAAGTCAGTGAAAAACAACAGCGTAAAAGCGTGAGGCTGCTTATCTCTATCTGGGGTTATATCAGGTTTCTATGTCGTCATGATCATGTTATACAACATCCACTTACAATACTGCGCCATAACACATTGTACGCCCCCTCCCTTAAAAAAAATATTTCAACATCCTCAAAACGACTCAGAGAGTTGTTGACCTGCCTTCACGTTCTCCTACGTCCTACGTAATAACACTGTAACTGCCCTGATATACCAAACTTTTTTTTCGATATACTTGCTTTAAGCTATAATATATATTTACTAGCGTTAAGAAGTGATATATTAGCTTTATCTACGAAACTTTTGTTTTCAGTCACGATATTGTGTTAGCTTTCAGCCACAATCTGTTAGCTTTCAGCCGCGCTATTCTAGCTTAAAACCACGACTTGCACATCTTACGGTGTTGTGGGTATTCACATCACAGTAGACAGACTAACAGCTGGACTTTGTATGAGTCACTGCTCAGCTAATGTACAATCAGACACAGATCTAAGTAACCGGTGGGAGAGAGAACGTCAAACGCGTACACTTAGAATTAAGTTTAATGTACCGCTTTACAGTTTTTACGTTCCGCAATGTGTCCCGACGTTTCGAAGGGCTACGGGATCAAAATCCCCGCTGATCGCCTGCACACCCAGACAAAATACCATGCCAATAATAGGGATGGCCACGCAATGATATGTAAATGAGACTTTATTCATAGACTGAATGGACTATACGTGTAGACTGAAGTAATAGCTAAAAAAACAAACTAAAGCCTACACAGTTGATACGTAGGCCTACATTCGTTATACATCGAAACTACCATACATTTATACAAATAAAATGATAAAATAACATTAATAATAACATTATTAACATTAACAAAAATAATAACATTACAATTTACAGCTCTTTGGTAACACACACACTAGTCTAATCCAATTCAAATATGTATATATATATATATATATATATATATATATACATAGAGAGAGAGAGAGAGAGAGAGAGAGAGAGAGAAAGAGGAATCGTACTACAATTATATACCGTATTATATCTTGTTATTTGCAAATAGCAATGTTAAAAAATGCTTTAATAACCAAGCAAATGCTATACACGGATGGATGCGTCAATTCTAACTTGATATTGATGCAACGCAGTGGAAAACACGATCCATCCAGGATGATAGTTTAAAAAAAAATAAAAAAATTTGATAACTGAAGTCTTTTTAATGGGGGAGATGGAGAGGGGGTGGTTTGAGGAAGTACATCTGCAATCATAAAAAGCAATTTGATTGAGTAACTTACTACAAGAACAGATTTTTAAAAACGCACAAATACGACAACAAAAAAACAACAACACAAAAACATTGAAATAAACAGTAACATTCCTAGATCTCGGCCGTCACGATTGTCGGAATAAAAACAACAACAAAAGTTGCACGACTAGTGGGTGCTGATGGTGCATATATTTTTTTTTAGCTGGGACATAGCATCGTGTTTCAAACTTTGTCAACACCGAGTTAATTCAATGAAAAGCTCGTGAGTGCTATGGTTATACAGACATGGGTAAATGTAGACAGATATATACAAAATACATACGTAGATCTACTATTTTAGATATAGAGAGAGTGTTTGGGGGAATATATAATCGACAGATAGAAATGACGTTGGCAGACAGTTATAAGATGAATAGATGGAAGAACAACTGGGTGATTCGTAAACACACGTTCGAACGCTCATACTCATAATAGGCTTTCAGACATAGATACTTTTTAAACTCTGAAATACTACTATATAGTTCTATAAATCCTACCGAAAAAGAAAGATTAGTGGAAGCATCGGTTAAATGAACATTATAGATGCATAACTGTACAAGGTACAAAGTCATGTCATAATCATATGAGCATAAAGTGGTCCATAGATGTACAGCAGATAAATTACACACACATTCATAAATGACGCCCCTTCCCTCACCTTCCCAAAAACAAAAAAAAACCTGGTGACTTAAAAATATATTCTGTTTAATGACTTACTGTCAAACGTCTTATTTATTATTCACAGTGTATTCCCGTGGCTACAGAGCAAGACATTGATACACACACACAGTAATGTGTTTTTTTCCTTTCATCTTTCTTGTCAAAATCGATGGCTATAAACTTATTATGGGCAGTAAAAAAAAACTGAGTTAATAATAATACAGATAGTCAAATTAGTTTCATGTGGAGTTCAATCAATAGTACTAAAAGAACCAAATCAAAGGATTCTCTTCCCGAATTCAAAGAGCTGAAGAAAAAAAAACTGAAAATGAAAGAAAAGAAAATCCCTTCTCACATTAATGAAAGCCACTGGGAAAACCCGTTGTGTTAAATCGGGGAAACCAACAGAATGGCGAGAAAAATGGCACAGAATGACAATCACTCTGGGAGGTCCAAATCTTCTTATCTCTCTTTTCTCCTCGCTTTCCCCAATGTCCACTCAAAATCAATGGACGCTTTAATCGATGTCAACAAGACTCGGGGCAACGGTTATCAACAAGTTAGCTCTTCGTGGCTTCATCAGCGTCCGAGTGAGTTATGTACGCTCATTATCACAAACTCTAGGGCTAGGTGGGTTCACTTAAGCATGCTTGGTTGCCTACTCCCAGGGATCGCCTACACAATTTAGATGAGGTCTTGGGTTATGACACACACACACAAATGACCCATAGTCCGATAAATCTTCAGAGAATAATATAATTCGATTAATGGGAAAAAAAGGAAGACTAAAACAAACATAATATAAAGAATCAGGGGTCGGCAACGTATGGTACACAGGCCAGACTTGGCAGGCAGAGCGATTTCCATTGGCACGAGCAGGACCCAGCCCCCGGAAAAAAAGGCAATTCAAGTTTCTTCTACGAGTAATCAAATGTTGAAGCAGTTTGACTTTAGGACTTGGCACAGTGAAAGAATTAGAAACTCTACTTTGGCACTCTGTTGTCATAAGTTTGCAGACCCCTGCTTTAGATTATTATTCATTACCCCCCCCCCCCCCCCCCGGTCTATCAAGCTGTAAAAGCATAGAACATTTTAAGGCACTTATACAAATTTACGATGAACGATTATAAGCTTAATTGAACACATGTTGAACTTGATGTATGGCCGAGAATTCAAACCCTGATGTATCTCAGATAATAAAAACTCCGACAGATCCTGACATCTTATTCCAACATTGTAAACAACCATTAGATCTAGACTAGAGGCTATCTTTCAATAACCAAAATCAAACACTTGTAGAGTATATAAGTTTCATTTCGCCTTGTATCCGTGTATGTGCAGTGTGTGTTTTAGTGTGTAGTAATACAGCTAGCTTCTGGGCGCATGATTTTAAAGGATTATGAAAAAAAGAAGAGTTCTAGTTAATCTCCATGGTAAAACGAACACCACAATGGCGGGGAAGGTGTGGGGGGGGGGGGGGGTTGTCGTGGGGGTGATGCTTCAAAGGGAGATAATCACAATGCTAAATCGATACTTATTTCCAACATGAACTTCTCCAACGAAATAACGTGACTTCCTGTCATTGTCTACTGAGCCATCGAGGATGCTTTTTTTTTTACATTTGTTTATTTTCAGCTTATTAGACAGAATCAATGGAGAGAAAAGAAATAGAATCAACCCACTATAACTAAACTAAAGGGCACAATGTAATGGGGCCTCCAAATTCAACCAAATGGAAATATCAATTACATAGTATCAAAAATGTATTGGGCATTAAAGCATTAAAAATTACATGCAATTTACAAGAAAGGCATAAAAGAGACACTACAGTTAGAGTCGTTATTTTTTTTTTGTACATATCACAAGCAAAAATATATAGATCTAAACGTGAAGAGGGTGTGAAGGCACAAATGTGTCCCTTTTTTTAAATTTGGTATACGAAAGATATTTTTTTAAGGTTTAAATTGTCTTTAAACACAAATTACTTAGATAAATGTGTAGTATGTCCTTATTTAAATAAATGTATATAATGTCGATACTTATTTCCAACATGAACTTCTCCACCGAAATAACGTGACTTCCTGTCATTGTCTACTGAGCCATCGAGGATGCTTTTTTTTTTACATTTGTTTATTTTCAGCTTATTAGACAGAATCAATGGAGAGAAAAGAAATAGAATCAACCCACTATAACTAAACTAAAGGGCACAATGTAATGGGGCCTCCAAATTCAACCAAATGGAAATATCAATTACATAGTATCAAAAATGTATTGGGCATTAAAGCATTAAAAATTACATGCAATTTACAAGAAAGGCATAAAAGAGACACTACAGTTAGAGTCGTTATTTTTTTTTTGTACATATCACAAGCAAAAATATATAGATCTAAACGTGAAGAGGGTGTGAAGGCACAAATGTGTCCCTTTTTTTAAATTTGGTATACGAAAGATATTTTTTTAAGGTTTAAATTGTCTTTAAACACAAATTACTTAGATAAATGTGTAGTATGTCCTTATTTAAATAAATGTATATAATGTCCTTTTCTAGGAAAATGTAAACACAGTCCAAGTTTTTTTTATATATTATATGTATAGACTTGCCTGTTTATATTAATGTATAAACTGTCCCTATTTTAGGTTTTGGTATATAGTTTCCTGATTTAGGTAAATATATAGACTGTCCATGTTGAGGTACATTTATACCAATGCACGAATATCACCTTCTACTTACTTTTGGATGGATGCAGATAGCATTGTGTGCCAAGATAATAAAAAAATGTTAGTGACAAAGTGACAATACCAAGACACTCTTGGCGAGCAAATGAAAAACCCCGAACAATGGTAAAATCTAGTGTTTTCGTCTGTAAATCTAGGACAGGGGTTGACAACCTTTTGATAGGGCTTTGCCCAAGAAGGATTTCAAATATATTCAGCGTGCAAACAGCTTTAAAAAAAGTTATTATGTTCTAGCACTCAATGTATTGAATAAGAGCCTTGAATTTCATTTTAGGCTGTCTTTTTTTTGCGTGCCATTAGAAATCGCTCTGCGTGCCAAGTCTGGTACGCGCGCCGTAGGTTGCCGAATCCTTATCTAGGATCAATTAAGGGTCACAGCCTGAGTCGCGGTCATCACAGGCCACAACTCATTAATACATATAGATCTATATACATCTCGCGTATAGAATGACACCTAGACATTATTGGAGAAAAGAGAGAGAGAACCAGGGCAAATTGTTCAGCCTACGTCAGTAATAGAGATAGTTGACGCGCAGAGCGGATGTGACCCAGAGAGAATGTACCAACTCTCCTTCCCAAGTGGTTCCAGAATGAATCGGATTTTTCTTCTTCTTCTTCTCTCTGCTAAGAGTCCTGTATACCAGGTTGTTTAAACGTGTACAGCGCTCTCACAGGTGGTGATATCTCCCCCATTACTAACACCACACACAGGATATGCACCCCCACGACAACAACGACGCATTATATGAACAATAGAAATACCCTAATAACTATTTATAATAAAATGTGCATAAGAACGAGTAATTTTATGTCCCCGTTGTGCACGGCCACTGTAGTGATACCCCCCCACACACACACACACCACACACACATTTTTAGATACTGCGTCTTAGAAGCCACAAAAATTTGACATGCTAAAAATGTTGTGTTGGCTTGTAGGGGCCAGCATACGCCATTTCATCTCACCCTGACGAAAACCAGATGCAATCTACTAGAGTTATACAGACGGCCATTCATTTGGCTTCTACGACCATAGAAAAAAAAAAGAAATGGTATCGAATGGCCATATCGAGGATTGATAAATCTGGTATCACCCCTCCCCACAAAGCATTTTTTTTTTAATCTGCGCCACAAGATTTGTTATATCATCAATAATCCACTTCAATATCCGGTGTTTGTCAGCCGCGCCGCAAGAATGTACAGTGACTGTCATGGTTCTATTCATTTTCCCAAACATTATAAAAACCAAACAGTTCCCTTCCCCATCAACTACAGTGATTCTGGGACCACATGCCAATCTAAAAGGTCTCATAAAAAAACAACAACAGACGAGCCTTTCAGCTCTTACGCACAGGGGGTACAATGTAAAGCAGGGGTCGGGAATTTTTTTTCTGAGAGAGCCATGTACACCACATATTTTGAAAAGTAATTCTGTGAGAGTCATACATTATGTTTAAAACTAAAAATTCAAGTAAATGTGTGCATTTTGTGTAATTTCAACACTAAAAGTACAATAATTATGTCTCTGAATTCTTCTGATGTTAAGCTGCAGTAGACTTTAGCTCATTTGTAGAATGAAATATTGATATGCAATTAATATGTAGATCAAAAAGTCTTTAAATAAAATATTTTTTTTTACTAATCGAACATTTGTCTGCGAGCCAGATGCAGCCATCAAAAAAGCCACATCTGGCTCGCGAGCCATGGGTTCCCGACCCCTGATGTAAAGAGTGGATCATGTGGGTGTGGCACAACAAGATCCTGTCCGAGACTAGACATCACATGTCAGCTGAATCCGAGCTTTGTAAGTGTATTTGTTTTAGCAAGGGCGAGAATTGGTGGATAAATGAGAGAGCTTCTTCTAGAGAGCCACAAGAACAGGGGCCGAACACAATAACAAACATACGAGTTTTGTGAATGCTGTAGTGCTTGCTAGATGTTATGTTATATTTCTAAAAGATTGAGGCCTAAACCAAGAGATATACGAAATTCCCGTGCATAAGAAATATAATACTAATAATAATGTATTTATATATATATATATAATATATATAAATCCATGGTTGCTGCAACTTTTGACGTCGGTTGAGAGATAACAGCCAAGCCCTTTTTAAACATAGAACCCTCATTTAAGTACAAAAACCTAAATATTTAAGGGACTTCCCCGATAAAACTCCGACGTATCCCTATTTTACAGTCAGTTACACAAAAATACATTATTTATTAAGTCAGCTATTAAACAAGTTAAAACAACGTTGATCTGCGTCAATGAAAGTTTTACCACTAATTACCTTATTCTGAATCAAAGTGTGCTAACAGGAATTTGTAAAAAATCTCGAATAATTTATTCCATTTCAACTGGACAAAAAAATCAATACAAACTTAGAAGAATAGAAAAAATAATTATAAAAATTCTCAATGTATTAAAAATTGTTTTAGCTGAAACTGAGCTCCATAAGCCCTTGACTTTTGAACAGTTTTTCAATCAGTTTGCAAGCCATCAAAGATGCAGGTTTGTTATTTTAAAAATCCCCACAACGAAGGAAAGTTTCAAGTTTTGAGGCTCATGGATGTAATAATATATGCTTTGATATTTTCCCCTCTTCTGTTTAGCACTATAGCCTACGAGTGACTGTTTCCAAATGAATACGATTCTTCACGAATGTTGTCAAGTAATAAATAAAGATAGTACTATTATTAATAACCACTGCCGAATATCTTCCTCCTTTTAGCTGACCTTATCGCCGCATTAAGGTGTGCAGTCTTGCAGACAATAAATGTGTGGCGGAATAGAGTCTACCTCTTGTAACAGCCAACGTAAAAAAACAAAAACAAATCGTTTCACTTTCCTCCCTGGTGGTTGTCTTTTATTGCACAGGCCACACACTCACACTCAGACGTCCGGGTTTGGTAACAAGTCGTTAGTTACATCACATTATTTGGATCACCCGCTATACTGGTTAACATTGACGGTCGTTCACCCCCTCTCCCTTTTTTTCTTTAAAAAAAAACAACAACAGAAAATACCGTATAAGCAAACCACAAACAAATAAGTGAAGTTTCAGCTTTTGCTAAGAAAAGACTTTGATTCCAGTGATCTTGAAATTGTGTTTTAAACTCACGTTGACTCCAATTAATTGGTTGCAGTGTGTGAGTCATTGCATCAGAGGTCAGCGTAATATTAGTGAATGGGGAAATATGGATCTTTAAACCCCTGGACAGCTAGAAATAACATAACACGTTAAACCATTTCCTTATCGCCTAAATGCTTTAATGCTGAGATAAAATTGTCATAAAATAATAGAAAAAGAAAAAAAAAACAAAAAAAAAAAAACACACAACAATAAAAATTCCGGCTATCTGTGGCTAGGTAAGGGAAAGGACGTTAATGTGATTTAAAGGACATTTACTATCAGTGAAGGGGGAAACGCCAACTGTAAACATTAACAAGACTAATATAACCCACTCCAGCCACCAGCTCGTTATGTTGCTCTTTAGAGCAAAGTTATAAAAAACAAGAAGTAATGTATCCTGTTGGACAAAATTGATCCATAGGGTCGGTGAAGCAGAAGTCACCCGTTTCTGTGGCCACTGCATGCTAGGGGATTGTGTGGCCAGTACAATGCCCAGTCACCTTTACTCTAACCGCAACTAATGATATCAGGTACCCAACAGAGCTGGGTAGACTCATGGACACCCTCCAGTCCCGGTAACTAATCCTAGCCTTCACACCAGGATTCGAACCCAGGACCTTCGTACTATTATGGTCAAGTTAAAAGGTATATATTTCAATGACTTGGTATTTGTAAGAAATATAAATATCTAACTAACATGGATGGGCCAATCCAGCTCTTGTCTCGTGAACAGTTCGATATAGAAAAAAAAAGGGTGAGTCGCTTTATTCCTTCAATAACCCAATCTGTAGGATAGACACGGTATAGTGGTAAACCTTTTGGGGGTTTACCACCAATATTCCTGTCATTCATTGTTATGACACCGCACACATACCCCTTCCTCATACAAGCAACTCTTTTCTTTTCACTTCTTCTGTTAACCTTCTTGTTAGTAGGATACCACCCAGCCCCCCCCCCTTGACACCCAAAACGTTATTGACATTCTCCAATCTTTCTTCCCTCTCCGCTCAACCCCCATGGGAAATTTTAACACACAAAACATAGACACACACACAGGAGGACCCAGAATGACTCGATGTCAACGAAGCTAGCGGGGTAATCTGGTGACATAATACACTCGTTCAATACTAAATCCGCTGGCAATCGATAAAAAAATGCCCCCCCTCCCTTTTCCCCTCACAGATCCCCGATCCCCTTTCTGTCACTCACCCCGCACCCCCTGACCCCCACCCCACTTCTTTGAAGATTTATTTTTCTACTAAAAGACTATACTATGTCAAGTAGTCTAACGTACAATACAAGGCGCACGCGACCAAATGTGTCAACGCCCCGCCATTATGCTAATAAAACACCACGACTATTATACAAACTGAACACTCTTTTAAACGTGTTCAGAAATCAGTTAATCAGGTGTTTTATTTATATAGAAACGGCAACAACCATTAAAACATAAAATACGAATGTAGTACAAAATGGTATCGCGTCCGGGCGTACATTAAAATGAAATGTAATAGGGTTAAGTTCCGGTTAACTGAAGGAAAACAACTTCAATAGAATAAACGCATCTTGAGTCTGATCATCAAATAAAAACATGAACTACATCCCACCACACACATACTAATAAACTATTTAGTAAAACTGTTCATTTCATTCTAAGTCTAAAGCCAAATATTAAAACTTCTCACAAATACACACACACGAACACACACTTGAATACCAAACGTTGTTAAAATGTTAAAAGCACGCATCCCAAAATGGGTATTTTAGTTCAAAACCAATTATATCGATAGAAGCACCACCCTACCCCCAACCTCTCCACCCGCGGGGTCAATATAATTTCACAACAACACAGGATCTTCTACCAAGCCTGGGGGAGACAGGCTTAGAGAATCCACTCGAGAATTGATTTCCACAAGGGGAGGGGAAGAAAGACATCAAAGGCAGAGAAGCATATTATGAATGTGCATAAGAAGAGGGGTGTGTGAGGGGTGTGTGAGGGGGAGATAAGGAGACAGCAATTATAACTTAGAGAATCCACTCGAGAATTGAATTCCACAAGGGGAGGGGAAGAAAGACATCAAAGGCAGAGAAGCATATTATGAATGTGCATAAGAAGAGGGGTGTGTGAGGGGGAGATAAGGAGACAGCAATTATAACTTAATTGTACCCAAACTTCCACCAGCCGGCTTTCACAGAGAAACTATTCATTTTGTTCCTAGTTCCTACCAAAAGATTTAAAGTGTAAGCTCAGTGGGTTGTTGTTCTTCAAGGCAAATATGTATGCGACGAGCGGTGCTCTCCTCAAGGTGGGCGTCATGCAGACGCAGGTGAAATGGAAGGGTGTTGCCTAGCCGCACTAGCGGCACCCCGATGTCGCAGAGACGGAATTCCTCGATATTTTGGGTAAGGAAAAAGGAAAAGATGGAAGGTGGATGGTTAAAACCAAAATGTAGAAATACAGTTTTTAACAATACGTTTAGGTACGAGAATGTATGATGTTTACGCCTTTGCCTATCACTAAATTATACATGTCAAGCTCAAGGCCCTCGGGCCACATCCGACCCACGAGAGAATTTTTAGGCAAACATTCCTTTCAACAGCCCAGAGATATGAAGTGCAGATTAAATTTCCAAACTGTTACAGCTTTACAGAACACTGCTCAATGAGTGTTTAACCAATTCGGCCCCCAATAGTAATTGTGGCAACCCCCCCCCCCCCCTCTTTTGAAATTTTTAGTTGAACTCGATGGTCTCCGTTTCCATACACACAAAAAAAAAGTTGAAGCAGAAATACTTTTACCGCTGTTTGGAAAAGATGGGTTTTGCTGTTTGGAAAAGATGGGTTTTGCTGTTTGGAAAAGATGGGTTTTGCTGTTTGGAAAAGATGGGTTTCGCTGTTTGGAAAAGATGGGTTTTCCTGTTTGGAAAAGATGGGTTTTCCTGTTTGGAAAAGATGGGTTTTGCTGTTTGGAAAAGATGGGTTTTGCTGTCTGGAAAAGATGGGTTTTGCTGTCTGGAAAAGATGGGTTTTGCTCTCTGGAAAAGATGGGTTTTGCTCTCTGGAAAAGATGGGTTTTGCTGTCTGGAAAAGATGGGTTTTGCTGTCTGGAAAAGATGGGTTTTGCTGTCTGGAAAAGATGGGTTTTGCTGTCTGGAAAAGATGGGTTTGCTGTCTGGAAAAGATGGTTTCTTTTTCTTCCCCCTTTGTTTCTTTTTGAGGATTGGATTCGATTTTATCTTAATTTGTGTTCACACTTTAAAAGCGTGTCTATTACGCCCTAGCAACTACAGTACCTCGGTGCTCATGTGTTTGATAACGATAAACAAGTGGAGTGACACGACACAAATGAGTGAGAACCCTTGGTTTAATCATTGATAATTGAACTCAACCACGCCACGCCAAAGCTTGTAGACCATGTACAAACATTTCAACGATGACCTTCTACTAAGTGAATTTAGATACCAGGACAACTGAATCTACGTGTTTGCATAAACGGATCTATATAAACACGAATTGAATGTCACGTAACTAATGCATACTTACATACATACACATTACACACACGCGAGTTTTTTGAGAGTCCGAAACACATAATATAGTAGCTACCTAGATTTTGTTTTCAGAATTACTTTCAAATGAGACAATGAAAAGATGTACAAACGTCATTGATTCGGAATGTGTAATTTACTTTATAGTAGTTATTTAATTAACCTAGAGTTTCAACATGTCAATGTATCAAACGGCCGGAAGAAAAGGGAAATTAATAATTCTAAACTTATAAATGTCATTACTTTACTCAAATTAACTCTTTCCATACGTAAAATCAAGCCGAGCCATAACGTTACGGCATACAGTATGGCAAAACGAATAGAAAGAGTTAAACAGAAAAAAAAAAAAGGAAAAGGAGGGGGGAGGGGAGAAACAAAACAAGCTTAAGTTATTAAAAAAGAACTCCAAATCCATTTAGAAAGGTCAATTTAATTAATGTTATAATTATAGTATAGATATACTGAATGATACACATAATTGAGTACATAGTCTGTGCTTTTCGTTCTTCTAGTAAGCGCGAGACATTTGGGGAAGTCCCCTTGTTCGACACATGACACTTGGACTAATAGTTTCCACCCACCAAAGAAGAGATCTTAATTAAGAAGTCGCACGTTGGTGATGGAAGTTATGTGTTAGGGAAGATGGTAGGCGGCATTAACACTAACGTCAGAGAAGACGTTAAAAGTAAAAAAAACAAACCTTCTTTCTTTATCTGTCTCTGACGTTTTATAGATGGATTCTGTTACTTTGATAAATCACTGTAAATCAGTATGGCGATAACATATCGTAACCAACAGAACAAACAAAAATGTGCCTCCCCCCACCCCCCCCCCCCCAACCACTTCATACAAACACCTTTTTTTTAAGTCTTAAATTCATTTTGTTTGTATCCATATGGTCATGAGACATGTAGTCGCTTTTTTTTTCAAATTTCGTCCCCCACGTGTAATTTTAGTTCTGGGTTACGCTCTACGCAGATTGTTCATTTTCTTGTCCACACGCACACACACGACCTGGGAAGAGCATCTTTGGGATCGGCCACGAAAAATCACTTAGATTATGAAACATAATCAAAAGTTGTTTATTTTCTGTTGTTTTTTTTTTTTGCCAATGATATCAAATCAAGTTATCTTAGTACCGGAAGTAATTTAAGATGAGATAATGGGGTCACGGTGACCTAGTGACAGGGCGCTCAGAATGACGTACCAAAGAACGTGGGTTCGACTCCAGGTCAACGGCCAGTAGTAGGCTACCGTACGGGTTATAATGTACTGTGCGTGTCAAGGTTCAGTTGTCGCCGTGATGTCTGTGTTCATAGTGTGCTTGCCTTGTAATAAACTTCCAGTTATTGTTCGACACCTGAACCAAGCAACTGTGTTTGCCCTTTTACGAAAACTTTAAGACACTACAAAAGCCACGGACGGACGGGGGGGGGGGGGGGGGGTCCCATTAGTCGTGGGATAAGTCAACGAGGCTAGGCATTGTAATGTCCTCTCAAATTCCCTTGCATTTGTATGCCCTGGCCACAGAAACTTTTGAACGCTGCTTCGCTTGGATGGACAACAAACGTAATCTGGATAATATACTTTTTTTATGTAATTGACAGAAAATGCATTGCCACATTAAAGTTTTTGTCCGCAACAATAAACAAACATATCGTGGTATTTCAACCAGTGCCAATCTTTTAGTTCCTGTCTCTCTGAGACGACACACACCAACATGTACAGTACAACACATACGCAGGTGCGGTGAGAACTTAGTGCCAGGTATGTTTGCCCTCACTGCAAGTCGTTCAACGGTTTAAACCAGGCAGGGTGTGTGCGCGTGTCCTTACTATCTGATAACGCAACCATTCATCATACACACAACTGGGTCACACATACACACATCTTTCAACACATCGACACCCCATTTTGTATTACGCACATGGAAAACAACAACATAACTACATTCAAACTAAACAACAGTAATAACAAGAGAAGACGCTCACGTGCGAATACTCCACCGTGCACACCCAGCGGAGTGCGAAACGATCACACAGGTCGCCATCAGGTGCAGTGGTGGTCAGGTGGAAACGTAAAGCAAGACCAAAAAAAAAAAAAAAAAAAAAAAAAAACAAGAGCAGGTAACTCTCCAGACATGTTGCAAACATGCGACTTAACCGGATTCCAACCCGACAACCTCGGCAGCAGCACCCCTGACAACAACCACCTCGAGAATTGCTAACGTTACATAGGAAGATGCGAAACAAAACGGTGAACGGGGCAATGTTGACATTGTTGTATTGAAGGCTCACAGATTGTTGTTGTTTTTACACAACACACGCTACATTGATACGTCCCCCCCCCCCTTCCCAACAGGAGAAGGTGGCAATGGCATTTGCGTGCACATCAAGTCTTTAATATGATGTACCGCTACAGGTAGCTATGACGAGGGTACAAAAACAAACGAACAGAAAACTACCACGCAACGTTTCCCCTTGATGACCTACAGAAGCAGAGTTAACCCGGTTTTATTGGACACGCGTGGGAGTTAAGTGGCCAATACAATGATCATCTGCTTTTACCTTCCCCCCCCCCCCCCCCCCGGCCTGTACTTTCTTCAGTAATCAGAATCAGGGATGCCCAAGATTAAAAAAAATGGGAATGATAATCCATCAATCATGCATATAGATCACGGAGCCCCATAGATATTGAATGTAATATTGATGTATTGAGTATGAAACTAGCAATGCTGTATTGGATATGAAACTAACAATGCTGTATTGAGTATGAAACTAGCAATGCTGTATTGGATATGAAACTAACAATGCTGTATTGAGTATGAAACTAGCAATGCTGTATTGGATATGAAACTAACAATGCTGTATTGAGTATGAAACTAGCAATGCTGTATTGGATATGAAACTAACAATGCTGTATTGAGTATGAAACTAGCAATGCTGTATTGGATATGAAACAAGCAATGCTGTATTGGATATGAAACAAGCAATGCTGTATTGGATATGAAACAAGCAATGTTGTATTGGATATGAAACAAGCAATGCTGTATTGGATATGAAACAAGCAATGCTGTATTGGATATGAAACAAGCAATGCTGTATTGGATATGAAACAAGCAATGCTGTATTGGATATGAAACAAGCAATGCTGTATTGGATATGAGCCCAAATGTCTTAGTGTTCACAAACACCGACACATGTTATGAAACAGTTTAGTTCTAAGAAATGACAAACATGTGTTATCACTCCGACCATATTATCATTTACGTAAACAACGCTGTTGTTGTTTTTCTTCAAAGATAAACACTCAGATTAACGTGTTGGTTGTTATCTAAACAGAGATGGACTTTGCAGAACACCACTTAGTCACCAGTCTAGCGGGGGTGTCGAAAGTAATGACAGTATTTGCCCCCCCCCCCTCCCAAGCGCACAGTTTCGTCAAAGTCTCACAAAATGTGGCCATTGATAGGATAGGCTAACGGGAGATTCGAATTATGCATTAGGCCTACGCACGACGCTGTAGAAAGTTACTTTTCCCGCACCCACGTGATTTTAAGCCCGTAATGTGGCATAAAGTCGTCCCATGATGTGTCCTAATACTAACCAGCACAAATAGATTGCGTGGCCAAGAAAGAAAGGGACTGCGGTGGGGGGGAGACACTAAATAAAAAGACGACTTGACCGTTTACCGTCACTAATGAAAAGCGACAGGTAATGTTGTCAAGTGCTCTTTCGTGAGTCACACACACACAGACACCCCCCCTTCCGCTAACACACACACACATACAAACAAACTTTCGGGACTTGCACTGACAGTAGACGTTGTGGTTTAAGGGACGATGCGGCCAATCAATGAAAATAAATTTAATTTTTAACGTGTTTTTTATTATTTTGAATTTTGAAATAAAAATATCTTACAAATGCTTTGTCAGTGTTTTTTTTCATTTTAGAATGTCACAAATATGTACAAAATGAGTTTGAATGGGGTAGGGGTCCAAAAAGTAATTTCTAAAATCTCATTTACTGTCCTAAAACAAGCGAATTCAACCCTTGGATACGCCATTTTGTTTCATTCCTACACACAAGTGTTTGGTATAGAAATAAACGGCGTCCTCTTGCGAGAATCTAGGTCAAACTTTTATCGATCGATAAAATTTTCCACTGAGGGAATTCCTTCTA
The DNA here is from genome assembly GCA_949126835.1 of Anisus vortex. NCBI lineage: Eukaryota > Metazoa > Mollusca > Gastropoda > Planorbidae > Anisus > Anisus vortex. The sequence continues at coordinate 9,676,056 of OX421505.1, read as the reverse complement.
GTTTGCAACCCATGTTTTCTGCTAAACTAAATTCGCATTGGCTGAACTAGTGACCTTTTATTTTTTAACAACTATCATTGGTCGGCTTACAATAGACGTGACCTAGAAGCGGGGCTTTTCCGGTTTCATTCACTAACAACCTCAGCGTCTTCTTTTCAAACCAGTTATCGTCACCTCTCAAGTTTATACAATATTCTTATTGTAATCACTTTGACAACACTTTATTCATATCTTAGGTAAGTTCAAATAATTTTTAAAAGTAACTAATTAACATATTACACCATTGAGGATTATTCTAGTTTAGAATATGGCTAAAACTAGCAGGATGATCTAATCATAATAATGCCATTCGAGTATGACCGTACTATGACGGCACATTGGCTATGCCTAGGCCTAGGCTAGTACGGCATATTTCGGTACTATTACATTTCATAATATGGCTAAAACTAGCTGGATAAGCTGATCATACGAATAATATCATTATCCTATGGACGCATTGATGGTGCATTGGCTATGAAGCAATGCCTATACCTATACTATAGCCTATGGCTGTGGACTTATAGTAATAGTCTAATTATAGTTATAGTAATAGTAGGCCTATAGCCTATAGGCATAGGCAAGAACGGCATATTTTAGTAGCCTATTGTTACGAATAAGGCTAGTCTTATCTTGAAATTATTAATTAAAATGTTTACTATTGTGAATTAATTGTGTTGTACTAAATTTTGCATTAGGCTTAGGCCAATTACTTTTGTTATTGACGCAACTTGTGTTATTGGTACTAGATAGATGTGTATACATTGACAAAAATATTATTTATTTTGAGGATAACAAGGCATATTGTGAAATAACTTTTATAAAGTTTGCAATCTTGTTTTTGTTTCAATAGGAAAATGTGAACTGAAACTTATGTCTGCAGAAAGCAAGAAAAACTAAAAGTTAAAAAATGTCCCTGCCAGAGGAAAACAGACCTACACTCACTGATTGGGTCACTCTGCCCCTAACATATATTGTTAACTAGACCAAGACTAGACATTGTGTACCAGTATCTTTAGGTGTTGGTGTATTTAATGTTTGGGCTCTAGAGCATCACAAGAATTTCTTTTAGTGTTTGGATTAGAAGTAGGGACATGAAAAATTAAATTGGGGTAGGTGGGGCGGGATAGTGTTGTAATTTATAAAGGAGAGTCAGCTATAAGATTAAATATACAGAGAAGAATTGAATTAAGAAGGAGTGCAGAAAAAAAGAAAATATAAATATAAGGGCTTTAGAGTAAGAAGTGGGAGAACAATATGTACTCGGTATGTAACGGACCGGGGGGGGAGGGGGTCTAACGGCGTTTAGTTAATTTTTTTTTGGGGTGGGGGATGGTTGAAAATGGTATATTAAATTTAAAATGGCATATTCTTTGATTACTTGTTGTTTTTTCTATTTACATAATCTATATCTAAGTATCTGAAAAGATAAAATTATATAAATAATTATTTAAAACACTTTAGATATAATGTTAAATCTTTTTTTGCGGTTTTCTCAAAATAGCATTTTTAGTTTTTTTACGCCACTTCACTAGAGGTAACTCCCTAACTATCAAAGCTACATACTTCATATTTGGCATGCTTATTACTAGACATGTCCTCTTCAAAGTAATAGAGAGTTTTGAAATTATTATAATTCATTTATTATTTACAATTTTTTTTCTTACCCTACCCCCCAAAAAATTACTTCCAAAAACTATAAAAACTGAAAAAAATTTGTAATAATTACATTTTTAGAGTTTTTTAAAAAAGCCTCTATCACATTATTAATAATATATGATAGAATATATGTAACAAATTTCATTGTGATATTATAAAACACCTTTGAGTTACCTATTTTTTTGTAAAATGCAATAAATCACTATATAAGGTACTATTTAATAAATAAAAATATTTTTTTTTGCAAACAAAAAATTTTTTAAAATTATTTTGGATTTGTATATAAGGTTTAGTTGATATATACATTAGATATACATGCTTAAATCATTAAATAAGTAAAATCAATCCTAAGGTAGTGGATCCCCTTAACCATCTTTACACTCCTATGACAGCCTACACTAAGAAAAACGTAAACGTCCGTTAACAAATACACACACACGAACAACAAGTTAGCTATAAAACCTTCCAGTTATCTTTATTTAACACCCTCAAGTTGTCTATAAATCATTTAAGTTGCCCATTAAAACTGGGAGTTGCAATACTATGTCTACAGCATGTTTCCAAACTTTCCCCCATTGCATGGGAATTGCAAAATCAATGCCGTTAAGACGATTTTTATACTTCCTTTCATATTTGTTAAAGTCCCCACGCCTTTTAAAAAGATTAGACAAAGTCACTTCTCAACCATAGTTCTCAAACACTCATATTTAAAAAAAAAACTAAAAATAGTTTTTAAAATTTGGCTCTATAAAAAAACAAAACACGAAACAATTTCATCCCTTGAAAAGTGAAACAATTTCCCAAAGTGGGTTTGTACATTGTGCATGAAATTCGCAGAATAATAAAGAGTTCTGTGACACTGTGGTTGAAGACGTGCATATTATGATGGATTAATAAATCTGAGCCCAGTTTGTGAAAAAACAGCCAGCCAAAGACGTCTCTCTCTCTATATATATATATGTATATACAAACTAAGAAACTGTATTTCTCTTCTACCCTTTCGCTTCTGATCAATGCAACAAAAAATATAAAAAAAATTACATGTGGAATCCACTTGCATAGGATCGAGTCACAAATTTTAAAAGGGGAAAAAAACAACAACTTGATTTGTTAAGAAAAAAAAAGATGGTGAAGCAGACGTTCTAATACAAACTGTCAACAGCAGCACGCGCGTTGATGGGAGGGCCCCGAGTATAGCCATAGCTGAACTCTAAAGACCTCGATTTGAAGTGACGTTTCAGACTATCCCAAGTAATCCCAACCCCCCAAAAAACAGAATCAATTCTGTAAGCGACGATAACATAAAAGAATATAACCCTGACTCCCCCCCCCCACACACACACTACCCCTCTCTTAAATACACACACATACACAAACAACAACAAAAAGACGTCTTTAAAACGAACGTTCATGTTGGAAGTTTTGCCGTAACAATTTAACAGGGTTCACTGGAACCGCAAGTGGCCATAAATATGCTTTGCATGGAGGCTAGGGGCGGTACGCGGGTGAAACTTATTTATGTTATCTGCTGCACGGGGGGCTGATAACTGTATGGAGGTGGAGGGGGGGGGGGGGCGGGAGGAATACAGGGCGCACGCATTAACATAATTACCCCAGAAATAGCCTCGTAATCGCAGTGTTAAATTTTCGTTTTAGAAATTTGTGATCTTATGGCTCAGAGTGCATATTTTACTTGTAAATTAATGTCGAATTAAACTATGGAAAACATCCAAACGGATATTAATTTCGTACTTTACAATGAAAACTTCCAAGCAGGTGTTCAGCTTTAAATACTATAGGAAAAAAACAAACATGGGTACTACTGGAAAGGGACATCGTTAGGGAAAAAACAATGTAATGTCTGAACAGTTAAGGATCACAACACGCAACAAAGTATAATAATGCTCGGAGCATTTTAATAACTAAGGTGCCAAAGAACTCAACACATTTTGCTTTTTAAAATATCAATTCTCTAGCACTTAGCACACGTTTATCCATCCATACACAAAAAAACACACACACACATAAGCACTAGAACTGAGGTCGGTAACATTTTGATAATAGTGTGTGTGCTGAAGTAGGATTTCCAATTCCTTCGGCGTGCCAACAGCCTAAGAGTCATCATACTCTGGTACTGAATTTTTTTTTACAGAATAGAAGTTACTTGAATTGCTTTATGAAGTTTATGGTTGCAGACTCTTGCATTAGTAGATCTATTACAAGGCCACGGAAACTGGTGAACGTTGCTTTACCGGTCCCATGAACCAAGGCCAAACTCAGTATAATAATATGGGACTTCTCTACGGCATGATGCCCAAAACAAAGAGGGCATATGGAGCAATCATAGACCAGTAGAGAAAATCAATATATTGGAAAGAGACAGAGAAAATGTAACAAGAGATGGAATCCAAAAGATGGTAAATTTCAAACAACGAGTTAGCCTATCATGAATGTGTTGCGTGTGCCACTTTTATAAAAGCGTGGTTGCTGACGTTGTTTGGACCCCCAAGGGAGAGAGAATGCGGCTGTTTTCAGAAAGTTGACAGGAATATCACCATCATGTCAGACAAACCTTGAATGTAAGAATAATAATAATAATAAAAAAACACCAACAACATCACCACCTGTAAGGACCAATCTCAAACCCCCGGTGGTTAACGTGCTCGCTTACATGAACATGACGTGACAGTCACAGCGCTTGACAACTAAATGTCACAGCACGCACGTTGTACTTTTTTTTGTTTCTTTTTTTTTAAAAACCTCTGACACGGTAATAGCTCCCGATGACCCCCATCAACATGGATAGCAAAACAATAAGCCAGTGGTAGATAATTTAATTGTATGTATATAACGTAGTTGGAAATAGGAAAAGGGGGATAAGGAAGGAAAAAACAACATCCTAGGGACCATTTATATATTATCTACACAAAAAAGTCATGTTTTCATCATCCAATACCCTTGTTGCACCCCTTACATTTTTTAACCTTCCCCTTTATGTTTACATGCACATTAACCCCTCTTCGTATTCATCGTACGCAAAATGTCCTAAACTAAACTTTAAAAAAAACTCACCTCCCGCCCCCTCAATGCGTACATAATATAATATAGACGCCCCCCCCCCTTCACTGTCAGGACAGTAATATCAACCAACAACGTCATTTTTTAAAGTAAAGGCATTAAGTCGTTTCCTGGGGGGGGGGGGGGGGGGGGGGGCGATTCAGGAAGATCTGTCTTATTTTGCCGTCAAAGCTACCGACTACGAACATGAGAATAAAGAATGCAAGTTTGGACATTCACCCCCTTTATCGAAGTATGTAAACTTGTTTCCAAGAAAAAAAAATGGGTTCACAAAGTCTTTGACACGTTAGGAAGAGAGGTTACGCCCATGGCCAATGGCCCAACAATGTCGCAAAGATGACGCCTGCCCCTCATCGCGAACAATAGACAAACGAAAACACACATCAAACGGATTATAAAAAATGACACATTTTCCAGCAGGGGCGTAGCTAAAATATACGAATTTTGTGGCAAATTTAGTACATATCTAAACAATGAACAATGAACAATATTTATTTGCCACAAAGTAGCCTACATCAGTACCATAAAGGCATAATCAAAAACATAATTAGAATATTCTAACATTAGTAAATAATAGTAAAACTTACCGAAATAATAAAATTAATAATAATAGATTCATTTTAAGGTATCAAGAAAAGAGAATACCAACATAGAAATACAGTATAGGCATAGTAACATAGTACATGAAAACAATTATAATTTAATAAAAGGTGTTTTAAAATGAAAGTTGTTAATACATGTTAATATATTTAGCACGTCAATAAGTCGCATTTACTGTAAGGGCGTTTGGGGAGGGGGGGGGGGGGCATGGAGGCTTGAAACAATATTTTTCTAAAATTTCAGACCCCCCCCCCACCCCGTCCTGTGGCTTCGCCCGTTTTCCAGGATGTAACACACACAATCGTGCTATCTATTATCTCTCTATCTAGCAAAGGAATGTTTCTTTACCCCACAAGACATAGAGGGCGGCATTGACTGCTGTTGCTAAATATAACAACACATACCCCCACCACCCCCTTTTCCAAACCAGCAGCAACCCACCCGAGGGATCACACAGAACTTAAATATACATTGCACAGAGCTGCGGTCGTTAAAAAAAAAAAATTGAACGAAAAAAATTATGCTTTTAAATTTTAATTACATAGAAGATGAAGACAGAAAAGAGATGCCCCCCCCCCCTCCCCACAAACCAGAGCAGCATAAACATGCCGGAGGGATCCTATTAATAGACGAAAACAGTTATTTTTAAAATGCCTAATTATTGTTAGCATAGGATATTTCCCAATAAATATATAAGCTACATAGACAGATCCATTTCTTTTTCCTTTATTTGCCTGAAACATGTGAAATGAAAACAACTATAATTACAAGCTTTGACACTTCGAACCCCAGGTATAGGCTACACACTTAACATACGTGTGGGGCAAACGTAGAAATCAACAACAATAACAAATAACAACAACAACAAAATAAGGCGTTAATAGTCCATGGCTACATAGTGTCATCAATAGATTGTCAAAAATGGAGACCCTACTGCTATTTCATGAACTGTTACTATGCCTAGACTGTATTTCTATGTTGGTATTCTCTTTTCTTGATACCTTAAAATGAATCTATTATGAATCTATTATTATTAATATTATTATTTCGGTAACTTTTACTATTATTTACTAATGTTAGAATATTCCAATTGTCTATGATTATGCCTTTATGGTAATGATGTACTTTGTGGCAAATAAAATATTGTTCATTGTTCATATTGTATTGTTCATTGTTCATTGAAGATCATTAATTCAAGCAACCACCACACACTGGTATCGGTCACATCTGGAGAGGTGATGTCACCTACACTGAACGAACAGTTACAGCAAATACTAAACCGCAAAATATTTCACAAAAGGGGACGCTAGGAAATACTCATAATTTTGCCACTCTCGCAGGACACTGCCCTCGTGTAGGGGCCGTCGTGGAAAGCAGCACATGCGTGTGACAACAATGACACGCCGAAACTAAATAAAAAAACTGTGTGCCCGAAAGAATATAAAGCAGGCATACCATCGTTATGGGGGCAAAGTGGCCGAAGAGGGAGCGCGTTCGACTGGCGTACCGAAGGTCCTGGGTTCGAATCCTGGTGCGGGTCTGGATGGTGTCCCTGAGTCTACCCAGCTCTGATGGGTACCTGACCTTAGCTGGTAAAAGCGGCTGTATGCCGTGGCCACAGAAGCTGGTGAACACCGCTTCACCGGCCCTATGGATCAATTTGGTCTGACGGGATACTTTACTTTTATACAATCATTGCCATAGGCAATTAGAACCTTAATGTTTATTATTATTTATTTGAATCATTAATTGGGGCCCAATGTGTCAGATGTAAAGGTTGTTATCCCTTCAATGGACTTCATCTAAACAGCTTCATTACCAGAGATCTAAAGGCTAAATGTCCGACTACATTTTTTTATTAGGCGAGCGTTGCAATTAAGTTTTCGGACTTTTTTTTTGTTCTCATTAAAATTCCACGGAATCTTTGTTCATTAAATACAGACACGGAGCAATCACTTGGGGCTACATGTTTCACGAACATGAAATCTGCATTATAGGATAAAACGACTTCGAGATGGGAAGAAGAAGAAGAAGGAACAAAATAAATAAAAGGAACCATTCATATCTTTCTATAAGAGATGTGACAGAAAATTGGAAGAGATTTCATAAAGTCGCGCCCATCAGAAGCAGTTATACTCAAGCATTGCATCTGCAAGTAGGACAGGGTTATCTGCAAGTAGGACAGGGTTCTAGACAACTTTCATTTAACCTGGGAGAAAAAGGGGGGGGGGAAATAGGGGGTGTGGGGGGACGACAGTGTTGTCAATCTCGATGACAGCATCTTTACATCGTACTTAACTGATTCAAGGAGTTCTCGTCCTAGTGATGTCAATCAGTATGGCTCGTTCCATTAGTGCATATGGAACAAAATTTAACAACACAAAAAGCGAATTCTCTTCTTTTAGCATATATAGTGAAACGTCACAAACAGTAGGCATTTACAAATACGATGACATCTAGCCTTAAACACATTCTAATTTGACAACATTATTGAAGCATGCCTTTGCACACAACTTCCAATGAGATTTACTATCATTTCAAAACTTCGCCCCAGATTTAAAATAAAATAGCATACGCTTTTCAAAAAAAATTTACAACTTTTTTTAACCTCGTAATTTTAAGCAGGTGGGAGAGGCGGTGTTGATATTGAAGTACGCTGACCGCATATTTTCCCCAAAGAGAGAGAGAGAGCAAACGTTGAATTCCGAAATGGGCAGTCTACTGACTAAGCTGGACAGATGTAACTGTATCTAGCCAGCACACACACACACACACATACACACTCATACAGAGGAGGTAAAGATAGTCACATTAGTGGCTCGTTGCCGGACCAACGCAACGAATTTCCGGTCCATATCACGAGGGGTGACGTGAAAGCTGGCGGGTGGGCCCACAGCTGGTGGTCGACGCCCTGACCACTGAGAAAACAAAAACAAATCAGAAACAAAGAGAAAACGGTGATATGTGTTTGTGTGTGTGTCGCATAGGTTCGTTTATCATATGCCAAGCACAACAACAAGAAAAAAACAAAAGGCCAAGCAGGGTTAGGATAACACAATGTTGCCATACAAATACGCATGCGTACACTTGAACCACACACACAAACACACATACTGCACCGTAACGTCTGCGTGGGGCGAATAACTCCAGGTGAAGCCTTCGCAAGGCATTATGTAACAACAAAAACACTTCAGGTTAATACAATATGTTAATGTAAGCCTGTCTGGTTTCAATCCAAAACCAAAGTGTTTGATGCTGTTATTGTAGTTTTATATCACGGCACTAAAGTAAAGTAGTTGCTTCTTGGAATTGATGATTAAAGTAATACACACATAAAGAGCTTACTTTTTTAAAAAATGGAATATACTTCCAACAAATCGTTTGCCCGGCGTGGCCAATAATATAAGAACTAAGAACGTAGAGCTAACATTTAGTCCACTATAAATGTAGCCTACCAATGGGCACAAGTAGCCTACATTGTCCTTTCCCAAATGACGTATAACAAATAAGCTTTCAGAAGAACTATAGATGAACGTGTATTACAGCTTTGACATCAAAGTCTATGTGAGATATTGTGACACTATCATTTCCTTTTCATTGTTTTCTTCGATGTTAAACAAAAACAAGTATAAAATGGTGCAAATATCGCGCTCTGTTTTTGGAAATAATAGCTGTACTCACATTTATTGATACATTTCAGACGCCCTCGCCGAATAATTGCAAGGCCACGAGTCCAATAAATATTGATTTTTGAAACACGATTTTTGTTTTCCGAGTTGTATTCGTGCAAAGCTGCGCTTCCTATCTTTGTACATTTTTTTTGTTTTACCGAAATTGTATATCTGTATCTAACACCAGGAACCATGTAAGCTTATAATACTAAATATGGATTGAGATATTCTATATGCAAACAGGTATTTGGCGAAAGTCTCCACATTACATCGCACGAACGGGATTGAGCAAGGTCAGTTACAAAGGCCTGAGGGCTACGTGTAGCCCAATTGAGTACGGAAATGCGACTATCGAGTAATAATTACAATTAAAACTATTGCATCAGTGTCATTTTACAAATATATTTTTTTAAGTTACTAATACATACACATTCTTCGGAAATTTAAACTCATTGCACACACTGATGAAACAACCGAGAACAGATTTATGTCAGATAAATAATATTTTTTTTTATATGATCCATTCAAATTTTTTACCGTATTTGTAAAGATGCATACAATGTAGAAGTCTATAAGGCTTTGACAAATTTTAAAAGGGGGGTCAGCATGATTGGCTTCTCTGACTGAACAATGGTCAATCCATGACCTAGATAGGCCCTACTGTTAGATAGGGTACATTAGTACAGGCCTCGCACAATGTGACTATAACTAATGTGAACAAGTTGTGCATACATATGCATTTATTCCCCATTTCATCATGGCAGGTAAACCAAAAAACTGCGAGTAGGTCATCAGTTCATAGTTCGTCTGGGAGGTCACTATATTCAAACCGTTCATTCGAAAGCCGACTTTCACTTGTTTTAATTATCATCACTGAGTTTAATAAATACCAACACATAAAAAAAATATAGAAAGAAATAAATTAGTTAATAGAACGTCAAGTTTATATTTCATCTCTCTCACTCTCTCTCTCTCTCTAAGTCATTGAGACTTCATTCTTCCAACTGTAGCCATGGCTAGTAATTTCAACCACTGTTCCCTCATGGATACAAAACGATTGGAGGAGATAAGAGAAAACCCAGGATTTGGGGCTGTGAAAAGGGGGGTAGGAGGAGGGAGGCGAGATCTGAATCACATTTAACTTGAGCCTCCGAACACCCCGGATGTCCTTAGAATAAGCTGTGGCTCTAAGTAGGGCAGGCATTGACCGCCTATTGATCTGGACACCGCCATCCTCCCCAACCCCCAAACTTCACCCTGCCCCCCCCCCCCAGATCGCGATATTATTTGATGGCAGCAGGAAGGAGGACAGACACCGTAGACTTGTCTTCGCTGCTTCATAAGTTCATAATATTTCTATATGCCCCCCAGAGATAGCTTTAACCGGAATAATACTTGGTGGTGGCTGTTTGTTTTTTTTAAGAGAAAGGAAGACTGGCGTCACAGAAACAATACACAGAAACATTTGTAAAAAAAAAAACACGCACAAAAATTTACTTTTGACTGTTTCAACTGAACTTCCAAGTAACATGTAGCCTACAAATAACAAGGAATCATATTGTGTGTATATAATTTTTTTTTAAAAATACACAATAAGTAAACGATGATGGCGACCATAGCCCTAATAAGAGCGTACACAAGGATTTTTTCCAATGGAAAGAAGTGGGGGGGGGGGGGGGGGGGCGACGACTGAACTTTTGCGTGGCCAAAATTAACAAATTTTTTCGATAATTAAATACAGATTTTAAAAAAAACTTAAATATTTTTTTTTTATTTCAAGGGGCCTAGCCCCTATCAACTACTCCCTCCCCAAGTGGATTCGCCACTGAACATAAATCAAGAACAGTACCCGACGCAAGAGCTCTTTATACTTTGTATTTTATGTTCTCAGTTCATTTATTTTATCTCGCCAAGATAGAGACAAGAAACGCTTCATAGGACATAAAGGAACACAAACACACACACACACACACACACACACACACTATCTGTTGGAGTGGCACAATCTACTGCCCAAAAGTACCGTGCATAATCAAAGGTAGGTTCTTCAGAATTTGTTAACGAGAACATTGATTATTTTAAAAGACTATTTTTTGTTATTACACAAATCGCACTGCATAACACATGTATCTAACATTTATACATAATATCACAGCTAACATTTACGGAATACATTTTTTGCACGCACTTTATGGAAAGTATGTGCATTTTTATGTTGTATAGTTTGCATTCCTTACATCTACATAGACGAAGACCGCCTGTCTGAAGAAATTGCACTGGCTTCATAGAACTCGTTAAAAGTTCTGACTATGCTCTATAAAAGCCTTCATGGGTCAATCTCCACAGTACATCAGATTCATTGTCGAGCAACACACTTCAGAGAAAACAGGAAAACGCTCAAACAAAGTTCATCGAACAACTCAAGGTACCAAAAGTAAACAGAAAAACATTTGATTTGTAGCTCGCTCCTACAGCGTCGTAGCACCTCTGTGGTGGAACGAACTTACGAACACAGTTACACAAGCGGACAATATTGACATTTCAAAAAAAAGTAATTTAAAACACACTTATTCGATTTATTGTAATAACATAGGAACACAGGGTAAATGTAAGTACAGCGTATTCAAAGACAAATTGTTATATATAGCACTATACATGTAATTTGTAATAATATTTACAGTGAACTAACTGTAGAGTAAAGTACCATTCGGGAACAAACGGATCATAGGGCCGATGAAGCAGCGTTCAATAGTTTCTGTGGCCACGGCATACTAGGGGATTGCGGGGCCAGAACAATGCACAGCCGCCTTTACTTTACCCCAACTAAGGTCAGGTACCCAACAGGGCTGGGTGGACTCAGGGACACCCTCCAGGCCCGGGGAAAAAAATCCTAGTCTTCACCCGGGACCTTCAGTACGCTATTCCGGTTCATATTCCTTTATTTCCGCCACTGGCAGCCTGAATCCAAAACTAAACATACAATATATCCAAGAGGCACGAAACTAATGTAAAGTGTATTGATTTGCTTGGTGGGAGGGATGGAAGGGGGAGGGAAGCAGTAGCTCGGGCCCACCCAAAGCTCATATACGGGAAGAAACCATCTTGAGGTCTCGTCTCCCCAATCATCCATCATAATCCATTGCCGCTTTCTTTTTAGATTACGAGATCCGGAAAGCATCCGCTGGAAGAGATAGATAGGTCAAAATCGCATTAGGGTGGTCCACCGAGCACCTCCCAGGAAAGACAAGGGGGGGGGGGGAGGGGGGTGCCTTTCACTGAACAGGGAAAGAGATGGGGGGGGGATAATTTAAGAACATTTGCAATAACCTCTCTGTCTATACACTTCAAATGCATGCCCCATAATAAAATAACACTAAAAGGAAGAGCATAGGTTTCTTATATTTTATTCTATTTATAAAAAAAGAGAGAGAGAGAACCAGAAGTGTAACATTGTTGTGAAAAGTCTGCACCGGAGTCATCGCATGTTGAGACAAGGGGTAATGCAATAATACTTCCGGTGAATTGTGTTTCTTTCTGTTAAGAGCGAGGCTCTTGGCACCCGTGTGTGTGTGCATGTGTGTGCATGTGTGTGTATGTGCGGACCGCGGACCACCCGTCTCGCTTTCATGTTGCCAGCAGTAGGTGAGGTCCGCCATCCCCGTGATTTGAGCCAAACCCGCTGTACTCTTTGAACAATAAGAAAAGACGGTAAGGTTGCCATTGTTGAGGCCACGGGTGTAAGGGGTGTGGGGGAGGGGGACAGGACCCTCGCCTCCTTTCCGCAAACACTATATCCCAAACCTGTATTATTATTCTTTTTTACTTACCCTAGCGCATGAATATCATTATTGACTAGCGCATGAATATCATTATTTACTAGCGCATGAATATCATTATTTACTAGCGCATTAATATCATTATTTACTAGCGCATGAATATCATTATATTTACTAGCGCATGAATATCATTATTTACTAGCGCATGAATATCATTATTTACTAGCGCATGAATATCATTATTTACTAGCGCATGAATATCATTATTTACTCGCGCATGAATATCATTATTTACTAGCGCATGAATATCAATGATTTAGTCAGTCTCAGGTCTGATGCACTTTGCAACAATAATAGAAAACAACTGCGATGTCCAACTCTCTGCATCTATAACAGTGCCAGTAAGAAAACGGCATCTCTGCTAAATTGATTTTACTTTATCCCAACTAGTGTCAGGTGCCCACCCATAAGAGCTGGGTGGACACAAGTCCAGGAACAAAAAAATCCTAGCCTGCACCAGGATACGATCCCAGAACCTTCGGATCGCCAGTCGAACGCGCTGCCGCTTGGCCACCATTTAGTATTGAGTACTGACAGGAAAATACGGTACGTTACTATGTCAATTTAGTGTGTCTCTTCTAGGCTAAATGTTAAGAGAGAGAGAGAGGGGGGGGGAATTTAACAATGGAGATGAATCGCGTGGCTTTAAAAAAGAACAGATCGGCATACTAAAAATAGCAACTCTTATGAACTACCGTAATAAAGAATGACGTAATGTTTCATATCGAATATATTTTTATATATCATTGTGATTACAGTGTAATGCCCCTTTGTATATTATGGGCATTTCTATGACCCTTTGAAATGCGTCTAGATCTGTATCTATTCAGAGTATGTAAAACGAAGCCCACGTAGAGACCTAACCCTTTGTTGACAAATATATATAGGTATTGTTTACTCCCCCCCCCCCCATATTACTCCTACAAAAATGCCTGTTTATTTTAAGTGCGTATATAATATACATAGAGGGAGATAGATAAACATTTACACAGAAAGATATAGAGAGCGATATAGATGTGTGTTGGGGGATAAAAAAGGAAAGGGGGGCGGGGGATTGGCAGGCGTGACGGCGCATTACAAAACGATATCCCTTCATTGTTAGAAACAAAAAAAACAGAATAGCGCTACTGTGTACCACCACTGCTACTGCATATATATATATGAACAGTATGTATATGTGGCACAACCTTGGCACCTGTACACAACAGTATGTATATGTGGCACAACCTTGGCACCTGTACACAACAGTATGTATATGTGGCACAACCTTGGCACCTGTACACAACAGCGTCTGTTTGTCCAGCAGGTATGCGAGGTGAGGCACGGCGTTCTGTGTCATGGTACGTGCTCCCAGGTTTAATTGTAGACTGGTAAACAGATCAAGAGAAGAAAGCAGCCAAAAGGAAAGAAGAAGAAGTAAAAAAAGAAAGAAAGAAAAGATGAAGAGAAAAGGTTGGCCTAGGGCCTAGAGTGTAGTGAAATCAATGGAAAAACGTACGCAGCACCTTTCAAAAGGTATTCAGTGGGGTTAGGGAGTCACACTTGCAATTTAAAAAATAAAGAAAGCTGCTAGACGACCATGTCCAAAAGAATACACTATACAGTGTATGTGCAGAAAGCATAAATCCATCATGTTATCGTTCTAGAACTTGTTTACGTCTATATGGTTGGCTTAGAAGAGCCCCACGGTTCCAGTAGTAAAGGCGTAGCGAATACGAGGCCGTGTCACCGTTATTTTCAGTAGGCTCACCCGTGAGTCCACCCGAGCCCCACATAGAACAAAACACTTTCTTAGCCTGAACCTTTACAGAGAAAAGCAAACCATTGTACTTGTAGCGTGTATGTCTTGTGACGTTCGTCGAATCACTTTCATCAGTGTTAGGTCAGGGAAATGGTCCTGCCCACCAACATTACCGATCAGACTAACCCACAAGCAGGACAAAATAATAAGAACCAGACAGAGAAGACTAACCTACAAGCAGGCCAAGATAATAAGCACATAAAAACAACATGCATTGTTTCTTCAATCCACTGAAATATGAAGTAATAGACAATGAAAGTTTGATCAACTGTGATCATCCCTACGTAGTATCAGACTTCAGATATTCAAAGACAGTATACGTTTTAAAATAATATGTTGTTTTTTTTTAACTCTACCAGTTTGGTCATGTTCAAGTTACACACGCTCACAGCAGACATCGTTCCAGGATTAAAGCATCAACAACAGTTTGAACGATCTCTATGTTGAACCATTCACCCTGCCCTAACCCAGACATCGACAGGGTTTTCTTTCTACAGTGCTATCTTTCTTTTGTTATTTTTTTTCTCTGGCACCTGGCACAAACGTCATTAACAACAACTATTTGAACATTCGCTAGGAAGGAACACACACACACACACACACCTACTCCTCCCATTCAAAATCAAACTAGACCAAATGCTATTGCTAAGCAAGACTCTTACTCTAAAATCTTTTCTTGAATTCCTACACTTTTCCCTAAACAAATAATACTTAAAAAAATTAAGTGAGTGTCTTTTAAGAATCCATAGCAAAATTTTTGAAGAGAAAAAAGATGAAGGGAGTTTAGGACTTCTTAAATTAATTGCATGGTTATTCATCCTTTTTAAAACATAAAATAAATATGTTTTTTTCAGGCTGATTCGTTATCCAATTGAACAAAATTCACAGCAACTATCCCAAACCCTGTGCGCGTTCCCCAAACTTGAAAATATCAAGTCATCTTTTCAGAACTTGTCAAAGCTGTATTGAACCATGCTATGTTGTAGTAATTTGCTAGTAAACTTTGTTTTCTTTATATTAAAAAAAAAACACAATAATGTCACACACATGTAGACTAATAACCAATAATCAATATAACCTTTTAATACCGGTGTAAAACAGCGTGTTCAGAGCTGACGAAAGAACACTTTTTTTCAGTTAAAACTAGTGTCCCTTTTTTTTTCAATGACGGGGGCCAGATTCAGGTTTATAAACATGTCTTCCCTCTGGGCCTGTCCTTCGGAAGGATAAAACTACGGAGTAAAAAAAACAAAAACAAAAAAAAACACCGAAAACGACACTATACGGTTGCTATGCAGCCATGCCCTGGAGTGACTATTTATTTAAAGCTTGCGTGACTGATTTACTGAAGCATTACTTATGACCCCCTTTTTTTTTTTTTTACAAACATCTTCCCTTTCCCCCTCCCTCCCCATACCCCTTTCCAACCACACACCCTTTTCACAGATTCTTTTTAGTGGTGCAGCAA
This sequence comes from Anisus vortex, assembly GCA_949126835.1. Classification (NCBI taxonomy): domain Eukaryota; kingdom Metazoa; phylum Mollusca; class Gastropoda; family Planorbidae; genus Anisus; species Anisus vortex. The sequence continues at coordinate 9,659,907 of OX421505.1, read as the reverse complement.
GAGGGCTTGAGCGGGTATGTTGTGTAGGCTGTACAAGAGAGAGAGAGAGAGAGAGAGAGAGAGAGAGAGAAGAGAAGGCCAGCAGGAAAGGGGGGGGGGGGGCTGAGAGTTAAGACACAACTGTACGTTTACAAGTTTTACACACAGGCAGGTGTAACTGGAAAAAAAGTGTTAGTTTATGGGAGAATTAGGGGAGGTGGGTGGAATAAAGTTAGGCCTTTTTTTTTATTACTTTGCTCTTTTAGAATATTACACTGCAGCTCATAATCATAACATTGAAGCAGTATATAAATCCATTATTTTGTTTGGCTTATAATAATAACAACCCAGTTGTCAATATCTTTGGCCTACAGACTTACAGACTATCATTTAAGTGTTAAAAAAAAAGTTTTTCAACATCCTTTTTTTTTTTAAATTATCAGAAATTAAAATGCCCTAATAGTAGGTGGCCGGGAAACGAGACCAAATTTGCTAATACTGTTAGCCTGGACATTTTTGTAAGCTCAATGAATATCACTCCGCCAATAGGTATAACCACGGTCGCATGACAGTAAGCCTATATGTACGAGACCACAATAAAAAAAAATATGGCGTCACCTATAGCAGCCACTCCTCCAGCCTTTACTGTGAACTGTGAATCACTTTACGTCAGTAACTTCACGTATGAATGGGAAGGGGAGAGGGGGGGGAGTCAGCAGTATAGACGTGCCCTCATCCCCACCCCCAAAAAAAACATAACACAGGTGCGGGGTTTTACCTTTAATAAAGTATGTAAAAACAACAACAGCAGGGTTTAATAAAAGTGTATTGGCTTGACAAAGATGCAACACACCACACAGCATATAATATCAGTGATGGCGAACCTTTTTGAGGCCGCGTGCCCAAAGTACAATACAAGACCAACTTATTTCTTTCAACGTGCCAACACAGCAATTAAACCCAAATACCATAACTTAGCTGTTCCATTTTGGGTAAATGCTCGCGTGCCCACAGAAATGGCTATGCGCGTGCCATAGGTTCGCTATTGCTAGCATATAGGCAAGCTGGAACTTACAGTAATTGTAAGCTCTTCCTAACACAAATGTAATTTAAAATTTAAACTATATTTTTATTGTTTTTTTTCATTATCTTTGTACAGAGTATTATAAGGAAAGGAAAAACTGTTTTCAAAGCAATTTATTAAATAGATAGGCTAGAACTTTTGGAATATATTTTAAACAATATGTTAAGAACAGAAAACCTCGGTGTGAGGAAATATAAAGTGAGTTCAACTGGTGTGAGCATTACTTTTATAAAAAAGAACTACCATTCAAAAATAAATTAAGCCCACTCTGAAATCTGTTTATAAAAACAATAACTCTTGTCACAGGGAGGAAGTAAACACTTTAGGGAATAGTTAAACTAAATATTACCAATTCAAATTCTAGTAACGGAATAATATTTTACTTTCAAATGTGTCCTAATAAGAGACATACAAAGACTTATCATTTTCATTCAATGACCAACTATACTGTATTATTTGTATTAAAATAACAAAAGGCATTAGGGGGAAGAGAGAGAGGGCTTTGCTTCATCCATATTTACATTTCTTACAGTAATTTATCATTTCATGGACTGGAGATATTGGTAGGCATAAAGAACAATGCAACATTTATACATGTAATTACAAACTATATATATATCTACTTTTGAAAAAAAGAAGACCAGCTTTACATGTAATTTATAATATATCTGGTACTCACTTCTAGTGTTAAGCATTTATACCACGATCACTTAAAGTGCAATATAAAAGTGCTATTTCTCATATAATGACATAGCCAATCAAAACTCAAAGTGTCCAAAAGCTAAGAGTATGGATGCTTAACTAAACAACTGCACATTACATTTTAAAAATTCCACCATCTCAAATTATTTGAAATGTTAAGTGCTACAGAAAGGGGAAAGAAATTCAGCATGTAACAAAACAATATACTGAAGAAAGTGATTTAAACAAATCCATTGACACAATCTATACAACACGGAAACATGGACTTCATTACCCCAATTCACTGCAACTTTTGTATGCATATAAACGGAAAGTGTGGAGCAAGTTCACTGTTTAAAGTTAAAACTGCTAGTGGCCAAATTTAAAGTGAAAACCAGAGGGTTAGAGTTGAAGTACTTTTCCCATTACACTCCAACGAAATGCAACATTATTACATGCAACATTTTTACATGCAACATTTTTTACATGCAACATTTTTATGGGCATATTATTTATACTTCATAGAGTCATAGCTTCATTGAATATTAATTCTGGAAAGAGTAAGAGACGGGCTGCTCATAAGTACATCAGTGTCCCAGACTTCAGTGATTGCCTTGATTATCATTATAATAGCTACAAACTCAAGCTTGCTTTCATTTCATACAGAAAATAACATATAAAAGCTATAGGGAGGTTATAAATGATTAGCCCTATCACAACATGATGGCCTATAGGGCAAGTGAAGCAGCAAGTAAACAAGTTTCAGTGGACATGACATAGCATTATAATCAGATAGGATGATTGTTGATTACAATTAAAATAACTCTAAAGATAGTTAATGGTAAGAGTTAGAAATGGGGGTGCATTTACATACAGAATATGTAGGCCTAGTGTATTTTGTTGGATCAACGCTGCTCCTTGACTATGAAGCATAATCAAGAACCAGATGCTTGTGTTTTGCATATTTGAAGACGTATCTCTTCTGGTGGAACGTCTTTATTGTTTTAATGTAAATTGATGTTATGAATGAATGTAATCAAACCACATTTCCATTCTGGATCAATTGAGGAATCTTTATCTTATAAAGTGAAAATGGAAAACTTGAAAACTCTTAGATCTAATCTACTTTAATATTCCAACATTTATAAAAATATATGTTTTCACATTGTTTATGATAAGACTGTGCATGAGTTCTTAATTAGACTGCTATTGCCCCCACCTCCAACTTTGCATCCTTTGCATAACCCCTATCACCATACTATGTTCAGCCCGCCCCCCCCCCCCCTTTTATCTTGCAACTAAGGCAACAACATGCTATGGTACCAATGCATACATTTACTTGTGGTAAAAAAAGCTTACTCAACTTGTTTTATTCCTTGGTTTTGGAACAAAATAATATTTGTCCCCATGCAAGAGCTTGGGGAACATGTGCCCACCCTGTTGTTCCACATCCAAACCCTGCCCCTTGGACAACATGCATATTGCACAGTAAAAAAAAAACTGCAGTTAATGATACAAATATATATAATATATAAGTGAGCTGTAATAACCTGTGTTTTCTAAGGTAGGGCTATTTAAAGACTTCCAAGTTTTTAAATCTTATTAAATTCTCCGAGCAAAATAACATAAATTTAATAAATTAAACAAAATTTGTTTTAAGATAATATTAATGCAAATGCTACTTGAATATGTTATCTGTTTAAAACTGCCTTTGAATTGAGTTATTAGAATTATATAATAATAAATCTCCCCCCCCCCCACCTCACTGACAGAATGAACAAAATTTCTGTAGAGCCATAGATTATCATAGATGCACTATACTATGGTACTTTATAGCCTACTATGCACAGCCTTAGTCCAAGAGAGTTTCAGTCTGGAGAGGGAGCGGATTGTAAATGTTTTGAACTATAGGGAAAAAAAGAACATTTTTTTTACTGTTTAGGGCCGTCAAACCATGACCAAACTGTGCCACAATCCATCATTCATTATATAATTATATATATAATAAAATTATAAAGAATAATCCTGTCCTTTTGGGATTGACTGAAATCTTTGAAGCCTAACAAATGGTAAATGCCCATGAAATGTCATGAGGCATAATTAAAAGTTAAAATTGAATCATAAAAAAAATATTAATAATATATATATCACTGGCATCAAAATGTCATCAATAGGCCAAATCAGTAATTAATCATTTGCTTATAAATTATAAATCTAAACTTCTAAACTAATATTGTTTTGTTTCATAAATACTATACTAAAATTAACTGAAATATATTTCATTAATAAAAACAAAGTAAAAGTAAATCTCAATATAATCAATAGGCCTAGTTATTAGTTATTAAAAGTGTAAAAAAACTCACAGAATTATTCATTGTCAATTGAATTTAAATTGATAAGACTAAACTACTAAGACATTAATTAAATTAAATTATTCTTTACAGGGCCTAATCATTTTTCCGGGATGATTTTTACTTAATTAATTTAGGTCTATTGTGAATTATGAATTGAATTATAATGATAATTATAGATCTAAGTATTGTTGGTCATTTCAATTGAATACAACTGTCATTGGGTGACACAAAATCACAATACTTTACTAATACACTATTCACTATACTATACTATAGACTATACTATAGTAATAATTGGCTAGTTGATTATTAAAATAGTAATAGTCAATAAATATCCTAGTGACTAGTGACACTAGTGTAAGTGTAAGACAGAAGACTTGATTCATAAGAAGAATCATTAGGCCTATTGAATTATTGATATTAATATTATATAATTATATAGGACCTATTTTATATGGTTTTTGAGTGTAAAGTGTAGGCCTAATTGAACGAGTAATCAGAGTAAGACTTGGGCAGCCTAATTTTAAAAGAGAGATTTTGTTTAGAACGATTGTTTACAATTTACATTAGCCTACTCATAAATAAGCCTACTAATACTACTAATAAATAAAAATACTATGACTACGACTGACTAGGACAGTAAATTTACTTGGCCTAGCCCTGGTCCTGGGATAAAAAACAAAACAAAAACAATGACAATGTCAGCAGATGCTAATTTAATTTATAATGTATCGTAAAATGTAGCATTAACCCATTATTTTAATATACCCATTTCAACCTGTAGGTCTTTAGATCTACAGTTTGTTTCCTTCCTCCTAAATATTTTTTATTGAAATTATTGTAGCCTACAGTGTTTTAGTTTTAACTATGAATAGTATGAGAACTTACCAATGAATTTTTGCCATCAGGTAGCCAAAGTCGGGCTGGGAAGCCAGTATCGGCAGTTAGTAATCCAATGAAGCAATAAAGTAATATAGAACTTATCCAATAAGACATTGTGCAGTATTGTCCAATATGTTTACTATTGTTTTGCAGTTATGTTTGGAACTCGATAACGTATTTTCAAGACATCAAAACTCCCTAACTTCGTACTACAACTAGCTGAACTGAGTGATTCTCCTTGCCTTCCGCTGTTATATATAGTCCCTACTTTTCGTTACAAAAATGACTGACTAAGCATATCAAAGCAAAAAAAAAAACAAGTAACTTTTTGGTAAATCAACGTTAAGACTATTTTAATATTGTGAAATTTTATATAATTGGAAAAACAAAGAGACGTTTGCGAACTATTTTCTTTACAATGTTTTTCAGCATGTAATACGTCACTTCCACTTTTCACTCAGATCGTCCCAAACATTGTGAAACCCATTCAGCGTGGAGGGGAAATTCTTGCTTTGCTGAACGGGCAGCCAATCTATTTTTAGATCGAAATAGTTTCAAACAACAACGAACTCCCTTCACGTTAATTTTTCCTACACGAAGCTGACTAGAGCTTAACGACTGAATTTAACTTTTAAAAAAGCAGCAACGAGCGATTGAATGGTCGGCAAAAAAAGAAACGATTGGGAACGTTGTTGTATAATATTAAAGTGTCTTAAGTAGTAATAGGTATATTAGGCCCTACAAAAAGTCTCATCCACATAGCTTAAAATTAATTGGGGGGGGGGGGGGGGCTATATATTTAGCCTTTGTTTGTTTAAAAGGACTACCCCTTGCTAGATATTATTTCGCCTTCAGTAAAAGTATAGGTATACGTAGGCCCACTATAGGTTCTATATGACAGATGAAAATTTGATATGCTTTGGCCGTCAGCCTATACATAATTGTCATCGGATTAACGTCTATGTGACATATTTCAGCTTCATGTCATGAGATGACGGGGAGAAGCTAGGTCAATTAATTAGCCTACCAAAGATATAGGCCAGAATCATACAAAAGTGAATTTAATATACAAATTTAAAAATAAATACAATATGGTCAGAGTTGGGGAGACTCGATCTAGACCAAATTTGTAGGGAATATCCCCCCGTCAACCCTTTTTTTTTTTTTTGGTAGGCTATTTATAGTTAATCCTAAAACCGAATCTTTTAGAATTATAGAAGTTTATAGAACGTTAAAACCACGCATAATATCGTCCTTTCGGGCCATTATATAGTTGATCCAAGGGCATGGGACAGTGGCCACGACATAGGCTACAAAGCGGGTTGTAGGTCTGCTACTTCGCCAACTATAGTAGCATACCAAAAAGCCAACCCATCAAAATAGGGAAGACCCAGGAATCCCCCCCCCCCCCCCGCCGATCCCGGACAGACGTCGGACCTATTCGAAAGCGTTGCCCCTAGACCATGCAATTTAACGTGTCCCATTTAGACCATGTCCACGTAGGACCTAGGCCTATATAGGCCTACTAAGTGTACGTTCCCTTATCAAGTCCAATATAGCAACTACAAATGATGCAGAAAGACAATATATTATTTACCTTCATACCTTTTTTAGTGGGAAAAGAAAAAATAACTGTATAGACTAACTAGAATAGGCATATAGACCCACAGAATAGAAATATATATAGGCTACTTATTTTGTGTATATTATAGACCCAGCTAAACACAAGTAGCATTACTGTAGGAACAACCACGTACAGTGAAATAAAAAGTAGATACAAATTACCCCGGAATTTATTTTTACATGGACCCTGTACAATGATAGAACCATTTTTTTGTAAACACAGTTTAACAAGTGAAATTGTTTAAAGCCCCCCACGCTCCCGGGCCCGCCTCATTCAATAGAGTAAGCAGACAAAAGAAGGGAGAAATATAAAATATGCTTCCTTATTTTTCAGAGTAGTAGGTCACGTTTTTTTTGTCAAAAGGGAAACAACTCAATTTAATGTATTTCTTTAAATGCCGCACTATTTCCCTCCCCTTTATTATATTTCGCCAAAATTTAAATGACCTTTTTTTTTATGCAATCATTTTTTTTAAATTTCTCCCATTAATAAAATGAGAGAATCAATTAAATTAGTAAATTAGTAAAAACCACAACAAAAATAAACGATGCTTAAAAAAAAATAAAGCTCAATCTAGTTAAAACCTTTCTTTCCCCCATTAAGGATAAGAACCAAGATAAATGCTAGACAAAAAAAAGTATTGTAAGCTTATGTCATTTCACTGCTCAAAACTTTTGAATTTTCTTTTGGTCTTAAACCTTTCAGACAATAAAAAGATGAAGAAAAGGAAATTAAACTACACAAGTAAGAGAGGTCACCTTTTTAATAGCTATTACATTTTTTGTTTATGTAAGATAAGTAAACATGTATGCTAAACTTTGAAAAAAAACAACTGTCTATTTAACCAATTTGAAATATATTAAAGTAGGGCAATTTGTTTTTTCATTATCTTAGCACTAAAATTAAATTATATTTCTTACACAAAGGAATAATATGCATATTAAATATTTAACTGTATAATCTATAAATTTAAGAAGTAAAAAGAAGTCAATTACATTTGTTGCAAAAATAAATTATATATAGGCCTATATTAAATATTTAATTGTATAATCTATACATTTAAGAAGTAAAAAGAAGTAAATTACATTTGTTGCATAAAGAAATTATATGTATATTAAATAAAATATTTAAATGTATAATCTATACTCTATACATTTAAGATACAGTTAAAATAGTTCGAGTTGACATTTTATTTGAAAAGCTCTCATTTTTATAATTAATCTTCTTATAAATATTTGTGATGGAAAATTAAAGCAGCTTTAGCCATTAAGCATCCCCAGAATAAAATTTTTTGGAGGTAAAAAATAATGTATATCCCTAGGAAACTAAGTCCATATGGCATAAAAGTATCCCGTCGGACCCAATTGATCCATAGGGCCGGTAAAGCAGCGTTCACCAGTTTCCGTGGCCCCGGCATACTAGGTGATTGTGTGGCCAGCACTATGCACAGCCGCCTTTACTTTTCCCCAACTAAGGTCAGGTACCCATCAGAGCTGGGTAGACTCAGGAACACCCTCAAATCCTCGGAAAAAAATCCTAGCCTGCACCAGGATTCGAACCCAGGACCATTGGATTGCCAATCAAACGCGCTGCCGCTCGGCTGCCGTGCTCCATATGGCGTGGACGGCTGAATTATTTGGGAAAGGGACTCTTTGCATTCCCCCAGTTCACCACTATGGATGCAGATGGCACTAAAGCTTTGTTTGCATGTAAACAATAAACATAAATAAAAAAATAATATGAAAATAGTTCTCCATAGTATTATAAATATTACATAGGTTTTTGAGTTATTATCACAGTTAAAATAAAAAAAAGTTAGTTTTTGTATATCACAGTTGGTTTAAATATAGTCATAATAGGGCGCAATAATCTTCTTTATAGAAGGAGCATCTGTAATATATCTTCGTTGCCAGGCAAAAAACCGGCCAAGTCAGAAATTTTCAATATTTTATAACAAAATTTTCCTTGGGATATTCCACATGATGTCTAAAAATATCTTGTAGTATTGTCCAATATATTTTCTACAATTTTATTTCTTATAAAAATGGCTACGTTGATTTGTTTACTCGATCTATGCAGTTTTTTGCTTCTCCTGAAAAATTAGCTATTTTGGACTTGGCCGGTTTTTGCCTGGCAACAACGCTATAAGATAATGAAAATCTAAATTAAAAAAAAGGTCTTTCAAATTCTGAATAAATACAAAATATAAACATTTAAATATATATAGTATAAATATTAAATAAAATATTTACACTTGAACATCAATTAAATAACATTAATGTCAGAGTTTAGAGGAAAGAAAAAACAATGAATTAAACTATTAAAGTGTAGCTTTATATGTAAAAATAAAGACATTTATTTCTACTATATATTTCAGCTATTGGGAGTAAAAATTCTGTCCTGAGGAATGAGAGATAAGGAAAAGAATAAGTGGCGTTGGCTTGGCAAAACTATATATTGGAAAACCAGCATTTAACATCACAGGGGCAATCTTCAAAGCTAAAAAGTTTAAACAACAAAATGGTCTGGACACCCACATACCAAAAAAAAAATGATGTCTTGATCTGGTGCAGACTAGAAATGGAGCCACATAACTAGACAGGACAAGAGAACCAATGCAAGCAAAGGCAAACATGTATTTGGTCATACCTGAATGGAATGTCATAAATGGAACAATGCTGGAGCTGATAAAAACTAGATAAGAGTGGAATAATTGGAAACAAGAGACGCCTTCAGTAGTTCATTGCATGGGCCCTCAAGCTCTTCAAGTTTCAGGTAGAAGCTAGGAAGGACACGACAAAACTATCCCCAAATCCTGGTGAACAAATAGCCATTCAGATATGTACTGGGTTGATCATAACTTGGTGATTGCCTTCCACAACTTTTGTCAGACCAGTTCCAATAATCAAAGGGCTCATACGGTTTAGGGACACTAAGATTAGAGCTGTAACATGAAAAATATGTTCCTAAAAAAATATGTTCCAAATCCCTGGACAAATTATTCCAATTTTAAAACTGGATATTTACAAAGTGTTATAAAAAAAAAGTATTCCTCTCAGAACAATGCAAGGACGATGAAGCAGTGTTCACCAGTTTCCATGGCCACAGATTACTAGGCGATTGTGTGGCCAGGATAAATGAATTATTTAGAAATCAGCCACAAAATACTTTTTTTAACATGAAAAATGTTTACAATGTACTGTATAAATATATTCTTAACTTTTGGCAGGGAGTAAATGTTTAAAAACATTTATCAATTTATATTTTAAAAAAACAGTATACCATCAATTAGCGTAATAAACAATGCATAGTTTTTCTGCTTAAAGAAACAACACTTAAAAGATAATAAATTATACCGTACATTTAATATACAGATTGTACTTTCAATACCGATTGATTGTAGCATACCAGAATAAAAAAAAATTAAAATCTCTTAAAGGACTTAATTAGTGGTAGAAAAAGTTAGTGGTAGCAATAATTTTCTCCTTAAGAAAGTATGCTTGATTACAAGTCGACAATTTTTTAAAATATGTAACTTCAATAAAAATAATTTAGGTAGGTAAGATATATGGAAATATCATCTACTTTGTATGTTAGTACAATGTCTAGAGCAAGTGGGCATATTGAAAAGTAACATTCCTATAACTATAACATACTCTTATTTATGACTATATTGCTTTTCAAGAAAAATATTGACATATTTGGTTGCTATTAATTACAAATAGTAGTATTGAAAGATTACATTATATATAAACATATAAATGAATATATATCATCAGATAATCTATACTTTAAAAAAAAAAGGCCATGTTAGTTTCCATAAAAATAACTTTGTTGTTCCATTATTTTTATTCTATAAAAAAAAACAAATAAATAATAATCTTAAAATACAACGGAATAAAATTTCAAGTTAACAAAAAAAGCATGTTTGTAAAGCAATGTGTTAAATACATGTTTGGAAGAGATTAACTGTAATACAATAAATAACATAAAAGGGACAGATTATAGCGAACCTGTACAGGGAGTAAGTAAAACATATCCCACGTTTTATTACCGTGCCATTCTGTTTCTCTTGGGATTATTATATAACACAGCTGTCACGTCAGAGGTAGAAGCTGTTGAAACTTCACAGGAGTTCTTCTTCCAGCTGCCTCATTAGGTCCAGCTCCTCTGTGTCATATCTTGGTGGCTCTTTGTATCTTTTGGAGAAAAACAATAATATACATATTATACATTAAAAAAGTCCATTTGTTAAGTAAGCTTCTGTTATTGAAAACCTTTTTTTTTTTCAAGAAACTGTTAATTTATTATAAGATATTAACTTATTCTGACACATTGATATATTATATATCAATGACATAATCCAATCAATCTGATATATTATATATCAATGACGTAATCCAATCAATCTGATATATTATATATCAATGACGTAATCCAATCAATCTGATATATTATATATCAATGACGTAATCCAATCAATCTGATATATTATATATCAATGACGTAATCCAATCAATCTGATATATTATATATCAATGACGTAATCCAATCAATCTGATATATTATATATCAATGACGTAATCCAATCAATCTGATATATTATATATCAATGACGTAATCCAATCAATCTGATATATTATATATCAATGACGTAATCCAATCAATCTGATATATTATATATCAATGACGTAATCCAATCAATCTGATATATTATATATCAATGACGTAATCCAATCAATCTGATATATTATATATCAATGACGTAATCCAATCAATCTGATATATTATATATCAATGACGTAATCCAATCAATCTGATATATTATATATCAATGACGTAATCCAATCAATCTGATATATTATATATCAATGACGTAATCCAATCAATCTGATATATTATATATCAATGACGTAATCCAATCAATCTGATATATTATATATCAATGACGTAATCCAATCAATCTGATATATTATATATCAATGACTTAATCCAATCAATCTGATATATTATATATCAATGACGTAATCCAATCAATCAACATGGGTCACAGTGACCGACCTGCAGTGCATTTGGCTGGTGCACCGAAGGTCCTGAATTTAAATCCTGGTGAAGGCTAGGATTTTTTAACTGGGTCTGGATTATCTGAGTCTACCCAGCTGTGAAGGGTACCTGACCTTAGTTGGGGTCAAAGTAAAGACAGCTGTGCATTGTACTGGCCACACAATCACCTTCACATAGTATGCCATGGTCACAAAAACTGGTGAACGCTGCTTCACCGACCCTATGATCAATTTGGTCTGAAGGGTACTTGTATTACTCTTAATCCAATCAATGATTGAAATCAATGGACCTTTTCAGGATGAAAGGATCAGCCACCATTATATGTGTGATTGTGTTGCCAACACAATCCTTTTACTTTTTAGAATGGTGTTCTATAAGTAATAAAATTAATTGAGAAGTGTAGTCATTTTTTTTCAAACATATATAGTAGAGAGAAACATGAAGACTATTCCAGAATTAGAACCTAATGAGTTGAGCAATGACAGTAGTGTGTAAACACTGACCCTTCCCATAGCCAACATACACACATTTGTATAATTTACTTATAAACTAAATCAATTACTATCACAGATTTAGCTACTTAAATGAAATCTTATTTTTCCCAGACAGCTGACTATTTTAACTTTTAAAAATAAATGCTCAAGCAGAAGAAACTATGCGCCCTCCAGCATGACTCCAAACCAGGGCTATGAGCATTGGTAGCATATATAAGATAACATATATAAGATAACATATATAAGATAAGACCATCTTTAGTTCAACTTGGTCAGTGCCCTCTGCTCCTATTGTTAGGACGGACTCAAGCAATGAAAGGCTCATCTCATTCCTAAACTTCAAACTTCAAACTCTGATAAAAAATTTTACTCAGACCCAGGGTAAGGCCTTTGGAATCAGACCCAGGGTAAGGCCTTTGGAATCAGACCCAGGGTAAGGCCTTTGGAATCAGACCCAGGGTAAGGCCTTTGGAATCAGACCCAGGGTAAGGCCTTTGGAATCAGACCCAGGGTAAGGCCTTTGGAATCAGACCCAGGGTAAGGCCTTTGGAATCAGACCCAGGGTAAGGCCTTTGGAATTTCTTACGTTCTAAAGAGTTCATGTTAACTTTTTTTTTTACAAAACCTTCTGTATAGAATTATTGCATTTTCTATTGAGGGACATCTAAAGTTAAATATATTTCAAATATATTCAATAGCATTTATGAAAATATGAAAAGAAAAGGTCAAAAAAAAAAAAAATATATATTACTGTAGAGAATCATCTTTTCTTGTGACACCAATGTCATCCATGCTTTGATCTTGTGAGTGCATATATCTGGGTGTCCTTGTGTCTGTGTTTGAAGAAAAAAAATGTACAGCCATTACTGACTCAAATTTAAGTAGATTGAGCAAGAAAAACAAGAAAAGGATCATTATCTAAAAAAAACTTATTAAAATTCAAGCCAGGAATTGAACAACAAAAAGTGTCCATAAATCATAAGATAACAGATTTGTCTTAAAATAAATATTCTTTATAATCACTGGCAGTTTTCATCACACAATAGAAAATTATCACCAAAAACAATTTTCTGGGTCGTAGAATTTTTTCTTACCATCTTGAACTGTAAACACATCTTTTTTCTGCTCCTGAATAAACAAAAATTGATTTATATTATATTTTTACAAATATTCACACACAAATTAAATACATAAATTTTAGCACACTTTTTATTAAAGAAAAGCTGCATAGGTAATCTTGGTTAAAAAAAGGAATAAAAAAGATAAAAATAATTTTGTAAAAAGAGTGAGTTTCAATCTAAAATTTTTGAATATTAAAGAAAAGTAAATTGAAAAAAACTATTTATATATATTATCAATATACATAATTACACTTAGTTTGTTTAGATTTTTGTTTATATATATATATATATATATATATGTGTTTGTTTGCTTTAGACTCCTAGGCCGTTTGACGTATCAACACAAAAGTTAAATGTATAAATTGGAAACAACCTCCAAAAGAAATTTTTATTATATAAACATTATAATTCGTCAATTTATTATTTTTAATTAACGTAGGCCTATTACTAATCAGCAGTGCGTTTTTGGGAGGGTACGCACCGGTACGGTGTACCGGCACCTTTTTCAATGCGGGGAATACATTATTTTTTTTTTTTGTATTTTAACGTTTATTTTTAATTTATTATATTATTAATTTGTTAAAATTGAATTATTTTAAAATTGCGCGCAATAAGAATTAAAATATAAAATGCGAAACTGCTTTAAAAGTTAGGGAATCCATCACTGAGTACCGGCACCTTTTTTTTCACACAAAAAAAAGCACTGCTAATCAGTGTATGTTAAGGTTCTAAACTGAGCGCCATTTCAGAATAATGTCCCTTTGAAATGCTTTCACACCGTTCATTTACTATGTTGAACGCGATGTCTTATCGGGTTTTCTCAATTCATGCCTGCTTTTTAAAAAAAGTTACACATTTTCTTTTAACAAAACACATTGTAATAATTTGTTTCACCATCATTTTGGCGGGCATAACCACTAGTAATACAAAAAATGTTATTAATTCTATAATTGTGTACATCAAAGTACATTAAAAGGACAGATATTTACTCACTCTGTTGGCAGCTCGGAATTTAGATGCATCAAACCTGGTAGGTGAACCCTGTATAATTGAAAAAAACAAAAGGAAAGTTTCATAGCATTTTACACATATTGTATAGACATGCATAGAGAAATGGTGGCGTCTGACTCATCTAGATTGGAACCTCTAAGCAAAAGATGTCATATACATGAGACCTAAAATAATGATTAACCTCTACATAATAATATTTGTATCTGTAAGATTTACTGAGTATAATAGCCATGGAATGGGTTGCATGAACAAACCAGGAAAATCAGTAACTAAACATCATTTAAAACCTTAATAAAAATGCAAGACAAGACTCGAACCACGGATGAGCGTAGGATGCAATAATCCTCTTTATAGAAGGAATGTCTGTAATGTATAAGATAAGATAAAAAGAGAAAGAAGATATCAGTGGGAAGACAGCAAACATACTGCTAGAAAGAGACAACCAGGGATGGCTGATAGAAAGAGACAACCAGGGATGGCTGATAGAAAGAGACAACCAGGGATGGCTGATAGAAAGAGACAACCAGGGATGGCGTTGAATACACACCAGCTTGGCTGCATTAAAGCATTCTTGTAGTTTAATCATTCAGTAACAGCTGTAAGGGAAAGAGTAGTGCATGTACTGCAGAGACTATTCCCTATATCACGTGACACACCGATCAAGGGGTGACTATTCATGGACAGGATCATGGTGTGCCAACCTTGATCCAACCATTAACGTCATTACACCTTGGACGTAAGAGCCAGAAGGCTTGTTTGGTAATTTTTTAAGACAATTAATAGATTGGTACCATAATCAGCAATGTTTACTTCAATGTATCAATGGAGAGGATTAAATAAAATGTTTATTATAATATAAACATTATATGTAGAGCTAGCAAAGAGAAATAAACCAACAACTATAATACTGCCAACATTTAAAATGGCAATCATTCACAGAACAAGCCTTTTGGCTCTTAAATCTAGTTTTTTAGGAGCAAGACTCTATACGCTACCCAATCTAAGAAGTAGAGTGAGTTCTAGATCTTATATGAACTATCATGTAATATGAGACCTTATGTTAAGCAGATATGAATTTATATAATGCCTGAATTAGCTAGCTTAGACATGTTATAACCAGAGATGCACCCATCCATAGTGGGTATAGTAACAGCTTTGCAAAGGTATTTAATGTCTCGCTTCAGGACCTAATGTCACGTCCTTCCTATTTCCACCACTGGAAGCTATTAGCAAGTCAATCATTAGGCTAAGGCATGCAGGGAAAGCCGCCCTTTTTATGGCCCCAAGATCTGAATTAAAGCATAAAGCCTCTGTTATTGAGAATAGTTTTCCAGACTTGCTAATAGCTTAAACCAGAGGTCAGCAACCTTTTGATAATAGTGTGGCAAAATAAGGATTTCTAATTAATTCATAACAGTCTAAAAGTCATCCTGCTCTTTTCTTGTAGAAGAGACTTGAATAGCCTTTTGGGGAATCCACCAGATGCCATTAAAAATGTATCTGCATGCCAAGTCTAACGCGTGCCTTAGGTTACAGACCCCTGGTTTAAACCATTTATGAGGGTACAGGTGAGTTACAATGATGACAACAGAGGAGTCACTGGACTGGACATAATCTTTTTTGATGGTGTTATATTCAGCTATGGATAATTAAATTAAAAACTATACTTTCCACTTCATTGTCACTCTGGTTGTTATCGTCGTCATCTTCCCAATCTTTTGAATTCCTAATAATTGTCTTTTCACGGATCAAAATATCCTGCTGAAGTTTATATTGTTTTCTTTGCAACCTCTGGGCGTAGGTCTCCGGTAAATCTTGTTGTGTGTTTGTTTGAATATAATTGTAATTATTTTCTTTATCTACTTCTAGCTTTTTGGAGTCCTTTTTAGTTTTCTTAGACATGTCTTTGGCAGTTGGTATTTTCAATACTTCATCTATATCGTCATTTATGTCTGAATCATCCTCAAATTGAAGCCTGCTGTTGTTGTTATCACTAGAAAGTGCAGTTTTCTTGCTTTTACTTTTGTTTTGTGTATTCCGCTCATCACGTGTATTGGAATCTTTAGCGTCTATTTGACTGGAAGAAGAAATATCCTTTTTATAATCGATTTGCGATTTTTGTTTTTCTTGTTTATTTACATTAGCAACAGCCTGTTTTTGAATCGGTTGAGCACTAGAATTTCCTGTTTTTACGGAATCTTTAGAAGATTTGCTGGTCCCTGATCCCATTATACGAGTTTCAAAAG
Organism: Anisus vortex; assembly: GCA_949126835.1. NCBI lineage: Eukaryota > Metazoa > Mollusca > Gastropoda > Planorbidae > Anisus > Anisus vortex. The sequence goes on along the minus strand of OX421505.1, from coordinate 9,643,367 downwards.
TTAACAGAAATAAAAAGCAACAAAGAAATAACCACTTAAGTAAAAACGTAAAGCATTGTGAACACTTTGGACTAGCACTTGACGGAATGTTTTTAGTTTTTGACTCTTCTACTTTAGAAATCAAAAGAAGTAGGCCTAAAGCTCAAATATTTTCGAACATAATCTGTCACTGTATACGTCCTGTAAACTAGTTTATTTGTAATTTGCTGTTATGTTCTGTGTTAATACAAATGTACTCTTGTTATTATTTACCCCTCAAATAATTAAAATTTAGCAAAACCCACTTTTTATAGATCAGATACGCTTACAATAATTACATTATATATAGTGCAGTGCTTGGACCATAAAACTAGGGACAATATTAAATATTAAAGCTTACTTCCTGTGAATAAACAACAACAACAAAATGCAATTTTTTTTTGCATTGTAGCAAATTTGATCGCAAAACAAGGAAATAAAGAAACAGACTATCTAGTCTTTACAGTACAGGACTGGTATGACTTTAAATTTAAATGCAACACTTTGCTTTTAAATATTCCAAAAGAGATCGCACAGGATACACAGTGGCGGGTGAGTAAAATATTTTATTAGGCATTCATTTATTATCATTATTCATTATCTTATCTTATCTTATAAGTTTACAGACGTTCCTTCTAGATAGAAGATTATTACGTCCACTAGGCCCAAAACTCCTGCAGGGCGACAGGGATCCGTCGGTGGCAGGGCTAGAACCCGCGACCTGTCAGTTGGTTTTTGGTTGACAGTCCGGTGAACTAACCGCTGGACCAGCCGGCTTCACATTATAATTATAGCTATAGGATTATAGATTATAATTATAGGCCTAATCATTATTATCATGATTATAATGAATAATGACTAAATTTATGACTTATGAACTTATGATGATTATTCAGATTATCATAAAGGCTAGCCATTAGTCAATTATAGTCTATCTAATAGTCTATATACTAACTATATAGTATATAGTATAGTAAGTATAGTATTATAATATACTAATTATATAGTGTATATACTATATGTATATGCTATAGGCTATAAGTCTATAAGCCTATAGGCTATACTTTATAGGACTATGACTATAGTAGTGGAGTGTGATCAGCACTCTCCTGTACGCCAGCGAAACTTGGACCCTGTACGCTAATCTAATCGTCTTTCGAGACTATGACTATGGAGCCAATGATGATGATAGGACTATAGGCTACTATGGCATACTATGGTCTTAGTGCTATACCTATTCTATACTATTACTACTTATGACTTATAAATATATAACTTATAAAATACTATAGCAGATAGCACTATAACTATAAGTAGGCTATAGGCTAAACTTTATTAAACTTAAATGCACACAGACGTGACAGAGATAGTGTTTTTCTTTTCTTTCCCACATTAAATTTTGCTACATGCACTCAAGCATAAATCTGCCAATCTAGACTATTCCCATTGCCCAAGTCACTCTACTCTAATGTCTATTCAATATATATTGCCTTTTAAGTGGGCCTGTTTAGTAAAGAAATGGTCATTAATTTTACTACCGGTAGTTGAAATGTTAGTAGGCCTATTGCTTGTCTGTCTATTTAGTATTGAGACAAAGACTTCATATCAGTGTGTTTTGACAGTTTGAATAAATAAGGGATAAGTAGTGTAAGAATGAGCATGTATATTATTTGTTTCTGCCGACCTGTTACAGAACATCTGCATCGCAACATTTTCTCCAACATTGTTCTACCCGTCAAGAACAGGCTCTGCACCACCCCCCCTTGTTGCAGGGAAGTCTACTGCAATCAATAAGAAACCTCACATTCCACCTTTGATGGGCATCCCCCAAATACTTAAGCTTGTCTGCAGGGCCAGTAAATACCTTTTACAATTTTTAACCTCTCCCTCCATTTCCCATCTTGGACAGAAGACTCATGCATTCTCATATACCTACTTTTAAATTATAATCTACCAATTTAAATTAAAGTAATATTTTATATATGTTCTTTTGGCCATCAGCTCAAATAAAATTAAGTTACTAGACGCCAGTACTAGGTTCACAGTACTCAACTGATTTTTCTAAATAGTATTCAATCTTAGAAAAAAAAATTATAACTGAAGGACAGTTAGCACATTTTTCAGATTAATTATGGTAAAATTAGGCAAATAAATTGTATACCAAACAGTTGAGGTTTATTTATTGTTGGGTCATTAATGGCTTGGAAACTTTTATAAGCTTTGATTAAAAGAATATCTATGGGTTAGGTGGCCAGGATATGTTTTATGTTATGACAGATGAGTTTTTCTTTTAGTCTGTTTGAAGAGTGTGTTTTTAAAGGGAAACGTCTCATTTAAGAAAGTTTTTATAAAAACTTGGGAGGAGGGGAGAAAGCACTAGAAATGTTATTGAGTGGAAAATTTATACAATCAAATTTCACTTGTAAGTATCGTTAGCCTAATTGTTATTGTATTCTATTTATAGCCAAAGGCGTTTCTAATCTTATCCTATACATCAGGGGTCGGCAACCTAAGGCACACATGCCAGAACGCGTGCCAGACTTGGCACGCAGAGCGATTTTCAGTGGCACGCCAGGTAGACTCCTCCCAGGAGAAAATTTTTCAATGCAAACTATAACATGAAAATCATTCTGTGCGTCGAGTTCAGGAAAGTTTGTGTACAAATATCTCGCGATCTGTGATTTGAATCTATTGTTAAAATAGTCGATCGTATAGCTTCTCACCGTTTATTGATTTACAGGCAATTCAGGTCTCTTCTACAAGAAAGTTATACCAAATATATAGATCATTACCCTCAAAGAGATTAAGTCTTGTATAATAATTTTTGAAGCCGATGTTTTTGAATGACATAGCAACATATTTCAATTAGTTTAACAGCACTTACTCTTAGACAACTGGAATTAATTTGCATTGAAACTGGATGTATCTTGCCGTGAAATCAATTTCAAAACATATATCCTTTATTTAAGGCACACTAAGATAGATTTGTTTTTCAGAAGTACTTTGAAGGACTAATGTTTTCATACCACATCAAGACTGACTGGCTTAATCTTACTACTTCTTAGATCTGGATCTTTTCTTTTTTTTTTTGTGGTGTTAAGCTTACAGATCTATTAGCTATTATAAAATACAGCGAGTTGAATTTTAAACATAAAAATAGACATCAAAAGTTTGCCGATCTGCGGAAAATTCTGGAAGGAAGATATCTAGGAAAGTCATCTGCTGTTCTCAACTGCTCTAGTTTCCGCTTTTGAACAAACATACAGGTGTGAACAGACTTTATTACACACGAAAGCTGTTTTAAGCATAGTCAAAGAGGCCACTTACATTAGACCAAGGGTGTGCAACAGACGGCCCGTGGGCCACAAAACGTCCCGCCAAGCCTTTTAGTGTGGCCCCGAAGAGCTTCTAGCGGCATTTTAAAAAATTGGTTGCTTTAATAATGCAAATAAATTTTCAGACTGTGTGGCCCGTCTTGTTGTATAAAATTTCATATGCGGCCCAAAGCAGAAAAATGTTGCACACTCCTGCATTAGACCCTTCAGATGTAACTAAATATGTACCTGACATTGAACGGTTAGTGAAGAGGATTCAAAGAAAAGGCGCTCGTTGATTGACAGGCCTGCCCTACATGCTAATTAAATTCAAAAGAGTTTTTATGCTTGTCTTCTTTAAGTTAAGCCTAAATAGTCTAAAATTAATTCTAATTTTATTTTTGTTTTTTAAAATTCTTCTTTTTCTTTGTTCTCAAATGTTATGATTCGGAGGATTTAGACAACAAGTCCGATAGTTGTAATGAACTGCACAGTGGCTGTCAATTGCTCTAGACCACCGAACAGTTTGTGGTTGAAGGTAGCCCCCTAATTAATATAAGAGGATTATATACTAGCATTATAGTATGTAATTGTTGGAATTATTTAAAAAAAAATATAAATCTCTTTAAGTCGACTTAAACAATTAATGTTTATTTACAACTGTTTAACGTAAATTAATTTTATTCCTTTAACTACTAAAATCTAGTTGAAATAAATACCATAATGCTAGATTTATATGAGGAAATAATAATTAATAAGTAATATTAGTTAGATTACAAAATATAATTTGTTTGGTTACCCCCCCCCCCCCACCCGTATCACTATAGAATCAAATTTAAATGTGGAAACTTTATTTAAAGGGAGATAACTAAATCATTTTTTATTTGCGTTAATATTTCTAAATATTTTTTTTTTATTAAACAAAATAATGGGTTTACAATTACCGGTATAGTCTTAAAAGGATAAAACTATATTTAAAATTGTTGAAAATTATATTAATCTAAATGATATATGAATAAAAAAATTATCTGTACATTTTTTTAAACATTAAACTTAAACAGTACATTAGCTACCCACGTTGTATAATTACTACTTATCTATTCCCCTAAATTATGCAATTGCACTGGTGTTCATTTTTCAGATGGGCCAACACTCTGTTGTAAAAATGAGCGAAAATTAGAATGTAATGCCTTATGTATTATCACTATTTTACTCTTTGCCCTTCTGTTTCACCGTCAAAGGCATGTGTACGTACTTACTCTCACTATTTTATCCATTGACGCCATTGTCGTTGTTTTACAATGGAGATACCATCTCTTTGTTTATCTCTTGTTATGTGATCCATTCCCTCCGTCTGACAATGCTCGAGCGTAGAGAAAAAAAAGAACACTGCACGTTAGCACCAACTTGGGATCCTAGATCTTAGTGCGCACTCCAAAATTAGACGCAACGGTTTTCTTTATAGAAGGAGCGTCGGTAACGGTTGGGCAGGTACTTTTAACGGAGAGCCTTTGTCGCGAAGAGCTGACAGTGATTTGCTCGAGGCTGGCAGTATTCATGCCTAGAATGAGTTCCTGTGCATCGAGGAGACGGGCGCTGGTTGTCCTTGTGGGTGTCCAAAGAGAATCCTTACAGCCTCCCTGTAGAAACGTGGTGCCCAGCCCCAGAACCCTACTTTACAAAAAGACGTCCGCTTTGAATTTAGGCCGGGCATGTTGCGGGGTAATGATGGTGTTCTTTTCCGTGGAAGTAGATTGTAACATTGTAACGAGATAGGACGACGAAAAACTGAAAATGCATTTAGGCTATCACTGACGAGATACCACTAACCTTCTTCTCTATACGATATCCAATGAACACTGCCTGCCAACTGGAAGCTTACTCAAAATTGTATTTCAAACGTAGTTAAATTGCTATTTCTATAGTTGTTTTTTTAAACGAAAAGTCTCACGAAAACGAAAATAGTTGGACTTCTTTATCGTATTAAGTTACTTGGTAGCTTATAATCGATGCAGTACTCATTTGGGGAAGGAAGGGGGGTGGGGCGTAGAGAATAGGGTTTTATGACCAACAGGTTGTTTAACATATTTTGATCGATGCGTTTTTGTGTGTGTGTTCATTTTGGGCGAATGGTTCTCGTGTTCCTACAGCAGTTTACTCATCCGCCCATATTATTAGAGGTAGGTTGGTCAGGATTTACATTATAATAATATTGTCGAGTTTTTCTCCTGCTGTGCTGGAACAAGGTGATGTTTTGTATATGACATCTCTTTCTTGCCATCTTGTGTTTACTTACTGACAGAGCATTTATTTATCTCACTTGGCTGCTGTCTTATGGTTTCGGTGGAAGACGCAGAGGTACGCTGACAAATGGCGGAGCATTGGCGCAAATCCGTCGGCATCCGTCCGTCTCGAGAGACGATGGTGTAGCTTCATGGTTGAGGTGACCAGCTGCACCGCCGAGAATGGCTGTGTAGACCAACTCGGGAGTGGCAATCCCTGCCGCACTTGAGGCATTTGAAGGCGGATGGCTGCTGCAGCAGGTGTTTCCGCCTCGCTCTTTTCTGGATGGCAGTCATTGCGCCCGGTTTCTGCCTGGATGTGCCACGCCGGACAGGCGTAAATATAGCTTACATTATGTCATGATTATGTTTGTTGGCAGCCGTCTACAAATAGAATTATTATTATATTATGCCTGATCCTCCCCCCCCCCCCACCTCTTCCCGAACAAGAAAGAAAATACGTTTAATATGTGTTAATAAAGTCGAGTGTCTGTTCTTGTAGCAGATAGTTCTTTTTGTAGTTTGCGAGATGTGCTGTATTTTTAGTACTTTTTAAAAAAAATTAGAGAGTTTCCTGCTAATTGGAATTGAGATATTATATTTTAATCTCTCTACAGTACTACAACACACTGGTGAAGGCTAGGATTTGTTCCCGGGACTAGAGGGTGTTCCCGAGTCCACCCAACTCTGATGGGTACCTGACTTTAGTTGGGGTAAAGTAAGGGCGGCTGGGCATTGGTCCGGTCCAAACAATGCGGTTAGATCACCGGACTGTCAACCAGAAACCAACTGACAGGTCGCGGGTTCTAGCCCTGCCACCGACGGATCCCTGTCGCCCTGAAGGAGTTTTGGGCATAGTGGACGTAATAATCTTCTATCTAGAAGGAACGTCTGTAAACTTATAAGACAAACAATCACCTAGTTTGCTACACCGGCCCTACTAAAAATAATATTCTTGGTGAAGTTTTACCGGTTAATTTCAATATATTATCTGTCGATAAATGTACTTTATAGTCAAGCCTTAGGCTTGGTAACAAAGTTGGCTGGGGGGGGGGGGGGGGCAACAGCCTATTCCCCCCCCCCCTATGTTTCCGGAAGAACCTCGTCCGCAATACTGTTTTGACTAAATCGAATCGGTGTTACCCTCTTTGTTTAACTAAACTAATTTGTAACGTTTTGTTCATCCATTTTAAATTTGCACGTTAATTATTGTTAGAAAAAAAAACTTAACATGCGCTAGGTACTAGAATTACTAGAGTAAGCTTATATTTAAAAAAAAAAGTGCTGTTGTTTTTTTCTTTAGTAGAACAGTTCATATGTGGTTAGGTTTCGGAACAGATTTAATAATGGCTCCCAACCTTGCACGTCTGGGAACCCATTAGGCTACACAATGTGTTATGGCGATAACTCAAGATTTTATGGCTCCCTTCAAGTCAGTTGTGTGTGTGTGTGTTCTAATCAATAAAGCAGCCAATCAAACTATCATATGACTTTTCATCACTTGATGCACCTATCATCAGTATATAACTTAGGGGAGGGCGGGGAAGTCATCCTGAGCTTTATTGATCACACACACAAATGGCATTAAAACATACTACTCCCGTAATGAGAACACATAGGCGTAACCACGAAAGGGTGGTTTGGCAGGGTGAGAGACGTGCCCCCCCCCCCCCCACTCTCCAACCAACCCTCCCTCCTTTTCTTTCCATAACCGAGGATTTAAAATATATGTCATTTCTGTTTCTTTTTTTATATATATAGATTTTTTTATTGCTTCAACTATAGGGCGTTTGCAATCACGTGACAAAAAGCACGTGATTTTTGTTTATTTTTATGTAGTGGTGTACACAATGGCCGCTGTTTCAATAAAGTGTCCTATAGGCATATGATAATATGATTCTAATATGAAGTAGTGAAATTGAAAGTGTAAATAGGTCTAACCGGCCCTAGCCTAATCACATTAATCAATTAATCTGCAGTATTTAACTTTTAAAATAAGGGAATACATATAGTTAAGGTTGTACCGAACGATTTTTAGGCCTAATTATAATATCAATAAAATCAATTCAATTGCAACACTTACCGGTCGGATATGAAGATGATAAAATGGGCGTAAAATGTTGAAAATCGTTGAAAAAATACCATGTCAGGCTTTCTCTTGGACTAGGAAGATGATCTACGACTATTTACCTCCTAATTTGTGAGTAGGATAGCCAATATTCAGATGTGAATTTAGCATGATGAAGAACAACTTCACCACGTTACATTTGTACCGCAAGTGGGTTCTATATTTACACAAATACGTCACTAAAAAACCTAAGCCACGCCCACTGAGAACGCTCTATTGGTAAATAGATACAATATTAATTGCACAATATTAAAGGTGTGAAATTTTGCATTAGTTTGCTTCTGCCCCCTGTCCCCCCTCCCCTCAAGCCCCCTTCCACTCACACGGTACACTGTTTCGTCCATTGCAGTTATACTCCCCCCCCCCTTTTTTTGTTTTTACCCCTTGTTCCACCTTTTCTCCCCCCCCCCCCTCCCAACCCGGGACTTAAGTTGCAATCTCTGGCTACGCCACTGATTAAGAATCGTGTGTGTTAAGGGCTAGTGACTACACGGTTTAAAATTATTTCGAAAGAAAGGGAAATAACACACGGTGTAGACTGGATAGGCGGGGGTGGGGTGGTGGTGGATATGAAAGAAAAACAAACTGCACATTTAAGACGCAGTGGTTCTAGGATTTTAGTGTCAAGGATCACGACATTATCTGTGAAGAAAAAATAATTACGACAACACGTAACCAACTAACAGTAACATTCGTTGGAAGCCAATTTAAGACTTTTTTTTTTTAGACGGCCTACAATCATCTGTTGTTTTTCTTTAATAATAATAGTAATAATTCTTGTATAGCGCATATACCGTTGAAGACAGTTATATGAGCTGACAGTGTACACACAACGAAGAACAGACGAAAATGTATATAGATCTATGTACAGGTGAAAACTGCTACTGAAATAGGTGAGTCTTCAGCCTGCTCCTGGAGGTGTCGAAGCTGGGGCTCTGGCGAAGCTGTAGTGGGAGGTGATTCCAGATTCTTAACCATCCCCCTCACCCCCGGATTGTTTCCCTTGGACATTGTGAGACCCTTCCATTGACAAACTGGTTTCAGCACCTAGATCTGCCCAAATAATTGTATCCATTTTTAATATTATGTTAGAAGATGAACGGAAACGCATTTCTTTCGCGTCCTGTGATTATAGTTGGTAGACTCAAAAATTGTGTATGGGAGGGGAAGGATGGGGAAGGGATTCCGTTTTTTTGTTGTTTCGTTTCGCTTGGATTAACTCTACGCAGATTTCTTTTGGTGGTGTCCCCTAAGTTAAACTCTATAGAGAAGTGTGTTATAAAATGGGCGTGGCATCAGCGTGCTAGCGAGTGAACGGGGTCGTTGAGGGTTTAGTTGCAGTCTATCGGTGAAAATTGCGACTTGGGTTGTTATTAACTTGTTATATACGTCTATATTTTGTTGTTTGTTTTTTTAGGGGGGAGGAGGGGGATCTGATAGCTTTGCGCCTTAAAAGTTTCAGATTGGCTTGTCGGACATCGGATTGTAGTGTAACGCCCACTGTCTATGATTGGGCAGTGACTGTCTAGTAAAATTGCCATACCATCCATAACTGGACAGGGATTTTTCCTCTTTGATTGCAATATGTGCCTATAACTGGACAGTGGCCGTCTACTTTGATTGCAATATGTGCCTATAACTGGACAGTGGCCGTCTACTTTGATTGCAATATGTGCCTATAACTGGACAGTGGCCGTCTACTTTGATTCCAATAATTGCCTATTACTGGGCAGTGGTCGTCTAGAATTGCAGTGTGCTGTGTGTAGCTGGACAGTGGCTTTTTAGTCCAATCGCAATGTAATGCATTGAACTATACTATAGCTGCCTAGGATTTCAATGTACTGCCTATTACTAGGAAATGGCCGTCTACGGCAGGGGTCGCCAACCTTTTGATATGATCTCTCTTTGTCTGGGTGTTGACTTAATATCGAAGTCTTTTGTTGGGTTTTTATATTTTTTAACCAGCCCCTTCTTCTCCTCCCGTGCAATAATCGTATATGAAGAGAGGGAGCACCTGAGTAAATAATACGTCTGCCACACTTGACAACGATCTTAGCGCTGATCTTAACGAGTTGGGTTCGCCTTATTGTTGTCACTAGACAAAAATAAAAAGACGGAACGGAAACTGTGATGAATGTGATCTACTATGATTTTTTTTTTTGAGGTGTAGGAGGAAGAATACACAAAAAACAACAACAACCTGTCTTTTTTAAAATTATACGCACAGGTCTGTGTGTAAGTCAATGTAGTAGTAGTAGTAATAAGGCATTAAACTCTAATTTAGACATACAACCCAATAACAACCTGTTGCAATGCTGAGAAAAAAAACATAACAAAAAAAACCCACTTTCAAATACATAGGCCTATAGGAACTCTTTCTTCCCGAGTGGCGTTCGGGCATGGAATGGGTTGCCTGAACAAACCAGGAAAACCAGTAACTTAAACATCATTTAAAACATTAATAAAGATGCAAGACTAGACTCGGACCACGGATGGGCGTAGGACTCAATTAATCTTCTTCATAGAAGGAGCGTCTGTAATATATAAGATAAGATGTGTGTGTTGGGGTATATTTGTTTGTCGATGATTATTCGTATTGTTTTGTAATGGAACAATAAGATCTGGCGACTACTTTGGAGTACAATAAGTATTTCGCCCCACGCGCACCAGATATTTCGTTGGGTTAAGGCGCGCGACAGGGCCATTGATCTGACCACACAATCCCACCGCATGTTTGCGTGGGCCAATCCAGCTGGTTAAGCTCTTCTTGCCTTTAGCGACCCACATTATTGAAATCTGCCAGCGGACCTTTTCTTGCATATCCCCGTGCTTTGCTGTGTTTTAAAAGGTTTCTTCTAGTTATGATCTAGACACTCATATTGTTTGAGCATTGAACTGAAATGTGAGAGCCATTGTCTGAAGGTGTGAAGGGAAACGGATTAATTCCGCGCACATCCGGCCCCCACACGGTACGGATCACGTCTTACCAGGGTTGTTGTTTTTTTCTCCTCTAAATTATTTCATTTTACCTACGCCCAAAACAGAAAACCCGGCTCACGCCCAGAATAAACTTAAACATTGGGAGGAATTTACGGTATCCAAATAAAATTAAAAGAAACAAACAAGATGGAAACGGAAATTTCCGGTGACGTAAGCTCCAGAAAGAAGGTCACGGTGGAAGTGAGCGACGTCTGCTCAGAAGCAGCCTGGGGCCTGTGTGTGTGGGCGCTGATCGCCCTGACCTGCCTGCGCTTGATTGTCACCTACGTGCTAGAAGCGTGCGCTCGCCTCGGCCGGCTGCTCCTCTGGCGAGCGCGGGCCACCCTCGTCGGCCTTTCTACGAGGATCGCACCTTTGAGTGCGGATGGCTGTGTACGAGCCGAGGCGTCCAGCGCCCTCCTCGTGCGTGCAAAGGCGCTCGCCGTGAAAGTTGCCATGGGGGTTCCACGAATAGTTTGGGCGGCTCACCGGTTCGTCAGTGTAGGACTTCGTGGAAGCTTTCGAGTTTTTCGAGACGTGAGCTCAAAAACACCGGACGTTATTCACTTCGCATGCGCGCGGACCAGAAGCAGCTTGCTGTGGATAACTACTGAGATGCTTCCGGCCCTTTGCAAAATCCTGAGCGACGCCCTTCTGCGATTCCCGTCCCTGTCCTGGCGACTCTTGAAGAACCTCTGGATATCCAGCGGACCATGCCGCCGGACGCTCCTCTATCCGTGTGGGCTCCTGCACCTGAGCGCCCACCGGCTGTACAACGGCTGCATCGGGGAAATCCGATCCCGTTTCCCGGTAGCGTTCGAGGCAGCGGGCAGACTGTCCGGTGAGCTGACCGGGGACTTATGTTGCTATGTACGCGCTGTGGTCAATGGGCTGTCGTTCCTCGCCGTTATAGGCAGATCTAGTGTCGGTTCCGTGCGGGAGTTGGTGTCTCGTGCTGGCGCCTGGCTGAGCTCACTTGTCCTTGAAGGTTTCTGTTGTCCTCCTAGACAAGGTATGATCTTTCTGGCTTGTTTATATATGCTATGTATTTATTACATGTTCTCTGCTTCATTGTAATGTATTTCTCTATTAGTATAAAGTATTGCCCATTATGTTCTTCTCATAAGGATACTTTTATATTCAATATCTTAACGTATGCGTCTCATTTTAGAATGTTTTAATATGCCTAGTGAAAATACACACCTATGTGTCCAACTCTCTATCGACCTATCTTTCTCCCCCTCTCTCTCTCCCCCTTTCTCTCTCTCCCTCTCTCTCTCTCCCTCTGTTTATCTATATTTCTGTAACACTTTTCTTATCTCCATTCATCTATCTCCAGGGTCGGGAACCTATGGCTCGCGAACCAGATGTGGCTCTATTGATGGCTGCATCTGGCTCGCAGATAAAAGTTCGATATAAAAAAGATGTTTCCTTAGACTCCTTTGATATACATATTAATATTTCATTCTACAAATGAGCTAAAGTCTACTGCAGCTGAGCGTCAGAAGTGGTAAAGGAGACAAACTCCGCTGACCTAAAAGACAGAAAAATAGCAACCCTGCTTTCATTCTAATTAAAGTGAAATAATACTTTCCTTACGTTACACAAAATGCACACATGTGGTGTCCATGGCTCTCCCAGACATAAGGGTTCCCGACCCCTGATCTATCTAGATAAAAAGTTTATTTTGCCGTTTATCCATAAAATTACTCATCTATTTCTCAATCGATCTACAACGTAACACAATAGATCTCCTATATTTAAATGCAATTGCGCGTGTTTATCAACCAATTAACGAAACATCTAGTAGTGTGTATAAGGAGATGTCTATTTCGCTAACCTGCCTGTCTGCCTGGATTTGAAGACATACAAGACTTTAAAAGACACATTAGACTGACAACGTATAAGGCTTGGAAGACTGGGCTGCATTTGATAAGACTTCAAATTTGTATGTGGGTTTGTTGGGTGTATAAGAACCTACAGCTCGGTACACTTCAAACCCTTAATCATGCACCATAAACCAAACTTACAAAAAAAAAACTTTGACATCATGCTTTCTTTTTTCAGGGTCAAGATTCCCAAAGGAGAAGCCTCGCCATTTCCTCTCCTCGCTGTGCTGGCGGACTCTCCACCTCCGCAGCTGCAACCCTCGCTTCAGCTTCGTCGCCATCCTGGTCGTGTCCATACTACTGTCCGCCTTCCTGTACATAAGCCACACCAGCGGACCGGGGGGCCGGCTGACCAATGTCTCGAGGTACGAGCCTGGACCGCTGCCACAAAAGGACACGCCGTCGGGGGGCGCTGTGGCGGAAGGGAAGAGAGCCAGACAGAGGAATCGCTGGGCGGGGAGAGCTTCGGCAAGGAATGACAGCGAGGTGGAGCAGTCCACCGTCTCGTGGAGGCACGTGTCGAACGTCATCAGCCTGATGGGCAGAGATAAATGGCCCAATCGAACTATGGCCCCGAACATTCAAATGGAGGTAAGGAGAAAAGTATTTAGAATCAGAAAGAGGCTTGGACCTAAGGTACAGAGTTTGAATTTTTTTGTTTTAAACTATTGCTGGTAGCTATTATGTTATTGTAATTCATTTAAATCTTTATCATGAAAGTTTGGATGAAAGTTTCAGAGACATTGCCATACAAAGCGATTGTTTCGCCACATTAAATGTCCATCTGCCTTCACCTTTCCCAGACTAATGTCCGGTACCCCTCCGACTAGAACTCCTATTGGAAGCGAGAGCTGTGAGTATTATTCCCTTGTAGCTCTGGACATGAACTCAGCCGTGCATTTGAGCACGGCTCTATCTCCGTAGAGATCAGTGGATAGTGGGTCACCCGTCCCATCTCCTCGATCGAGGAGACGGGGGCACTCCCGCAGGATATGCTCCACTGTCTCCTCCTCCTCCCCACATGGCGACACCGCTGTACCCCTCCGAGATAGGTAGACTCAGGGACACTCTCCAGACCTGGTGAAAAAAAGAAGGACTCTGTATCTTGATTCCAACACAGACCTGTGGAATGGTAATCCAAACGTGTTGCAGCACGTCCCATGAGCAGTTGTCATGTTCCTTTAGACTCTTTTTTTTAGCTGTGTTCTTGAGACAATGTCCAATGCTTTTTTTGACATTATGGTTTTCAGGAGCTGATGGCGCAGATTGCTTACCTGAGGGAGGAGATGCTCAGTGAGAAGTCGAAGCTCCCTGTGCTGTCTGAACTGCCTTTGTGCACCGGTGATCTCCGAGAAAATGAAGTTGAGGATCTGTTGTGTATAGTAAGTGTCCTTCGTATCCCATCGGGTATTATACTATCCAAATATACAAATATTTAATAAGTAATGTCAATATTTCTCTATATTTTTCTCCTCCAGCCTAAACCAAAATATCTCAGCCACATCAAAAATCCATGTTGGTATGCCGAGTCTCCTGGTGGAGATGGCTCACAGGAAAAAAGGCTCAGGTGCCTGCCCTACTTTCACATCCTGGGCTGCGCCAAAGCCGGAACCACAGACCTCTGGAACAGGCTTCTGTCCCACCCTCATGTCATCGCCAATGATGGTCTGCTGCACAAGGAGGCTTTGTGGTGGTCATGGAACAGATATGGTATGCTCTTTCATCCTTTTTTCTGGGCCCTGGGTTCATTATTCATCACATGTATTTGGTCTACGGTAGTGCATCAGTGTCCAGTTTGAATTCTTCCACCCAAAATAAAATCTGATTATAAACATTGGACCTATGAAATAATTCAGTAATTTGGTAGTAAAGTCAAAATAACTTGCTAAGTCTTGTCAAAGTCATTCAAAATGATAAGCAAATGTTGACTGCTGTCGTGATAAGCCTGGTCCATTGTCTACATGTAAACTTTTTTAAATTTTCCCTGCTGCAGGCTACTCTGGCTATTCCAAAAGAGAGGTGTGGAACTTCAGCCAGTACGTTGACCTGTTTCAGGACACTGCCAGAATTATTGAGACCTCTATGGAGCTGGATAACCTGTTCCACCAGATAATTATAACAGGTGGGTCACATTTTAAAATTTATCACATGACCTTTTTCATATTTCAGGTGCAAACAAGAAAGATAAATTCACTAGCGTTGCTTTTTTTTAAATCCTAGGGTTGAAATCAACTGTAGGAAAATTATTAAAACTTTTTGGAAATTTAAAACAAAATTCATTGTTTAGGCTCACCAGACTTGAACCCTGCTTCTCTTTAAGTGAGAACATGAGATGAGATTACTCTTGTATGGCTTGAAGAACGAACTGTGCTGTATCATGCAACATTGATATGTTGGCAGTTTCCATCCACTCTAAACTCCTGTAAGGATGGGCAGTCAAATAGCACATGCTCGACCGTCTCTTCTGCACCCCCTGCAGTTTCAACACCGCAAATGAAGGTGGGGGCCTAAGCATGCCATGTATGGGCAATTGTGGAATGTTCCATTCTGCAGAGACTCTTCCACAGGTCAGCGTAAGTTGGCCATTTTAGATGCTGGTTTTGTCACATCATCATAAATGTGACAGATAAAACACAATGACATGTTATAGTAAAAGACTAACCAAATATGTTACTAAAAGACATACCGTATTTACTTATAACTTTGAGCGCTCTTGATCTTTTTTTTGTTTTTATTTTTTTTTAAAGGAGTAGCTTATAAATACCTTTGTTTAATTTGTGCAAAGATAGTATAGATTCCATGTCACCCAAATATCATTGCTACAAATAATTTTCACAGGTGATGCCTCCCCGCCAGATTTCTGGGACTTCCGAGGGTGGACGAACGTGAGCCAAAACCGAAACTCAAAAACTCCTCGGGTGATAACCCCGCACTTAATGAAACACTTCTACAGGAACCCAAAGTTTATTCTGATGTTTCGGGATCCCATAGACAGGTATCCTTGAGTGGCTGGCTGGTTTTGAAGTTAGTCCATGGTGATCCAAGTTTAAAACCCTGCTACCATCCATCTCCTTCTGCAATGGGGGAGGTTTTGGACATGGAAAAAAGAATCTTTTTTCTAGAAGGAATATCTGTAACTTAGAAGATAAGACAACTGTGAAAGGAAAATGAGAGAAACCAAATAGTGACAGAAAAATGAAACAAATTGTGCCAGAATAAGTAGATTAGAGTGCTGCATATAAGGTCTTAGTAATCAAGTTCAATAAAACTATTTGCAAAGTAAATTAACATTGTAAGTAAAGTACCCATCGGACCAAACTGATCATAGGGCTGGTGAAGCAGCGTTCACCTGTTTCAGTGGCCTCAGTATAGTAAGGGATGTGTGGCCAGCACAATGCCCAGCCAACGTTACCCCAACTAATGTCAGGTACCCATCAGAACTGGGTAGAGTCAGGGACACCCTTGAGTCGAGTGAAAAAAATCCTAGCCTTCACCAGGATTCAAACTCAGGACCTTCTGTATGCCAGTTGAAGGCGCTGCTGCTCGGGCACCATGCCCCATTCACATTGTAGATTAGTTTTAAAAAAAGATGATTATAAAATAAATTAGCGTGTAAAATAATTTTTTTTTATAATAAGCAGTTACAATAAAAACACTTCATGTTCATAATTCATCTTAACCCCAGCGACGTTCAGATTTTCTTTTTTTCTGGCACACAGGTTGTATTCCGACTACTTCTTTGTTGGGGGCGGCCTGACCTCGCAGGACTTCCACAACGATGTGCTGGTGGCCATTGGAATACTCTACGACTGTGTGAAACGGTTTGGACTGGTCCATTGTTTTTATGATCACACGCTCTATGTTAAGCTTCCGGTAAGCCTGTTTAACTTATCTCTCTCTATAAGTATATATCTTGGATAGAGAAACTAAATCCCTCAATGAAAAAGGATTAAATTGTGTAATAATGAACTCAGTGTCCCAACTTGCTTCACTGTGATATTTAGATTTTCAATACTCATCTTTTCTTACACGTTACAGACACTCCTTCTATAAAGAAGATTATTGCTTTCTACGTACCTCCGTGGTCCGAGTCTAGTCTTGCATTTAAATGATGTTTGAAATGATGTTAAGTTACTGGTTTGTTCAGGCAACCCATTCCATGTCCAAATGCCACTCGAGAAGAAAGAGTACTTATATGCATTTGTTCTCGCATAAGGGATAAGGAAAGTGTTTTTGTCTTTATTTTTATCTGAGCTTTGCAAGATAAGATAAGAATGGGCATTTCTTATAGCGCTTCTATCCATGCTAAGTTTGTTTTTGGGTTGTAATTCTAAATTTAATGCTTTTTGTATTATTACTACTTTACTCTTCACCCTTCTGTCCTCTAGTGTTTCTAGGTTTAGTGATTTGACTAATGGTGTAACTCTTGCTAATTGGGAATGTTCACTAGTTATGAACCTTGCAGCTCTTTTTTGAATTTGTTCTAATTTTTTAATCTTGATCGCCAAGTATTTTAAATAATTAATTTAAATTTCCTATGTTGCCAGCTGCGTCTCCCGTTCGCCTGCTATTCAGTTTTCATGAGGGAATGGCTTCAGGTGTTTCCCTTGGACAACTTCCTGTTGATCAAGACGGAAGATTACCAAGTGAACCCGGAGAAGATCTTGAAGAGTGTCATGGAGTTCCTGGGCCTAGGTAAAGACTTTTTGGGTTTCGCCAGCCGTCTTGTAAAACCTTTGAACAGTATCAGTGTCAAAATGGCATTCCCACAATGACCTTATAACAAATACATATATCAATTATTTCATATAGATCAGGGGTTTCTAGCCTTGCTAACGTCGCAACTCATTTCATACAGCTCTTAATGCTGTGGTGACCCCCAACAATAAAATTATTTTCGTAGCTAACTTAAAATTGTAAGTGTTCTTTCACGGACTGTATAATTGTAATCAATTTATCTGGTTCAATATCGTGTTCCTGAAAGAAAACTAATAACGTAGGTGTCTCAGTTCACAAGACCATAAAAAATTTTTAGTTTTCTGATGGTCTTTGGCGACCCTTGTGAAATGGTAGTTTGATCCCCAAAGGGGTCGCGACCCACAGGTTGGGAACCGCATTAAAGTTCAAATTTGTTTGTTTGTTTTTTTCATTTTATCTTCAAGCCAAATGAAAATTATTATTATTTTGTTATATAATTGAATATATTGGTCCTACATGTTGATGATGTTGTTGTCTTTTTAGTTAAGTTAATTCTATTTAAAGATTTTTTTTTACTGTTGCATAATAAAGGACCATTGAAAGAGACAGTTCTGCAGGCTATAGTTGAAGAAGAGAAATCCAGAATAACTGTCCAGCGAAGGATAGCCGGGCCAATGAAAAATGCAACCAGGGCCATTCTCCATAACTTGTTGGACTCTTGCAGCCAGGAGCTGGCCAGATTAGTCAAGAATAAAGACTTCACCTGGAATTGAGATCCATCCTGCCGGTCAATCTATGTTTGTGCAATAACTTCATTTCTCATGTTTAGTGATTTTCCCTGATGATTAACTTCCGGCACTGTATGCTTTTTCATCAGGATTAATGAAATTCATCCGATGGAATGCTGGGATGATCACTTGACTAACATGTGATTCAAATGTCGGCCAGATTTTTTATATTACACCTGGCTAGAATGTCATTGAGTTTAGCAATGTCTCATCTCAATAAGTGAGGCTCATCAAGTCGGGCTGCTTCCCCCCCTTCCCTTGTAACTTGTGGTCACAGAAAACTGTGTGGTATAGTTTTGACAAAAAGTCTTGTATAAAGCTGTCCCTTGTTTCGGAATACTAAGAAATAGTTTCCGCTGATCAATAAAAAGAATGGATTGGGCACAGTAACAAAATGTGTATTTATCTAGAAGTTTTAAATATGGACTTAAAAATCCATGATCTGTTTTTTTTTGTTTTTTTTTTATTAAACTAAATAAGCTCTATGATTATAATTTTTAAAATTAGGCCCAAGTATATTACTTGGCATTATTAAACTGTAGGCCTGTAAGAAAACTTATTTTACTGGGTTTTTTTTTATTACACTTTATTTCATTTTATGGTGCGCATTTTGAAATCCTTATTTTCCCATAATTATGAATTTTAGATCCATTAATTTCACTTTTTGTTTGTTTTTCTCTTTGTGTGTGGCAGACGGAAAAATCTTTCAAAGTCGATAACAAAAATGCATGTTAATATTAAGGACTTATGCAAAAATATTTTCTCTTTAGGGGCTGTTTTAATTTTACAGCTCATGTTGGCACTTCTGATTCTTAGCCTTCAGTCCACATGGCTTAGGACAAGTGCAGTAAAAAGGCGGATAGATAGTTTCCGCTCACTTCAATTCACACAAACAAAGATATTAAGGATGCCATTTGTTTTATAGACTGCTATTTCTCTCATGGTTTTATTAACATATTTCATTGACTATGTTTATACATTATACAACATGGGACTTGTTGGTTTATGGGGGCGGTAAGTTTGAATAGCCATGTCGAAGGTCTTTGGCTTGAATTACTGGTACACTTAATGTTTGTGCGCTGGCCACACAATCCACTTGTATGCCGAGACCAAGGAAAATGGTGACCTCTGCTTCAGTAGCCCTGTGAACCAACATAACCCAATAAGGGCACCTTAATTTCTGCATTGTACTGCAATTTTATCTTTATTTTGGGGAAAAATTCACACAGACAACGAAAAAGGCATTAATTTGAAACAGCTCCCGGCAAGTAGATGTATACTTGATTGAATATAAATCCAAAAGATTACAGGAACATTCATCCAATTACTCAATCCAGAAATCCAATCAGGTGCAAAGTTCCACTTTCTTTTGTCTTTGCTGCTACTTCTCTCCCTTCTCGCCGCTTGTCCCTCACTCTAATAAAGTGTTTGCCTAAGAAAGGGCAATAACAGAAGTAAACCCCACATAATATGACACCACACGCGTTATCCATCATTTTATGTTATGATGGTTATGTCACCTGACCCTATAAATGGCTTGTCTTTTTCATTCTTGATTAATGATTTGTTCAATGCTTATAAAAATGTATTGAAATTGAAAGCACTTATTAGAGGAATGAACCATTTGATTTAAAGTCCATACAAGTCACATGAATATATATTAATATGTGCATATATATAAATCTCATGCTAGAGAACATGTTGTGAATGTGCTGCAACCCTCTCGGCCAGTTTGTATTGGGCATGTAATTGACTACAGGGCTCTTGATTTTTATGTATGAATGTATGCCCTCTTTTATGGGCATTAAAAAGAATTTTTGGAAACAGATATTACACATTGGTTCATGTAATTCTCATTTTAAACAGTGATTGTAAATTATTTACTTTTATGTACTCCTGTATTCCTTTTTTTTTTTACATCAGTGTGGTTGTTCGCTTCCAATGTGTGTTTATAAACTGGTTTTATATACCGGTAATGTATACACCTTGATTTTTGTTCTTTTTTTCTTTGTGTAAGTGATGTAATAACTTATTCTGATTTGTTTACTTGTTCATTTTTTGTTAACATTTCAGTTCATATACTGAAACTACTGTATGACAGAATATTTTATTTTTTTTAAGCATCAAAGCTGTAAAATAATTGTAAAAATACCTGAACCATGACATTTTTCAAGATGTTTTTTGTTACATTTTTTAAACTCTTTAATTAAAAGCTTTTTTTTTTTGGCTGTACAAGTGAGGTCTACATCATAGCATTTATTTTTCTTGTTTCTGATATTTTTAAACATTTTGTTGTGACAACTTGTGTGTTGCCAACAAATCTGCAAGATATTACCATATGTTGTAATTGGGGATTTAATTTTTCTGTAAGTCCCTCTGTACAGAGTCTTTGTTGGATTAATTGTTGTATACACATTCTTACTTACTTACCCGGCACCTGAAATGTATATTCAACTGCTTATTTTATTATGCATGCAACAAAAATATAAAGGTTGCATTGTGACTGATTTCTGATTTTGAGATAGTTGCTTTGGATAAAAATACCTAAGAAATTACTTATGTACAGATTTTTTTAATAAACTTTGCCCTGTGGTAGTAGTAAAACCTTTTGGTATTTTAAATATATACCACTTGATGTAAATTTGTAAATGTTTAGAAACCATTTCTTTTTCTGCAATATCAATATATCTGTTAGCATTCAAGTAAAACCAACATAAAAAAATTCAAAATAATATTGATTTTTTTGTTACTTCTTCTTTTTATGTGCATCAGTGACAGGTCAAACTTATAACCTGGCCTACCTCTCCTTAATTGTCTAATAAACAGGGTTCTCACATTTTTTCTGAAAAAAATTCAAGGCTGTTTCCAGACTATTTCACGGCTATAAGTACTATAAGAGCCAAATTCCAGGCTGCTGGAACACGTTATTTGGAAAATGGTCACATGCCTCCTCCCCCTAAGTGATTAAATATTGCGGAAATGAGGTATTAATCTAAAACTGGGTCAGTGGGCGCTTATGGCGTATAAAAATGGGATTGGCTTTTTTGTCTGACCTTGATTTTTATAATAAATTTAGATATAACTATAGATTTAGATAAATTTCCAGGCTGTCTGGCTATTTTTTTTCAGGCTAAAATGCCAATATTCAATTTGTCCAGGCCTTGATTTGTTGTTGTTTTTTACTCCAGACTTTTCCAGACTGTGTGAGAACCCTGAATAAACGGATCTATAGGGAAAAATTTTTTCAAGAGATCTGGCTAGGCTTTTGCTTCGAGCACACATTCTGTTTTTCCTACAAATATATATACTTATTGTTATACACAGTGACTGTTCTTGATGTTCTAATAGACTCTCCTGTTTACTATTCAAAGATCTACCTCTTGGTACTTACAATGAGAATGAACAATTAGGGTAAATGTATCTTTTTGCTTTCTTCCTTTCAAACTGTATTTACATTTTTTTTTACTTTACAATTATTTCTTTTTATGAAGAAACTTTTCAAATTACTTTATTATTGTCATTAGCAAGTCAGATTCTTAAGCTGTCTGTTTAGAATATACGGTAGGTAAAGATGGAGCCGAAGTTTCCTTCAGCTCCGCATAGTGACCTGAAAATAAGGCATCCCAGCATTGAGCTGTAACACTCTTGCATGCAACGTTCATAGACACCAGCTGGTCGCTATATGATCTATTTTCATTTTTCCTATGGTCAGAACTAAACTAGTTTTTCTGTATTCTGTTGACTGGAAATCCTTGTATTTTTTTTTGTCTCAAAACATGACCCAAATTACTATCTACTCATAAATGAACAGGTTTAATTTATGAGGTTGTTTTTTTGTAATGAATATATCCATTATTTTCAAACTAGGTTGTTCATATCATATCTCATTGCTTTGAATTTAACTTGGCATTATACTATACATATTAGATAACAATATATTGTGTGAAGACAACAGGGTAAACAACTGCAATAGTCAATTGTTTTTTAAGGTTAAGTAATTCCCCTTTGAAAATAAAACCAAAATTATTTTTTTCTTGGTATTTTAATTACGGTAATGATTTTTGTTGTTTTTTCCCCAGAAATTGCTTTAAAATTTAAAAATTAACACTTAAACCTAAATCAATATTTTTTCTAGTTGAAACTTTCTCACGGTCAGGGAAATGATGAATAGAAAATTTTACATTTTAAAAAATCTCCATTATGCATTTGTTTCAAAGGGAAATAAACTTCAGCTGGATTCTTTTGTTTGGGTTGTCTTTCTGTTTTGTTATCTTTCCATTAGCCTTAATAAGTAATCACAATTCTTATCACTGCGGCCAGCCTAAGATCTCTAATGTGTTATTTATAGAAATGTGTAAAACTTTAAACAAAAATTTGATTGTGCTATAGTATTAATTAGTATCTTATCTTATACATTACAGATGCTCATTCTAAAGAGTAGATTATTGTATAGTCCTATACCATAAAAAAATATTACTAAGGATAAGTTAGGATAATCATTGTAGGTTTTTAAGTGAGATACCATTTAAAGATTTTTTTATCAATCAAGACACACATTTTAGCCTAAACTGTAAAATCTGGATCATTTTAATTATTAAATTATAATTATTAAATTATTTTATTATCTAAACGAAGATGTGAATGCAAAACAAAGTGCAGAACAGTGACAAGCTCAGAACAGTGACAAGTGCAGAACAGTGACAGCTGCAGAGCAGTGACAAGTGCAGAACAGTGACAGCTGCAGAGCAGTGACAAGTGCAGAGCTGTGACAAGTGCAGAACAGCAACAAGTGCAGAACAGTGAGAAGAATGGAAGAGGATAGTCTACATCTCATCTTTTGTGCCGGTCATGTTAAAAAAACTAAGGGACACTTAAATTAAGTTAAATATAAGTATATGTAGGTAGGCATTCAATCAATTTTGGTAAAGTTAATTTTTTTATGAGATATAAAAACAGCTTAAAAAAATGTAAATTGTCCATTAGAACAAGCACAAATTTATTCACTAATTGACTTTATTGCCCAATCTTAATAAACAATGACTTAACATACACAACATTTGTTCTTTATGTACAGTAAACGAAATGGCTATAAATGAAGCTTGCTTTGTCTGCCAGGACTTTACATCCAGCAAAAGAAATCTGTCTTCCCCAGTGTCAAACTCATGAATCACCACATATTGTTCACAAGGCACAGCTAGTCCAACATTCAATGCAGTGTCGAATGGAACGTAGCACACCTTTTTCAATGGATGATTACAAAATGTATCAATCATCGTCAACATCCATTTCTTTCATCTTTTTAAGGTATTCCTTGGCCTTAATCTTGCGTGGCACTATATCTGAAATGTAAGAAAAAAGCAATCTTTACTTTAATGCTTACAATTTGCAGACCACTTTCAAAGAAAAAGATTATTACACCCAATATGGTATTGTATTCTGATAATGATAAGGGTTTTTAATTATGCCAAGTCCAAAAGGATTAAATATATATTGTCATGTCCTTGTTCTTTGAATACAGTGGTACCTCAGGTTACGAACTTAATTCGTTCCTGAACTCGGTTCGTAACCTGAATCATTGAAATCAATGCAATAAACTCAATCCGTTTCAAGTTGACAGCAATCGTTATTTTTTTAAATATTAATATAAAGTTGTTTACCTGACAAATGGTAAAGAATGTGTGTACCTCACGTGTTGGATAAAGAGAAAGAAAACAATAAAAATAAAAGTTGCTTTTAATTGTTCCAGCTTAAGAGAAGATTTTCAACTTTCTCTACAATTTTTAGGTCTTTGCTTCTCCAGATTAATTACGCATTTAGCCACAGCGACTGATTTGAGTAGCTCTGCTGTACTGATTAGCGATGACACACACATGAATGCCATTTCCATATTACATAATTATTTATTCTTTATCTCCACTATTACGACTTTGTGCTTCCTAGCAGTAGCACTATCGTTCTTCTAAGTCATAATTAATGGGGTTAACAAGAACAATAATGAAAGAGATAAACTGAACGGAGTGCCACTGCTAGGAAATCTGTTACTGCTTTGTAGTAATAGTAAGGTCATGAAATCACGGCTGCGCACGCATGCTAAACTAGGATAGGCCTACTATGCTAGCGCTAAGTACAGCGAGGTCTTTGTTTGTACTGTAAGCGATCATTTGTCTCCAACGTTAACCTTCCTATCTATCTTCGTTCAGAACCTGAGGCACTGTTCGTAACCCACAGTACCACTGAAGGGGACCCTAGTGATGTCTGGGACTGGGAGTGTAGTGCATACTGTACATGTTGTAAAAGACACAAATAAACTTTAAATGGAAAAGGGTTTGAATGTTGAACAGAAACATTGAATACTGATGACAATAATACAATAGTAAATGAAAAAATCATTAACATAGCTGCAATAGTTCTTCCATCAATAAACTGATACTAAAACTAAAAAAAATTCCTCAACTATCTACAAGCTTGGCACTTACCACCTTATATACTCTTAAAACTGATGTGATAAAAAACATTGAAACACAATGAAGAATGTTCTGACCAATATTACTATTTTTAGTGGAAGACATGTTTTTACTGTGCCTACTACAGTACTAGTGCACAAAATATAAAACTCCGTCAGTTCAGAGACAAACAAACCCTTAATCAATTTACCATGTAAAAACTGTAGTGTGTCTTCAGAGTTGACTATTTCCGCCAAGTCCTTGTATTGTAAAAAGGTCTTGTTGCTGCTCTGTTGATAGGAAAACTTGGCCAATGCTTGAATAAACAATTCCTGAAACAGTTATTTATCATTGCAATTATTTTTTGTTCACCAACTTGTTGTTTTTTTCATGCACCTCTACTATATAAAAATGCATATATGTATATATATATATATATATATATATATGGATCCTATCTGTCTTGCAAGATAATGGATTCGCCCTTAGGATTTTAATGAGGAACAGCCCTTGCTGTGGCTGAACCTTGCATTTGTTGAACAGTGAGGGCAGCTGTGTGGAGGATGCTTTTGCCTTCCTTTTTGTCAATGTCAGCCCTGGCCCTTTTTGCACATCTACTACTTAAACCAGAAAAGAAAATACTCCTAGTCATTGCTCACTCTAGTCACTAGTCTCTAGACTCGAGTCTAGACTTCGACTTTGGATTTTCTGTGTTGTCGCACCTTCTCCAAACAGATGTATTTGGACCTTCTTATCTTATATATTACAAACACGCCTTCTATAAAGAAGATTATTGCGTCGTACGCTCATTTGTTGTCCGAAATTGCCGAGATGTAAAATATTATGTTAATTGCCTCCTAGTCCTCGCGATGCTTCTTAAACTTTCTTATCTTATAAGTTTACAGACGTTCCTTCTATATAGAAGATTATTACGTCCACTAGGCCCAAAAACTCCTGCAGGGCGACAGGGATCCGTCGGTGGCAGGGATAGAACCCGCGACCTGTCAGTTGGTTTTTGGTTGACAGTCCAATGAACTAACCGCTGGACCAGCCTTATAAGTTATATATAAGCTCTATGTTTATTTTGTGTGACACAAAGTTTATGAGTAAAAAAAATAAAGTTACTAGGCTAATTACTAAATCATAAATTTAACTAGATCTAGTAAATCATTAAAGTTAAACTAGGTATGTGTGAATCCTACTTTTTCTTTTTTTTTTTTTGTCCGAAAATCTGTTCCGGGTATTTTCAGGGTCTGCTATATGGTGGGTATGTTCATAAAGCAAATGTAAATTTAATTAACAACATTTTACATCTCACTGAATTGTTTAATAAACATTAGTAATTTTAACAACGTTGTTTGTGTTATTTGTTTAAATGTTGCGTTTTTTTAATGTTTTTTTATTGTATTGAAAATAGTGTTACATTTCAAACTTAAAATGAATATTGAAGATATTCTCTTTTATTGTTTAAACCTTTTCTTTTTTATTTTAAAACATCTTTCCTCCCTACCTGCCAAATTTCATCACAATCATCAACGAATCACATATTCAATTTTCAGTAGCAAAAATGTAAACAACTGTCTGCATCTTAGCTCATTCACGCCATATTGGCATATTTGGGTCA
Organism: Anisus vortex; assembly: GCA_949126835.1. Classification (NCBI taxonomy): domain Eukaryota; kingdom Metazoa; phylum Mollusca; class Gastropoda; family Planorbidae; genus Anisus; species Anisus vortex. The sequence goes on along the minus strand of OX421505.1, from coordinate 9,617,204 downwards.
CTTAGGGGGGAAGGGGGAGGCACGTGACTATTTTCTTAAAACGGATTGGTTGAACTTTCCAAGTGCACTGACGTATCGTCGGCATCCGTCCGTCTCCAAGAGACGATGGTGTAGCTTCACGGCAAAGGTGACCAGCTGCACCGCCGAGAGTGGCTGTGGAGGACAACTCGGGAGTGGCTATCCCTGCCGCACTTCAGGCATTTGAAGGTGGATGGCTGTTGTAAAGGAACCTTCCGCCTCGCTCTTTTCTGGATGGCAGCTTCCATGCGCCCAGTTTCTGCGCGGGATGTGCCAAGCCTGACTGCGAGCCTCCAGGTTGGTCGGTCAGAAGCTTGGCATTCCCATGTGTCAAGGTCAATTGAGCTCTCGTTCAGGTCTCTTTTGCAAAGGTCCTTGAATCGCAGTTTTGGGCGCCCTATCTTCCGGTGGCCTTCGACCAGTTCTCCATAGAGGAGGTCTTTAGGAATGCGACCTGCATTCATCCTTTTCACATGGCCGAGCCACCTGAGGCATTTCTCACTGAGCACAGCGTGAAGGCTGCTCGTGTTGGCTCTCTCCAGCACCTCTGTGTTGGAGACCCTATCCTGCCACTTGATCTGCAGTATTCTCCGTAGGCACCTCATATGGAAGCTGTTGAGTTTCTTCTCGTGCCTCGCGTAGGTGGTCCATGACTCACAGCCATACAGGAGAGTGCTGAGTACGCAGGCGTGGTAGTAGCGCAGTCTGGTCCTCTCGGTGAGGCTGGAGTTGTCCCACACTCGCTGTTTTAGTTGGGCCATGACTGTGGCTGCCCTGGCGATCCTGCTGTTGATCTCCAAGTCGATGGACTGTGAACTCGAGATAGTGGACCCGAGGTATGTGAAGTTCTCGACAGCCTCCAAGGTGTGTCCATCGATGACAATGTTTGGAGGGGTCTCCGTGCCCTGAGCCATGACGTTTGTCTTTTTCAGGCTTACAGTCAGGCCGAACTCCTTGCATGCATGGGAGAAGCAAGTGACGAGCTGCTGGAGTCCGTCTTCGGTGTGTGATGTCAAGGCTGCATCATCAGCGAAGAGCATCTCTCGAATGAGGACCTTTTTGACTTTGGTCTTGGCACGAAGACGCGCTATGTTGTAGAGCTTGCCATCAGACCTGGTGTGAATGAAAACACCCTCGCTGCAGTCCTTGAAGGCGTGTTGGAGGAGCATGGAGAAAAAGATGCCGAAGAGTGTAGGCGCGAGGACGCAGCCCTGCTTTACTCCGCTGCTGACTGGGAATTCCTTGGAGGTTGCGCCATTGTAGCAGACAGTGCTGTGCATGTTGTCGTGGAAGGACCTGACCACCGCAAGCAGATGTGGGGGACATCCGATCTTCCGCAGCAAGCTGAATAGTCCGCCTCGGCTGACCAGATCAAATGCCTTTGTGAGGTCGATGAAGGCTATATAAAGTGGCATCTGCTGTTCCTGACACTTCTCCTGGAGCTGGCGTAGTGAGAAGATCATGTCAACCGTTGATCGACCAGCCCTGAAGCCACACTGTGACTCTGGGTAGATGCGTGAAGCGAGGGTCTGCAGGCGGTTAAGGATGATGCGGGCGTACGCTTTACCAACGATACTGAGGAGGGAGATGCCCCGATAGTTGTTACAGTCACTCCTGTCACCTTTGTTTTTGTACAAAGTGATGATGTTAGCGTCTCTCATATCTTGTGGAATGTAACCCTGTTCCCAGCAAAGGCATAGGAGGTCGTGAAGTTGCTGTAGCAGGGCTGGTTTCCCGCACTTTAGTACTTCTGGTGGGATTCCGTCGCTCCCAGGTGCTTTACCGCAGGCGAGACGGTCGATGGCCTTGCTGAGCTCATCCAAAGTGGGTGGAGTGTCAAGTTCCTCCATGACCGGCAGGTCTGATATCGCTCTGAGAGCGGAGTCTGTTACAGTGTTCTGCGTTGCGTACAGTTCGAGGTAATGCTCTACCCACCTCTGCATCTGCCTTTCCGGATCGGTGAAAACCTCGCCTGTTTTGGACTTGAGGGGGGCTGTCTTAGAAGGGGTTGGACCTATTGCCTTCTTGATGCCCTCGTACATCCCTCTTGCGTTGCCTGTATCGGCAGCTGTCTGAATGCTGTCACAGATATTCAGCCAGTAGGTGTTGGCACAATGACGGGCAGTCTGCTGGGCTTTGCTCCTGGCAGTCCGTAGAGCTTGTAGTGTACTGGGGCTAGGCTTAGCCTTGTAGGCCAGAAGGGCTTTCCTCTTAGCCTCTGTCACGGGTTCCATTTCCTCCCAATGGGCCTCGTACCAGTCAGCATTCTTCCGCTCTTTCTTCCCGTAAACAGTGATGGCTGCGTTGTACATGGCGTCGCGGAGGCGTGGCCACTTGGAGTTGATGGTGTCATCAGCTGTTTCCACTTTGAGGGCACCGTCGAGTATGCTAATGAGCTGTTGGGTTTTCTCGGGGTTTCTGACACAGCTGGTGTTGATGCGTGGGCGGCCCTTCTTCTTTGAGTGGTGCAACTTCTTCGGCGTTAGGCGCACCTTGCTCGCTTGGAGGGCGTGGTCCGTGTCGCAGTCTGCACTATGGTAACTACGTGTGAGGAGGACGCTGCCAATGTCCGCTCTTCTAGTTAGGACAAGATCAAGTTGATGCCAGTGGCGAGAGCGAGGGTGTCTCCACGACACCTGGTGTATTTCTTTGCACTTGAAGTAGGTGTTGGTCACGCACAGACCGTGATGGCTTCGAGAGCTCAAGCAGTCTCTGACCATTTTCATTTATCTTTCCCCTTCCAAAGTTTCCGAGGCATGTGGGCCAGGCTTTCTGGTCAGCTCCTACTCTTGCATTGAACTTGAAGTCTCCAAGAAGGTAAAGGCTCTCAGTGCTGGATATCCTGGATATCGCTTCATCCAGGGCTTGGTAAAACTGATCTTTATCCTCATCCGTAGAGTGGAGGGTTGGGGCGTACACACTGAAGATATTGACTGGGCCAGAAGAGGTTGACAACCGGAGGGAGAGTAGTCTATCTGTGCCTGTTGTGGGAGGCTCTGTGGAGCTGAAAAGCGTGTTTCTCACAGCAAAGCCGACGCCGTGCTGTCTGGGTTGGTCCGGAGGCTTCCCTTGCCAATAAAAGGTGTAGTTGGCTTCCCTGATGGTACCGTTGTCAGCCAGCCGGGTCTCCTGCAGAGCGGCAATGTCAACGTTGAGTCGCGAAAGTTCCCTATCAATAACGGCAGTCTTTCTTGCATCGTCTATTTGTTGGGGGTTTGGGGTGAGGCCGGGACACATGGTCCTGACGTTCCAGCTAGCAAAACGAAGAGCTGGATGCTTCTTTCTTGTTTTTGAGTTGCCTGGTGCGGTTGTTTTTTGGCCTACTTTTTGAGAGATGCCTCTCTGATCCCCACGCACCCAGTGGGGCAGGTAAGCCATGGCGAGACGACACCTAACTGGCTGGGGGCTGCCCAGCTTGAGGCGGGCGGTAGCCATCCATTGAGGTACGATGACCTCTCCCACCGTCGAAGGGGACCCCTGGCGCTCGTTTCCTTCGCCAATCGGACGAGCTTATAACCGGTAACTGCCCCCTCCTGTGTTGGGTCGGCATCTTGCGATGACGCTGGAGTGTCCTCTCCAGTTGAGCTACAGTGCCTGGGCAAAATAATATGGAGAGCCAGCTGGTGCCCATGTAGCAGGCCCCCCCTCTCCTCGCAGCTGACGAGGGGTGGTAGTGGGGATAAGCTCCCACTTCCTATAAAATGCTCCCACTGGCATGCGTCTCAAATAGCCTCTGACAACTAAGTCCAGCTCCTGGCCTTCCCGAGTGGCTTAGCTACTAAGCCCGGCAAAACCGTTTCTACTAACAGGAGAAGGGGCATGGGCGTTCCACTGGCGCCTCAAAACCAGTCGCTTCGGGCAGATGGGGCTCGTTAACCTTGGATGGTAGCCTATCTAGGAGAAGGATACTCTGACTCCAAACCACCGCTGCCTTGCGGCTTACCCCTTCATGGGAAAGGCTAAGGGAGTAAACCCTGACAAAAAATCAGGAGCTGGAGTCCCTAAGGCGGTTTGACTTTGTATCGTCATCACCCGCAACTCCTGCAGCGCATCTGAAGCCAAGATGTATCGACTGACGTATATATCTTTATAATTTTAACTATTTCTAGTAAGTGAGCTTCAGTTTTTCCTCTTTGTCTTTGTTACTAAAATTTCGTGACGAAAAAATTCATAACTTTTTTATGTATGATCTGATTTTAATGAATGGTATACTGTTGGAAACCCCTCTTTGAGCCCTTTCCAATGATATATAGCAAGATATATTTAATTCATTTTGAAATTTTCATCACACATACCTAGTTAAACGTATTAAAACTTTAAAATTAATAGTTTCAGAAATTTGAATCGGCTTGTCGCTATCTTATGGATTATAAATAATTTGAGCGCCCTTAATAAAAAAAAAACTGTATGACTTCTTACTGTAGCTTTTCCTGTTAAATGCAGCGCTTCTTGGCTAATGCTAGACACTTCTGGTGAACTTTTCATTATTGTTTTTACTCTTGTCAAGGGTAATGTGTTGGACGGCTTGTCTACCATTTTTAAACTATAATGTATTTCTAAACATTTATAAAAAGAGAGCTCTACACCAATCTGCACTAGTATATATATAAATAAATAAATAGTTTTTGTCACTTAATATTGCCTTGTACAGCTACATTAGTAATGTTAAGTAAAAAAATGTTTAAAATTTCTTAAAACCAGAACATGCTAAAAATAATAGTGGTAGCGCTTAAAAATAAGGAGGTATACGTTTGCTATTTTTAGCTAGATGTAAACACAAAACGGGAGAGGGGGGAGGTCTTCTGTTGCCAAGCTATTTATATAGCTCAGTGCACACAATAAACGCAGTATCGATAAAAAGCATAGACCAGTACTTTTATAGACTGCTGTAAATTGACATTGCACAAGCAATACGCAAGTTGTTCAGATTTTTTTACCGGTGGGTTTATGAATACGATAAATTAGTTCTGAGACTACTTTTTGTTAGTACTGTCGCCAAATAGTCTAATGCCTGAAGCTTAGAAGTATATTGTTTACTTACTATGTCAGTACACGATTGCTGACGCGGCTAACGATACCAGAGCCAGAGGCCAGAAGATAAACACTGTAAACAGGTGTTACTAGTTACTGTTGCTACTCCTACTGCTAAGTAGTGGCTATAATAGTGAGTTGGTGTGTATCATATTCACGGATTTTTAGTAGTAGTCTATGTAGTTAAAATTATAAAGGTAATCTACAAGTTCTATTCATTCGATTTTCCACACCATATCATCAAACTAAATATAACTTATACTTATAATTATAATAATAGTAATAGGACCCTACTTAGACTTAGGCAATTAGTATTAGGCCTAATTATTATTAATTATTAGGTAATTAGGCCTATAAGTTGCCTATAACTATAACCTATATATATATAGCCTACTATACTACTATATTAATAATATTATATTTTATATCTTTGTAATTGTACTTTGTAGGACATAAAACGGTTTAATAACGTAATTAAGATTGTAAGATCCAGTTAAATGTTAAAGACTTTGACTTTGAACTTTGCGGCACATATTCCTACTGTCACTATTGGTTTTTTGGTCTTGGTAATTTAAGAGTAGACCATTAGTCATTAGAGGCTAACATAAAACCTTGCCATATTAACCCCTTTATATTTCACTGTGCTTGAAACAACAGCTTAACTTCACTATTATAGCTCTAGTCCTAGTCTATATATAACTAAAAATTAAAGAGGAAGAGGTGGGGGTGAGCTTAGGGCATATGCCTATATATTGCCTATAAACTTAAAATAATATCTTTATAAGGATGCAATATGGTGAATAAGTAAAGTTGCTCCAGTCTTAAACTATAATTTATTATCATGTAATAAAAATCAATGAAGCTGTTCAGCTCCTCAACGTTATATCACTAACTGGTTGATATCATTCAGGATCTCATTAAGACTTATTAGTTGAAGTTCTGATAACATGAGAAAAAAAGCCAAGCCCTGGTGTGTGTGTTTTTTTTTTGTTATCTTTAGACTTGTGAAGTGGGTAAAAATGATAGTTACACTTGTGATACTGTCCGTTGTGTCATCAATAAATATAAACTGGTCTGCTTTCTGCAGTGTAATATATGTTTGTTGAAGAGATGGTCATAAATTAAAAAAGCTTTACTTTTCAGACATCGTGAAGCGGGCTGGTCCAGCGGTTAAACCACCGGACTGTCAACCAAAAACCAACTGACAGGTCGCGGGTTCTAGCCCTGCCACCGGCGGATCCCTGTCGCCCTGCAGGAGTTTTGGGCCTAGTGGACGTAATAATCTTCTATCAAGAAGGAACGTCTGTAAACTTATAAGACATCTCTTTGAATTGAATTGGCTGAGTAAACCTGGCTTTATGCTCAAGTGGGTGATAGCTCTGATAAGATGATGATTTAAAACATGGATGAAACATCACCGTTGCTAAGAGCTAACCCTGAAGTTGTGAATATACCTAATGGTGAAGCTGCAAAGATATCTAATGGTCAAGGTGATATAAATATTTAGACTTTAAAAAAAAAAAAATTATTTGAGCTCATTAATATATTTAGGCCTATATAATAATATATATATATGTTTCTATATTGTGTTATTGATATAATGTAGGATGTTAAATAAGTTTTGTTTATTTTATGGGTTTAAGATTATTTATATTGATTAGGTAAAGTTAAACTATAGAACACTATATGGACTATAATTATATTTATCTGTTTACATCATTTTCTTGTAGTTTTGTTTGCTATTCTGGAATGTATCATACTTAAATAGAAAGGCCTCATAAAGGGTGCAAAGTTTGTTGTGGCTTTGTCTGGTTTACATTTAGAGTTGAGGCTCATTATATATTTTGCCATATTATCGTTGTAAATACTAAGACTTAACTTGTACAGTAGAGTTTTGTGATTAAACTGTTGTTACTACAAGAGGCTTGGGTGAATCCATTCACATTATCCATTGCCTAGATCTCTGAAGCCTTAATATGATAGGTGTTTCAAATGTTTCTCAAAACATTGCTCCCAGCTTAAGACTTTCAAATGTAATTGATCTGTTCCAATAAAAGTAGTAATAATACATGAGGCATTAAATTCTAACTTAGAAATACAACACAATAACAATATATTACATTGTTCAGAAAAACATAAGGACAAAACCTTTTTTCTTATCCCATATGCAGGAACAAAATGCATATAGGTACTTTTTTTTATTCCTGAGTGGCATCCGGGCATGGCATGGGTTGCCTGAACAAACCAGGAAAACAAATTAACTTAACATCATTTAAAACATTAATAAAAATGCAAAAACTAGACAAAAACCACAAATAAGCATTGGATGAAATAATATTCTATATAGGAGGAGTGTCTGTAATCTATAAGATAAAGTCTGATCTCAGCTCAATGTTTGGTTGTGTTGACTCCGTTACAGGTGCTGCTTCCGTTGACCATGTTGACTCCCCATTGGCAGGCATTACTAAAACTCACAATGATGCAGATGAAAAGTTTGCACTTAGCAAGTTAACGAAAAGAAACAAGCTGGTCCTAGTTTTGTTGGCCCTGTCTAATTTTTTCACTGGCTGCGGATTCTCTCTACTAGCTCCCTTTTTCCCGCAGGAAGTAAGTGCGTGTGTTGTTTATTCCCGCAGGAAGTAAGTGCATGTGTTCTTTATTCCCCCAGGAAGTAAGTGCGTGTGTTGTTTATTCCCGCAGGAAGTAAGTGCATGTGTTCTTTATTCCCACAGGAAGTAAGTGCATGTGTTGTTTATTCCCGCAGGAAGTAAGTGTGTGAGTTGTTTACATGGATCCATTATTTTGCAAAGCATTAGAGAATTTTTTCCTGCTTTGACATTTGACACCAAATCTTTTTTTGTTGTGTGTGTGGACAAACTTTCATTAAAATGTAAAATAGTTTAAGTATTTTACATGCTTATTGCAATGTTAAAAAACTAAAGTAAAAAAGTAAAGTATCCCGTGGGACCAAATTGATCCATAGGGCCAGTGAAGCAGCACTCACCAATTTCTGTGGCCACGGCATACTTGGTGATTGTGTGGCCTTTACTTTACCCCAACTAAGGTCAGGGACACCCTCCAGACCCGGGAAAAAATCCTAGCCTGTACCAGGATTCGAATCTGGGACCTTCGGTACACTAGTCAAACGCGCTTCTGCACGGTCACCATGCCCCATAATCTTAAATAACTAATAAACGTAAATGGTTAATTTTTAAATGCTGTTTAAAATAACTAATGTTATGTAACAAAAAAAATTAAGTAATAGGCCTACAAGTTGTTTCATGTAAAGCAATATATTTTGTGTTATATCTCCTATTTACTTATGTTTCTTAAACTAAACAGCACTTTTTTTTTTCCCCCACAATGAATAAACTCAGAATATTCAAGAATGATAATATACTTATTTTAAAACTTTGTGAGAAATAGCCAACTCTCATTTCTAGCTAAAACTTGAAAATTCACAATGCCAAGTGTCAGAGCAGTTAATCAAGTAGAATGCGTGAGAATTCTAATGAAACTCCCTTCATTTAAAGTAATGTAATAATATAATTGAATGCAATATTAATTAAAGCCACCTCTTAACACATACAATTATTATCAACCAATTATTTTTTCCAATCATATACAAAATACATTTGTTTGCAGCAGTAGTTAAAAACGTAACAATTCATGATCAGTCCTTCCAAAATGAACCAAGGAATTCTTCAGAAATGCATGAACTGGCATGGGTATATATATACATTATTTTGGGCTGCATTCAAGCATGTTGCTGGTTTAATTCATGTTTGCTACATGCAACTCTAAAGGGGTTGATTTAATGTCAAAGCTTTGATTTAGTGTCAACTATATGTATACTTTGTTCAAAATAAAATGTTTTTTTTTCTATCCCATTTGATAGGCTGAAAAGAAAGGTGTCTCCACCACAGTGACTGGACTTATCTTCAGCGTATTCCAATTTATGATTCTCATCTCTTCACCAGTTTATGGCAACTTTGTAAAATATTTTGTTTCGTTCTTAAATCTGTCATATTTAACATACTTTGCTTTTGCTTTTAGTGATAGTTTTTTGTTTTCTTATTGTTATGTTTAAAAATGTAGTTCTATTGATAAATATTTTGTTTACACTTTACTCTATTTATTAGCATTTTTTCTTTTTTTGTTATATTTTTAACATGCATCGAAAAGGTTTTCCTGTTTTTGTACTCTATAGTTGACAAGAATTGGGGCAAAGTTTTTGTTTGTTTCTGGAATATTAGTTGGCGGATCATGTGCAGTTTTATTTGGGTATGCTGCCTGTCTTCTTCATTGTTTTCTTTATTTACATTTTTTTTTCTCAGCTTATTTAAATTCTAGTCCCTTTTCAGAACATTGTTGAGCATCTGTATTGATTTTGGCTTTCAAAAGAAGTTCTATACCCTCCAGAAATTGCAGGTGAAGTAAAGTACCCGTCAAACCAAATTGATCCATAGGTTCAGTGAAGCAGTGTTCATAAGTTTCTGTGGCATATTAGGGGATTGAACCCAGAACCCTCAGTAAACTGGCCAATCTCATGAAAATTATCTTTGTGTTCTTTTTCTGATGTTTTAATCTGTCTATCTTTAAAAAATTGGCATCAAGGTCTGGTGTGCAGTTCTTTCAATGGTATTGTCTTTTTAAAGCAATAGTTAAAAATTATTTATGTATCACATCTAAAAAATACAAAAAAAAAAAAAAGCCAATTGTTCTAAAATGAAGCTATTAGATTTAAATGTAAAATTCTAATAATTAAGTTCATAGAAAAGATTAATGTATGATTTTTTTAAAGCTTTAGACCATTTTGTCAATTTTTGAATTGTTCTACAAGTTTCAATGGTTTTAGGACTCATCTGCCATGAATATATTACCTTTAAGTTCCAATGACTGACTCATCTATGGTCTATGTCTTTTTCATTCACACAGCACTCTTCACAGGAGCCCTCCAGGGACGCCCTTCATTATCATCTGTTTTGCTTGCCGCTGCATTGAAGCCCTAGGCCTGTCTGCTTTTATCACATCATCATTTGCAATCATATCTAATGAATTTCCAAAACATGTAGCCACTGTTTTTGTAAGTTAAAGTTTTAAAATAAAAACAGTTTAAAGTTTTAAAATAAAAGTAACATTTTTAAGATTAGATTCTCAAATGTTATATTTTTTTTAATTTTACTTATTTTAAGTTAATTTTTAAACGTTTAATGTTTAAATATGTAACAAAAAATGTTACATTTAGATTGGTTAAGCTTGTTTTTTTAGTTTTTGAAGTTTTTATAATTGTAAACTTTCAATATTCATTTTTTTTTTTTTTTTTTTTTTTTTTTTTTTTTTTTTTTTTTTACGTTGCCATAGATACTAGGATAAAAAAAATTGCTTTTATATTTATATAACATTTCCAAATTTTTTTTTATTTCATAAACATGCCAATTAATAATTTTTTTTAATCCATCCACTCCCATAGGGTCTGTTAGAAACAGCCAATGGTATTGGTCTTATGGCTGGCCCTGCACTTGGAGGTTTCCTTTATGAGGTCATCATTTTTATTTTTACTGAGTTGAACACATTAAAAAAATAGCTTAAAATATAAACAAAAACAATTAAATGTTTCCTTTGTTTTTCTTACAGGTTGGTGGTTTTGGCTTGCCATTCTTTGTGATTGGGGCTTCAATTTTAGCCACTGGAGCATTGATGTTTTTCTTTTTACCTCAACCTGAAGGTGAAAGAAACTTTATTGAATTATTTTTAACAAATTTGTTTCAACTATAATACTAAAACTTAAAGACAAGTTATTTTACATTATAGTTATGTTTTTTTTAAGTTCCGACAAAATTGTTCATACTCTTAAAAGCCAATTTAACAAAAAATTATTTTTTTTAGCAATGGAAAAAAGTTAATTTTGTAAAATTATATAAGCCTCTTTCTACAAAGTGACATTATCAAGCCATAGAAAACATGAATATTCATACATTGTAGAACCAACTGCAACCCAACAGACTTGTGACTCTTCTTTTTTGCTACAGTCCGCTCCCTAGCAGTAATCATTTATTCTTCATACTTACTATTGTATCCATTTGTTTATAAAAACACCTTAATGTATTTAGTAATGAACACTATATTTATTCTGTTTAAAATGCTTTCTTGTTGTTGTTTTTTTGTATGTAATTTGGACTGTTTAAAACAAATTGGATTTACATTGATTCATATGAAAATAATATCACAGCACATGCGTCATGGGTTTCGGATTTCACAGATTCTTTACCAACAACAGAGGTTTGACTGTGGTGCATTTCTTTCTTGTAGTTTATCGTAATCAGACGGCGATATCAATTTTTGGTGTTTCTTTTTCCCCAGATGTAAAACA